>CM029548.1:38222677-38398591 GCA_017141385.1 Sogatella furcifera | reverse complement strand
AGAAAAGGCTCATTGATATATGCTTCCTGAGATTCAACACCAATCTAGAAAGAAAACATGGATTTTAAAATTGTAGGCATAATTCATAAGTTACTTCTTTTCAAATAATTTCAATGATAACTTAATAAAATTTGAATGAAGCCATGCAATAACAATGAACAAACACAAAGTGTACAAATGCAGTAATTCAGTTTTCTTTATCTGTGACCAGCACTTGCTGGATAGATTGTGTCATTTGAACAACTTCACTTTTAAAAAAACACATAATCGAGATGGGTGGCAGTTAAAGTGAACTCAAAAAACACTGGATTGCCTCTTCATTCAGGGAGTAAAGCGGCAGGTTCACAAGCTTTACCCAAAGCACCCTCTCAATCCTAATGCTCCTAATGCAGCATAGACCTATAGATTTGGAGTTTCCCTAGTGTTTATATCCATAAAACAGTTGAAGATCATTACATTAATATAGTTTATTTTGCCTGATGTAGTAAAAGATCTACATATAAGATTCAATAGGCTACTCAGAGCCATGAGTAGCTATATGAACAAGACTGTTATTAAAAAAATACAATCCTATAAACTTGGAAATTCCAGGCAACTACAGTCTAATGACATTTTTATGAATCAGCGCCTTATTGCTATTTCTGGTTGATGGTAGTAATAACTGAAAAACAAATATTTCAATCAAATATCAATCGATAATAATCTTTGCTATAAGTTATACAATTTTATAGGCTCACACGATAATGACATGAAACAAATGAGTACCTATTGAAACAAGCTTAAACATAAATTAGACCCTTCTGAGCCTGGCAACCATAATTATCATGCCAAAAGCAAAAAGCACCACAGAGGCGCCACCACACCAGTATTGTGAGCTTGTTTTACAGACTACCTATATATATTTCAATCGAAATTTCAGCACATCATGCAAGATTATTCCCAAGTATGGTAACTGGTTCAATTACTCAGTCAAATACCTAAAAAACAATTGAATTTTTGACAATTCCCCGGTCTATTGACTGCGGTGAAGACCTAAAAAACTGAAACTGAAACTGAATTGAAAAAAGTAAATAATTTACTTTTATAAATACAATAAATAAAATAAGGAAGTTAAGACTTACCTAGATGCCTCCCAGACAGAAAACTAACATTACAACTAGTTTTACGTAACATTTATTCAGAATAAAATAAAGGTTCTTTGAGGATTTGCTATTTATATACAATTACAATAGACTCACAATAATATTATTATATCTCGAGTACGAGTTTTCTAACCTATAACATTTGACCGTTAGTCGAATTTATATACTTTATTATGATTGTTGGAAAGGGTCACGTGGTTTGTCGACGCTGTGTCGTTTCGCCGTTTTGGTTTCAAGCTTTTTTTGTTATCCCCTCCACAAAGCTTTGCTTAAGCTAAAGTCACGTGATTTGTCGACGCTGTGGGTTTGTCGACGCTGTGTCGTGTCGACCTTTTGGTTTGTCGATCACTTGGTGGCCGCCCGTTCCGACCAGTCGCAGTGGATTCTAACCTCAAATATATTGGGAGACTTGGAGAAGATTTAGTAAGTTATAATTGAGATGACCAGGAGGGAAATATTTATAATTATGAGGCATATTAATATCAAAGTTAATGAAATTTTGATTCAAATAGTACCAAAATGGAGTAATCTTCATTTTTCACTAGTAGATCTGGATATCATGAATGCAGATCATTGCGACTGGGTCGTTCCAAGGAAAATGGTTCAGCCGTAGCCGTATGCGTACATACATTGCGGCTGACGGTCGTTACGTTCCGCACCAACCAAATCGTACCTTTAAAGGCATTCAAATTTACCTGTATCACAACACGTACCAACCGAAATGGCTTTGATACGAGTGCTCTATCGAAAACGTTTGGATATCACTTTTTGTTGAATTATAATAAGGAAGAAATATCATTTATGTTGAATCTATGATTATATAAGATCGGTTTGATAAAATTTTATGATATCAAACAATCAAAAATCTTTCAATTCAGCAGCACAGTCTTCTCCATTATTTTACCCTTCTATCATCGTAAAACTTCAAACTTAGCTCAGCTGTTTTATCCTAGAGGATACAAAATGGGCCTTGGAACGACTGTGTGACGTAATGTTTCTAATATCTAAAATTTCGTCTAGGCCTGTTCGTTTAAAAAATCACAGAATATTAACTATTTTTGAATAAATTCAATGAAGTCATACTTATAGTACTCCAATATTACGATACTATTTCACAAAATTCCAACTTCAACCAAAATTTTACTTGCTTTATCATTACAGTACATCAGACTAGGAAGCTTCAAGTTGAAGGTGAACAAGGTGAGAGAATATTATTATTTTAGCAGTGTTTATTTTTTGAAGTAATGTGCATTTTTAAAAAATTTTCAACCTTAGACGTTTAATTTGAAGTTGCTTGTGCTGGTCAAAGTGTTGATGAATTTCTTGTTCAAGTTGAATCTTGTTTTCAACCAACTTGAGGGTTACAGGTTAACATTTACATATCATTTAGATTTTACGCTTTTCTGTTTTAATTCTATTTCCTTTTTTTACTGGAAGGGGAACATATAATCTTGAACTTTCGTTATTGTTGGAGAAGATTTTTTCATAGTGTTATGAATTATTTGTAATGTAATGAACTTAGTTTTGAAACTAGGTTAAGTTCGGAGCAATGCATTGATTTCTTATACAAGTTCATCATTCTGATAGTTTTCATCGTGGGATTATAGATCTTAATTTTCATCGATCAACTTATTTGGCAATGATAATGGTGATGGTGATAATAGAGACGATAAACTTCTCAAGCACATTCATGGCGAGTTGGTAAAGCACATAATTTGAATTTGGTAGAATGTAGTTTACCGAATCAAATTCTGATGGATATCTAATGAATATTTTGTGATCAGTCAATTTTGTTAGGAGGATGTGATGGAGTGAAATCGATTTATAAGATTACATGCATTTTTTCATGATGGAAAAACGTTGGATTTATTAAAAAATGATCCGATATTTTTTACTTTCACCAAATTAACTGTGAATGTGAATTAAGATTAAATTTGTAAGCCTATATTAGATTTATTATATCTTAGAACTGGAATTTTATATGTTTACTATTCTTCTGCTTTTGTTGATTGTTGAAAATTGTTTTTTTCAGACGTAAGCCTAGTGATGTTCATGACCGTCTTTTGAATAGTGAGCGTGCTGAGTACAGGCGAAAAATAGAAAATATCTACAACTACGATACGAGATTTTGAAAATTTACAAAATGATTCCAGAGCTACGATTTCTTGACTATTATTAGTCTATTATCAACGGTACTCGTAAAGGAGTTCTGTTCTAGATGTTACGCAATTGGAATATCGAATTAGATTATTGCTGTTGTAAGAAGAATAAAATTTACCTGCGCAATAGTACAAAGCCAGTTTATTTTCCTGATAGCTAAAATCTGCGATTTTGGTGCCGTTCAGTCGATAACAATAGGTGATGTACTATTACTCGAGAACCGATAAGGGTTTCTGAAGCAAGCAGTCTACATGACTGTTTATTTCAAGAGATCGCCATCAAGTTAGTTGGAATTGAGTGTTGTAGTATCGTGAAGTGGATGCGAAGTACAAGCTACAATGAAATTTTGCTGAATGCGGACAATCTAGTTTCGTAATAACGGGATTACTTTGTCGAGTTTATTGAACTATCCTCGAGCATTTTCGTTTAGGTTCTTTATTGTGTTATATTTATTTGAAAGTTTCTTGGTATTTAATAGTTGTTTGTCAACTATCTTTGGTACGTAGATTTTTGGTCGCGTGCTTTGTCGTTTGCTCTATAGCCGGCTTTATTTGTCGGAATGAGCGACGACTCCAACGTTGAGAAATGGACGTGCGAGTACTGTACGTTCGCCAACTTTCCATCAGCACTAAAGTGTACAATGTGTCGAGGGGCAAAGCCGCTTCTCAATGAGAACATCTTCCGGCTGAGGGATGAAGGGGGAACGCCGGCCTCGTCAGGCTGTTCGGCGTACGAATGGCCGTCAGCCGACCACGATGAGTGCCGATCAGCCGACTCGTTGCACGAGGACCTGAAGCCACTGCGCATCATGGACACGCCCACCCCGCCCAACGAGAGTTCGACAGCTAGTTCGACTGCGGTGCGCGTCGACAAGTGGTCGTGCACCGTCTGCACCTACGAGAACTGGCCCAAGGCCACCCGCTGTGTCATGTGCGCCAGTCCGCCTCCCTTCCGCCTCTCACCCACCCAGTCAGCCACGTCAGAGGGCGCTACCAAAGACTCCAACCGGCACACCTCAAACAACTCCGAACCTAACAACTTCACTGCCTCATTGAGAAGGTAAGTTGATAGAAAAAATGACCGGTCAGCTGATCAGAGTAACGCTTTCTTGTTCTCTATTTATCTCTTTCTCCAACTCTAATAACAGACTGGTTTAGTTCTGACTGTTGATAAAAAAAATTTACTAGCCGCCATTTTTCCTTGTTTGGAACTTTAACATTATGCTTTATTCTTATCCAAGTTTTGTGTTAGTAATAATTGGGGAATGACAGAACCATTCCCATACCCGTTGAATTTACATTATCATGTTAAAAACGTATTTCCTTGTAAACATATAATAATATATTACGTCATTAGGTTTAGTAAGGATTCATAGCTTTCTGATTCAATCTAGTTACACGTTGAAAACTTATTTCATGTACCTTTATAAAATAGTTATTTGTAGCATAAATACAATATAAGACATTTTTATTTACATAAGTTACTTATCTAGATGTGGGAAGACTCACACCATATGTAGCCTACTTGCAAATTGCATTGTTTTCGCTCAAATTGAATATGAAGTTGGATTTATTATGAGTAGTTAGTTTTCTTAGATGTATGAATTTGAAAGTGCCTAACGATTCGACAGTGGACTTACCAGCTGAAGATGTTATTGTAGATGTGGATCGCGGCGTATAGACGACTGCAGTGGAGGGCGGTCGTGGTCGGTGGTTAGTGCGCAGGCGGCCGACTGGGCGTGGCTGGATGCGTGTCTGGGCGTGGTGCAGGGCGATTTCAGCCCCGTCGACGCCTACCTCTCTGGCGGCGGTGACCCCACCCGCCAGCTCACTCAAACCGAGGTCAAGCTGCTCGACAGGCCTTCCGCCTTCGACACTGGACACACGCTTGTTCATCTCGCCATCAGGTATGCTATGTCTCCTACAACATTATCATACTATTAATATCACTCATATAATTCAAAGGGGTGCAAAAATAGGCGCATGACAAAATGACAATGAATTATTATATTTTGAATAAAAAAAATGAAAATTACAAATGGGAAGAGGTTTAATTGTAACGAAAACCAAACTAAAAAAAATGTGTTTGGAGTTATGCTAAGAAAAGTTCCATTCTTACGCATTCTAATTTTATCGAATGTTGAAATTTTAGGCGTACATGATTATTATTTCTGGACTCATTTAGCAATCTTGTAAAACCGTAAAATTTTACGTTCAGACAAGAAGATCTTTTAGGAGTCCAACTTTCTGCACTGACCAACAGTTTTTCAGTATCGCTTTCCTATTGGTTACATTCATTGTGCAGAAGTTATCATACTTCGAATAAAAGTTGTTTTTATACTATCAAATTTAGTTGCATATTGTCCAATGTAATGGATCTCATAGACAGTCAGTCAACAAAAGTGGCGTTTGGCAAATGTCTATTATTGATCCTGATTTGCGAGATTGGAACGGTCGGAACTGAGAACGCTGGCCGACTGTCCTGACCTGACAGAGCTGAGCATTAATAACAGTCATTCATCGATCGCCAGTTTTGATGGGAACTGCTTTAGGGTAACTTACTGTCCTTTTAAATCAAATCAACATTTCCTTATTTATAAGGCAATTATTCTTACAAAATTGATTGATTGGTTTAGTCAATCAATGATTAATTTCTGATTTATATTTTCCAAGCAAGCCTCTCTCCCTACAGGATCGGCCCATTATCGGATTATGGAGAATTGGTTAAGCTGATTAATATGGGAAATATTCGTAATACTGTAGGTGTTGATGCTATGAAAGATAGACTACTGACTTTTTTCAATCGTTTCCAACTGACCTAGCTACTGTAATATATAATTACGATCGATTTGTTGAAACAAGAAAGTAATTTTGAATCAATCAAATCTCTTTATTTAATTTATACATTATAATGTACATTCTTAATGTGCAAAATACTTTTCATTGCAAAATAAGCTTGGACAGAAATGTGTATATTCCAGGAAAACAATCATCGGAAGGGCGATTAATGCAAGGTGAGTTAAGAGGAACTCTACAGTATTTGGTTTATTTATTGGTTGCAGGTTCCACCGAGAAGACATGCTGGCGACTCTGTTGTCGCGTATAGAGGGGGGCGGGCCGGGCGTGAAGCGGGTGCCCTCGTACGTGGCGCCCGACCTAGCCGCCGACATCCGCCGTCACGCCGCCGCCACGCTCCGCCATCGCAAGGCCAATCCCCCCATTCCTTTCTTCGCCGAACTATCCACCTTCGCTTTGCCTGCCGGTAACTGATTGCACTATTTAAATCTTTGTAGACTATCATGGCTTCACAATTATAAGTAAAATTTATCCTACATCACAAACAATACATTATATTTCATTACACAACATTCACTATTTCTATTCAATAAGATATCTATAAGAAAAAAAAACTAAACAATTTGATCTCATTTTGTAATCATTCTTACAATACACGATGTAAGTTGAACTTGAGGAAAGAATATTGCTAATACGAAACCAGACTTGTGAGTTCTATAGTCCGCGCAATCTAAGTTGACTGTTTTTCTCTTCACCCGGGAAATAGCTGCGTTGTCAGATTGTGTGAAATTGGAACATCTTCAAATTCGCGATTAAACCCCATTTCTAGACGTAGAATTTTATCCCTGATATGCCAGTAGTATTAAAAAAGTTCCTGGGTAGAAGGATTCAAAGGAAATTTTATTTTTTTGAAAAAATTGAAAAATCGCGAAAATATTACTATCACATCAAAATATACTATCATATATTTGTATATCACTTCTCTCACAATCATGGGTTGTAGTAAAAATAAAGTTTTTTATATCAAAATGACAAGGAGAATTCGAGTTTTCTAATGGTTTTGAATTTTCTATATCCGACCAATAATTATGTTTCAATTAATGAATATGTTTGCCAAAGTCAAGTCTACTCGAACAGAAAACATGAAATTTTCGATGATCTAGAAACTTTTTTGTTTGAGAAGATACGTGGATGGTGAAAGCGAGAAAGTTGTTCAAAAACAATTGAAATTATTTTTCCAAATGTCGAAAATAGTCGGAAGATCGTAATTTAGCCTCTCAAGAGTTTCAAAGTAAGGAGAGCGGTATATGCATGAATCATTGTATGTTAAATAAAGATTGGAGTTATTGAAGCTATTCGACTTGGATATTCGAGTTGCGAACAGCTGGTTTATCATGAAAATAGTGAGTTTCACAATACCGCGTGATTTTTCCGAAGCTACGCTGTCACTTTTAACATTCAGTTGAATGTGTTTGCGTTAGGAGAAGTTTTGATTTCACGCAAAATGACAACGTAGCTATTTCTCGGGCGGAGGGGGGTTTGGTCAACTTAGATTGCGCCGACTATAGGTCTTGTATTTTACAACAAAAGTTTGGTTTTACTCATGGAGTAAACTTATCATTTCTTCAATTGTCGGTTGATGTCCTTATAAGTTGAATTTTCCCTTTAAGTTGAAAATTTTGATAGAATGTAGAGGCCGGCCTATGTTATGTCGAATCATACAATTATTGTGTCAAATTCAGTAATGCTTTTTATTTTGTGTATCTGAAGAATGAAGATGTTGATGTGGTTTAAGATGATTTTCTTCTAATTGAAAAATATTGTTCATCTCACTGAGCAATGAATTTGTCATAATGTTTGTCTAATTGCTTATTACCGTATGAATACTTTTGTTGCTCATAATCCACTAATTCATTCAAAAATTCTGTTTATAAACTGAGAAACAATAACTAGAATCTTACAAAAATTTCTATAAACTTGAAAAGTTTTATAAACTAATCAATATTGCAGTTATCTGTCTACATACACTGATTGGTATTTCCCAATCTATTGCCCACTTGATATGTACTATAACAATTTTCTTAACTTTCACAATTAATTAACTATTATTTGTTATAGAAGGGCACATATCATGATGTCTATCGTATTTTCCATAAAGCATTGAATAAATTTCAATGAATCGATGTTGTGATTTGATTTTGCAGAGATCGAGGACTTGCCACAGGCTGTGACAGAGCAGCTGTTTGAAGAGCTTCTAGACAAAGACGCTCAACAGCAATTGGAGGCTGATCCTGCAGTCATCAACTGGTCTCTGGAACTCACCGTTCATCTCGGCTCTAGACTTTATGCGCTCTGGAACAGGTGAGATACCCCAATTCTAATTCCAACACATTGCAGATTTAATGCTCATTCTTCCAACACTAACTCAATTATCCATACGTCGTACATGAAATAAAAATGCTAATATAAACCGATATTCCAAGTACAATAATTGTCTGATTCCATTTGACTTAACATGAAATCGAGTCCGGTTTGAAGGAAATATCTTATGAAATTCATCCAATATGTTTGTACACGATTGAACTTCGTTTGAACATGATTGAGATGGTTAAGTTTAAGAGAGGGCCGGCTAGGCCCTAACTTTGCCCTCCCAGATGAAATAAAGGCAGTCTATCCTATTCTTACTTCTCTTGAAATTATTCAATATATTACCTTGATTCGATAATCTCATGTAACCCTCACTTTCATTGACACAATCGTGAAAAATATATAATGTATCAAAATATATCTACTACATTTAGATTATGTTAATAGGCCTAATTGAGGATGGGCTAGAGTCAATTAGCTGTGCATTAGAACATAAGTATTTCCCGAAATGTATGTCATCAGAAATTGTATGATTTAGACCTGTTTGATTTGTTTTAGATCGGCCGGTGACTGTCTACTAGATTCTCTGATGCAAGCAACGCTAGGCGTTTTCGACCGTGATAACCTACTTCGTCGTGCTCTTTCTGATTCTCTCACCCAAGCTGGTCATGTGTAAGTGGAAAACTATTTATTGTAAGGCAAACATGTTCCCTTTTCTGCTATCTGAACAATATTAATTATGAGCACCATTCAACTTATCATGCCGGAGAATGAATTCTCAACCCTAATTCTACAAAATTCAACATTTTTCTACGGTATTGCAATCAAAAGTAAACTGAACCCTAACCATACAGACCCCCCCACCGCCTTGTATGTGAAAACATTCATTTATTTGATCACAGATACAAAATTTTTAGTATTATAGTATCGTTCTGTCGTTGTAAGTCTCTAAGCATTGTAGACTTATAGTGATGAAATTGAATTCCATTAGAGTTTTTATCGAGAATTCGATGTTGGAAAAATGAACTTATACTTTTGAATATATCGAACGAGAATCATAATTAATGCTATGAAATATTTAGAAGATTTTTGCCTCAACGAATGTTGGCAACTGGAAAAAGTTTGGGAGAAAATTCTATTAGCTACTAAAAATATAATAATATGGTATTAATTCGTATTCTCGTTTGATATATTACTATTTTAATAGCAATCAATTTGAAAAGCCATATTCAATTTTTTTTATTATTATGGTTTATCTTGAAATCTAAAAAATATTAATTTCGTTTGATCATTATGGTTTATCATGAAATGTGAAAAAAGCCAAGTTGATAGTGAAATGGTGGTGATTGTAGGTTTTATGCGCGGTGGCGTGAGTACGAATCGTCGCAGGCGCGACTGATGCACTACTCGCTGGAGGAGACGCAGTGGGAGTCGGACTGGGCTGCGCTGGTCGGGCTGGCCACGCGGCCCGGCTGCAGTCTCGAGCAGCTGCACGTCTTCGCTCTCGCCCACGTCCTCCGTCGTCCCATTGTCGTCTACGGCGTCAAGTATGTCAAGAGCTTCCGTGGCGAGGACATCGGCTATGCTCGCTTCCAAGGTATGCTAACACATAAATTAAACATTAATCATGTGAAGCAATTTCAAACCTCTTATAATTTTATTATAGAGGTTTACGATCTACAAATTTAGTCATTGATTCATTCTGGTGGCAGTAAGTTGTTTAAGAATTAGTATATTCCATAAGGATTTTCTAATTTGAATTTATTTAAAGTAAAAATACTGGTTTATGAATATAAACAAAGGGACAGAATAGTTGGGAAATTAGTAAGGAGCCTCTACTTGTTATTTTTAATTTTTTATATGTTTACAATTCTTGTTTTATGATTGGTCCAGTACTTAAATAAAGTCTGTCTACACAGGTGTAGAACACATGAAATATGCGACAATTTTTGACCTGTAGGATTTTTTTCAGACTGGAATGGTATGAGAAGTTACACTTTTCAGTTTTTCGCATGTAACTCAAAAAACGGTTGACTCTAGAGCAAAAACCTTTGAATAGAAATAAAAGAAAACTGATTGCTGTGTTGATAAAAAATAGAACAGAAATTGGCTCAATAGTAGTTGTTTAATTCGATCACAACCACCATGAAAAAAATTGTTCCAAGTGTTTTTGAATGAGGTGTAGCTCGTAGAGTAACGATAAATCCCTTACCACCTCTTTCTTAAAGTTGTAGAGCATAAGAAAATAGAGCTCAAAAATCACAAAAATCTATATTCACTTATTTTTGAAAGTTTAATAATCAATTTTCCAAATAAGGTAGTTAACCAAATCAACTACAGGTGATTTCTTCCAACATTTTCATGCTAAAATATACTAATATAAAGTATCGTCTAGAGCCAACTGGTATCTAATAGTCTAGCTGGAACATTCTTCATCATATTACTTTACCGCACTAAGTCTAGATTATTTCTAGGAGAAAGGACCCAGGAACACTATTTTCTTATGTGATTAGAAGTGCCCTAACGCCATCATCTATTGCAATTGCTCAGTAATAAGTAATGATATTATCAGAACGACCTCCGCTCTGCTTCACACTCAGTTAGAGCAATGCTGCATTCCAAGGTTTGCGAGAACTAAAGATGCTGATTCAATTAAATTCATTATTTATTATTCATAAATTTATTAAACTATTCATACATCTATTAAATACATAGATAGATACATTGTTTGTCAATAATAATAGAACTCTGCCAGATGATATTATAATATTGTTATGATTTCAGGCGTGTACCTGCCTCTGCTGTGGGACTGCAGCTTCTGCATCAGGTCGCCGGTGGCGCTGGGCTACACTCGCGGCCATTTCTCGGCGCTGGTGGCTATCGAGCCCTCCTCCACCCCCCACTCCCATGTCAACTTCCTGCCTCTCGTCGACCACGACAACAAACGGCTCCCCGTACACTTTGTCACGCATGCTGAGGTCAGTACCTTCAACATAATATACATAATGAGTTCTATGTTCCGGCAGAAGAGCCTTTGGCAACATGGCTGCCATTCACTGTTGCCAGAAGTCAAAATGAAAATTGTCCTAGTATAACCAAATTTAGGAAGAAATAGTACAGAATTAGACTATTTTTTCTGTCTCAGTTCATAATTATGTTATGATTTGTGCTATCATATGTCAATAATTAAATAAATAAATGAATAAAAAAATATTTTCATTCGTGAAATCAATATGATTACGATAAGTGTAGAAACGGTAGGTTGGCTGAAGTGATTTTACCCTGGAATTCTAAGTTCTGCGCATGCGTAGTTGCACTCTCACTTCCCTCCGCCATCTTGCAAGAGGCTCTTCTGTTCTTGGCACAACTACATCAATGTGGACCCTTGACCTTAACTCGTATAGGCCTAACACTTTTTTTACTCTTTAAGGTTGTAAAAAACTTGGTCCGCCATATTGAATCCAACTTCACTTTTTTAAATAGGAAGGTAGCCATATAATAAATTATAACGATTTAGGATTTTAAGAGAAATCAAATGCCGCAACCCGCACATCAATATGGCAAACCACTCTGAAGTTATTTAAATTTTTAATCAGATTTATTTTCTACAGATCAGTGCTAGCTCCAGAACGGTTCAATATAATAATTATCGATGTGCGGTTTTCGCCATTAATTATGTCCCGAAATTCTGTATCGAAGTCATGAATAACATATCAATCTTACTTTTTTTTAATTCTGGCAAATCCAAGACTAAATTCTGGTGGACTAAATTTGTAAAGTCACTGATGTGTTCATGTTATGAAATGAAATAAAATTTGGCCATTGACTGATGTTAAACATTGTCTAAACTTTAAATCGCCTTGCAAAAACAATGTTTGAGAGTAGACAATGACTAGATCTATCAAAACGGGCTTCCATTCTTAGAACCTGCAGAGTAGGCGGTGTTGCTGTTGTTCAACCTCATTTTTTTCAACTGATGAGTTGTTTCGCTGTAAGTGATGGAAATTTTAACTCTGGCAACAATATTCTGGAGAAATAGTTCTTGATACAAAAAAACATCACATATAACACTATTATGTATAATATATTATTTTAATAAGAAAATTATGAATTTCATTAATTTGATCGGATAACAAACATACTATTAACCCTTTACTAGTCACACTCAATAATGTTTGTGAAGTCAATTATTTCAAAATCAAATCAAATCAAAATCTCGTTTATTCCACAATCAATATACAGTACATGAAATAATATTTTATCAACTAATAATACAACCTTAAAATTAAAGTACTAGACTAAATTTTTGTTTCTAATGATTGCAATATTATAAATAATACAGTTCTAGATTAAACTTTTATTTACAATTCTTTAATAGAATGAGCCTACATGGGCACTATGGCCTGTGCGTAGTCTCGAGTTGGGATATAAAAAATTAAATCATGGTGTGGAGTGAGAGCAGAGTGAGGAGACGAAAATTCATATAAGTTAACAAATACTAGATAGATAGATAGATAGATAAAATGTCTTTATTTTCCACTTTGTACAATACATAAGTGATGTGGGCGAAGTTGAGGCACAAGAGCCCCCTCTTCCACTTAACCCACAGTATTAAATGAAATAAAATAAAAGTAAAAATCATGAATATAATGTGTAAAGAAAAAAATGAATAAACGTTACCTATACTAGCATATACAATTTGAAAAACAAAAGATACTAAAAATTAAAATTGAAATAATAATTAAATCTATCAAGTATGCACGCGCGCACACACACACACACACACACACACACACACACACACACACACACACACACACACACACACACACACACACACACACACATACACTCAATAAGAATAATTTGAAATTGAAAGCAGTCTCAGAAATCGCCTAGCCAAGCCCACCCCCCCTAATCCACACCACCACAGCCGCACTGAACCGGCGCAGGCTCTCTGAAAGCTTAATGTGGACTGGCAGTGAATTCCAGAGCTTAATGGCTGTAACCTGGTAAGATTTGTTGTACAATACTGTTCTGTGAACAGGAACTACTAGTAAATGGGAACCATGACGAGTCCCTCCTCTACCAACATCACTCATGTAGCGGAACCCAGCTGCCAAGTATTGAGGTGAATTTGATTTTAAAAGTTTAAAGAGGAAGATAAGTGCATGAAGACACCTACACTCATGTAGCTTGAATATTTTCAGTTGGTCGAAGTATTCTGTAATATGTTCGTCACGTTGTAAGCCAAACACAGTAATTCTGTGCGCGCTGCAATCTTTGAGTAAGTTGAACTGTCATGTCAATAGTAACTAGGTCACAATAGTAGAAGAGAGGGAAAATCAATGCCTTAACCAGCATAATTTTAGTTTGAAAAGGTAGGAGATGGCCAATTCTCTTTAATGAGTGAATACCAGCCACTGCTCTATTGCATGTCAAGTTAACGTGGTCAGTCCAGTCAAGAGTATTGGTGAAGGTTAAACCAAGGTTTTTCACGTTAGTACTGTAGTCGAGTTGAATGTTGTTAATTACGATATGTGGTAAGTCAGTGAGGTTGAGTCGGGGCAATAGTCTTGATTGGCCAACAATCATGACCTGAGATTTTTTCTCATTTATTTTAAGGCCATTATTCTCAGTCCATGTAACTACGCGAGCAAGGTCTTGATTAGCTTCAGCTATAGCTGCAAACGAGTCATCAATATTAAAGTGTCTGTAGAGCTGGAGATCGTCAGCGTACAAGTGATGCTGTGTTGTAGTCAATACATCAGTCAGGTTGTTAATGTAGACACTGAAAAGCAGAGGACCAAGAACTGAACCTTGAGGAACCCCTCGATTCACTGGACGCCAGCGAGAAGAGGAACCATCAAGTCTCACACACTGACATCTATTCTGCAAGTAAGAACGCACCCATGCAACTGTAGATCGAGAGAAGCCCATGCAACCCAGCCTATAGAGCAAGATGAAAAATGCAGTCGAATGCTTTGCTGAAATCAATCAGAACAATAAGAGTGAGCTTCCTGCGATCCATTGCTTTCCGGATATCGTCAGTAACCTTCAGGAGAGCAGATGTGGTACTGTGGCCACCTCTGAATCCAGACTGAAAGTCACCAATTAGTTTTTCACTGAAAATAAAGTCACTCATCTGCTTGTGAGCAATGATTTCTAAAACTTTGGAAAGGACTGACAGTAGGCTGATGGGTCTGTAATCAGAAGGAGAGGATGGATTGGGAGTTTTGTTCAAAGGTATAACAATTGAGGATTTCCAGGATTCAGGAAAAACAGAAGTAATAAGGGAAGTATTAATTATGTGAGTAATGAATGGAAGTATGAGAGGCAGCATGATCTTGATGAATTTCACAGGAAGGCCATCATATCCAGCTGCATTGCTTTTAATTCTGTTGATTGCTGTAAGTACATCCCGTTCATCAGCTGCTGAAAAAAAGAAAAGCTCTCTCAAGTTGTGAGCAGGCAAAGAGTTGTGATAATCACGGGCACGATCCAAACTCACAGGGATGTCAGTGAAGGAATTATTCAGTTCGTCCAGTGTGTGAGACACAACAGGCTTGCCCCTCTCCCTGCCAACACCAACACTCCTCAATCTCCGCCACTTGCTGGATGGTGACCCAGCAGAAGAAATCATATTTTTGAAAAATCGAGATTTAGCATGACTGATGGATTGCTTGCACAAATTTCTCAGGTGCTTGTAATTGTCAAAATCGACTGGGAGTTTAGTTCGCCTTGCCACCCTGCAGCGTCTATCACGTTCTTGCATCATTTGACGAATCTCGGCCGTAATCCAGGGAGCAGGATCCCTTGTCACTCTGCGCGTTACAAGTGGAACATATTTATCAAATAAGTAGGTCAAAGCATTATTGAACTCATTTGCCATGTAATTAACATCATTGGTTGAGAATATGGTTTGCCAATTCAATAACATACCCTCATCAAACAATGCACAATAATTAATATTTTTGAAGTCTCTATAATTTATTGTTCTAGGTTTTTGCTTAGGACTTCAAGGCAGAAATCAGATAAACCATGTCATGACCTGAGAGCGCAGGGAAAGGGATCTGCCCATGGCTGACAGCCGATTTCACGTCGGACACAGCAATTAAATCGAGAAGTGTATCAGACGTAGAAGTGTGGTGTGTTGCCTGGAGAGGGAGCAGGGTCATGCCCCCAGTCTAGAACATTGTTGTCAGTTGTGTTTTGTCATACGTGTCGCGTCCAAGTAAGTCCGTATTAAAGTCTCCCATAACTGCTACATGACTGTATGGCACCATAAGGCGCATTAAGGTGTCCCCAAAGTCACTCATGTAGCCTATATGAGGAGGACGATAGCACACTCCAACAAGCATTTTCATGTTAGAAGCTTTGATTTCAACAAACATATATTCAGGTCTATTAGCTATGGAATTATTGGAAGAAAATTTATGATTTGGCAGCAAGGCTCGCTTAACAAACGCAGCAACCCCTCCTCCATTTTTATGCAAGCGATCATTGCGGAACAGGATGTATCCATCGAGTTCAAGAAGTCTATTTGAAACGCTAGGTTTGAGCCAAGATACCGAAACAAGGATAATATCACAATCTTTGCTCTTGAAGACATCTCTAAACTCGTCCATATGACAAAGGAGGGATTGCGCGTTCACATGAGCGATCCTTAAACGTCCAGGAAAAGGAGAGACAGCATGTTTAAGCATATCGCGGGTGCTCAGCGCGGCAGAATTATTATTGAGCTGAGACATGAGAAAATGTAAAAATACTGATGAGAAATGACAAAGAAAGGAGGAGGGTATAGGCCAGGCAATAAGCAGAGACCCCCAAAAATATGATCATACACACCACATTCACACCTATGCATACACAACATACTAATAAATAAAATAATAATAAGACTAATGAGTGCATTCTATAGAAGAGATAACTCGAGCAATTGATAAAAATAATAATAATAATAACTGTTAGGAATTTATTGATTAGTGATCGATAGCTGGACCTGATGAGCTAAGCTCCAAAACTTCTAACAAATATATGCGGTATTAAGCACGTAGTACGAGAAAAAAGATTTTGTTAAGAAACCAAGGGAATCCAAAATAAGATAACAATCGAACTGATTAAGTGAGTTGAAAGAAAATAGAAAGACGCTTGTAGATAACAAGATAAAAGGATGAGAAGAGGTGAAGACAACTGCTAAAGGCAAAGAAAAGAAAAGATCTCAGAATCTGTAATCAGACTACCTAATTATCATTAAACTACCGTAGATAACAATGAGTGTGAATAAACGGAAGTAGGAAATGAATTCAACTGGGATCACAGTACTGATAAAGACCGGCAGCACAATCCATTTTAAAACCCGTAGTTGTTATGTAATAAAGTGCCGTAATTGCTCAATTTTATCTATCCCTGGAACATCCAGTAGCCATTATTCTTAAAAACTTATAATAATTGCAATTAATCTTCATCCAAATTCTCAATAGTAGAAAATTAGTTTTAAATCAACACAAAATTTTTAAAGCATTCATTAATTTAAATTAATAAAATTATAGTTGCTTGATTCAACACACAAACAACATAAACAATAGGCCTATAGTATTGTATCTACTGTAGTACTTTATGATATTTCATGCCTATTTATTTTTGTCATCGAAATATTAAAGTCAGTCTTTGCAACCGGCACTAAGCTCTGCTCTTATTAGTTTTGAATATACAAATAGAAAAAAAAGTCAAGTAAAAAGTTTCAGCTGGAAACAAATGATCGGATAACAATGTTGATAGTGCGAATATCCCAATAAAGCACATATATACACATACACACAATTTAAGAAAAAAATAATAATTTGATGTCATTGAGAGTTTAATTAACGAGATTTTTATATATTACGAGATTTCCTCTCTCTTTCCTCCTGTCACTCCACTCGTTCCCAGTGGGAGATAAAAAAAAGAATCAATAAGAAAATAAATTAATAGAAGAAATAAATAAATTAATAAATAAACTATTAGGAGATGACTACAATGAGATGAGTGATGAAAATAACTATGAGAGAAGTAAGGAATAATCAGTAAAAACAATAATAATCGATCAATTATCTACTACTACTTTTCATCTATCCCCTCACAGATAAAAAAGAAAAAAAGTAATAAATAAAATAAATAAATTTTTGAACAAGAAAAGAAAGAGAGAGAATTTCATTTGTGCAGTGACAATCATCGAAATCATCTCAATTTTAAACATTCAAATTAAACTCTATGACTGGACATGGTGCGGCCACCCTCGCGCCACACGATTCTACTATCAACCGTCCATGCGTTTTTGAACCCCACTCTAGCAGCAGTCTCTTTGTACAATTCATTTCTACGCTGAGTGAGGTCCTCTCTTATGGTGATCTTGGTACCCTTAAGTCGTTTTCTCGCACCCAGGACCACGCGTCGCGGCTGATAACTGGTAAACTTCACCAATATAGCACGAGGCCTGGGCGGATTGTGTTGATCAGGCTGCTCAGGAGGGCTCCCCGTCTATGACACCTGTCAATGAGAGATCGATCAAGTTGAAAATCCAGCTTCTCTCTGCACAAATTGGTGACGATTTCAGTGACATTCTCTCCTTTTCCTCCGGTACGCCGAAAATACGCAGGTTATTCCGACGTTGATATTGGGCGAGGTCATCATGCCTGCTCTCAAGCGCCGCCTCTCGATTTGCCGCCTCCTCCTTCATCGCCGCGATGTGACTAGGGGCTGGAGATTGGGAGAAATTTATGAGTACAATACAAAGGGAAAAATCTATTGTCGATCAAGAGTCAGTCTGTCATAAGGGAACAACTGAGGAAAGAAAACTATTGTCGCAATATTGAAAGTGAGTACGGAATTATAGTCATTTATTACTGAAATCAGCGAAACCGTCCGGTTAGGCGGTGCCGCCACCAGTCACAACCAGAGACCCATCCTCTTCTTCACTTATTTCATTTAACCACTTCTTTAATCTTTTTTTGAAAACTGTAAAGCCGCGTATCGACAGTCCGAGGCATGTGCCACGAATGCCTCGCAGTACAGTCTGGTGACGCAAAAAAGTATAAACTCATGGCTGAGGCATATGTGTGAATATAATCTGCAATCATCAAAAATAATTATAATTATAGTATAGTATATAATTATAATAAAAATAATTATATTAAAAAATCTGCATTTTTTGTAACGAAAAATGCGAGCACGCAAACAAATTGACTAGCGCCATCAAGCGGGAGACAAAGCAACTAAGCTCTGACAATTGATAATTTGGACTTTGGAGGTTAGTTTGTGCTCAATTAGTAGATAAAAATTCAAGGCAATGCTTATTATTGCTTATTAGAACCTTCTGCACCCAAATAGAATTCTTAATCACAAAAATGCATAGGAATGGGGTACAATTTTGAGGTTAGTTTGTAGAATTGTTCGTTGTGCGTTGCGAGGCAACAGGCACTGCTCGCTGCGAATTGTGTGCAGCGTTTGCCTCGCTGCTAGCAAACCCGGTATCGACAGTCCGAGGCATGTGAGGCATGTGTGTCGATATGCGGTAGATAGTAGACTAGTAGTAGTACTCTTTTTTGTGTCAACAGACTGTACAGCGAGGCATTCGTAGCACATGCCTCGGACTGTCGATACGCGGCTTTAGAGTGACTGATGAAAATATATTGTTGGTAGGATATAATCTTTGATAGTTACGGTAAACCAACTGGACTAAGAAAAAACAATTAGTTGTTGAGAAAGATTTGGTTAGTTGTATAGTACTAATCCCAACTGTTGTTGCATATCGTGTGCTATAAGAGTGTATAGATGGCGAAAAAATTGAATCAAATTTTTTATAAATATAAATGAGTAAATCTTTTATGTATAATTTTTTCAATGGAAGAATTTTAATTTCCTGGAATAGCAGAGATGATGGGTATCTTTGACATCTTTGGATCCAGCTTTCAAAATTGCTTTTTGTATTATCTCTAGTCTTTCAAAGTGAGTGCGGTACGCTGCGCCCCACGCTAGGATGCCGTATGAGAGACGAGATTGAACAAAAGCGAAATATGCTGTTCTAAGTTCATTAAAATTTAGAATTTCTCCAAGCTTCCTGAAAGCAAATATGTATTTGCGTAATGATTTTGTTTGAAAGTCTATATGATCTGTCCATCATTTTAGCCTGGAATCAAAAATAACTCCCAAATACTTATATGAAAAAACTCGCTCAATACTCTCACACAGACAAGCTCTATTAAGAAAGTCAACGCAATCATGAATTTTGAGATCTTCTAAATTATAATCAGTTAATGGCGATAAAGAAACAGGCATGAATTTTGTTTTGGTCCAACCATCTTTTTACTATAGACAGGTCATGTAGAGCTCTATTTTTAGCTTCAAGACAATTTCTTCCATCAACAAGAATAAGAGTATCATCCGCAAAAAGAAAAATTTTTCCATTTAAATTTAATTTTGAAATATTATTTATGTAAATCAGAAAAAGGATTGGGCCGAGAGTACTACCCTGAACCACGCCGAAATTGATAGGTGACTTCTCCCCATTTGTACCACATATTGTAACAAATTGCTGCCTTTCTGTAAGGTAGCTGGTAAACCAATCAAGAGCTTTACCCACAATTTCCACAGACCTCAGTTTATCAATCAACTTCTTTCTATCCACACTATCAAATGCTTTCTTTAAATCAAGAAATATCATTAATGCCTTCTTATTTCCTGAAAGAGAATCATTCAAGTCTCTGCTCAATTCAAACATGACATCAGAAACACATTTGTCATTTCTGATGCCATATTGACATTCCGCTAGAATATTATTCAATTTCAAATAAGCTACAAGTTGTTCTTTAGCAATTTTTTCCAGAATCTTGGAAAAAACTGTTAGTAGTGATATAGGGCGGTAATTATTTTTGTCCGAATAGGATCCTGCTTTATAGAGTGGAAAAACTTTGGCAATCTTATAAATATTTGGAAAAATTCCACTAGTCAAACTCAAATTTATTATATGGAGAAAAGGTTTGAGGATTATGTTGATATTCTCTTCAAGAAAGAGGCAGAGACCTGATTGTAACCAGGCGCCGACCCACCCCTCAGTGCAGTCACCTGTCTTACAACGTCAATTTCAGAAACAGGACGGAAAGTAAATTCTGTGTTCACTATGAAGTGAGCATCATCTATAACCAGAACACTACCCGAGTTGGTTGAGTTGTCTAGGTTCTCTCCAACTGTAGCAAAAAAATATATATAATTCATTGGCCACTTCTTCACAAACAGTAAGAGAGTTATTTGGGGAATTGGACAGAAATTTGTCTAGTGGAAAGCAATATTTATTCATATTCCTCCCTCCTAATTGGTTTATCAATTTTGAGAATTGTTTAGGATCATTCTGACACTGGTTGAGTTTATTTCGATAATAGGTTCGCTTTACATTTTCAAGTGTATTTGAAACCTGCTGTCTAAAAGTGTGGAAATTCCTATGCAAAACCAAATTGAATGGTTGATTTTTTAATTTTTTACTCATCCTATCTCTTTTACGAATCATTTCAATAAGATCTCGAGAAATCCACGGCTTAAGTTTCTTAAATCTAGTAGAACTGTTTGTTTTTTTAGAGATTGATATTGCACCAGAAAAAGACAAGAAAAGTCGTTGGCGCACTGATTCACTTCTTGTCCCTGTACAACAATATCAAAATTGATATCACTCAAATTAGCGGCCAAGAGAGCGCGGTCAATGTAGTGATGAACATTATTATCAGATTCAATTGAACGAGTATTATTGATGAGGTCAATAGCGAGTCCTGTACTATAGTGATCAGTCAAGTTTGAGTGCAAAACAGCTGACCGCACATATTTCATGTCGTTGTACCGTACAAAAAAAATGATCAATGCAAGTGTCTGTGTTGTCTGTTACTCTGGTTGTTTTATCTATGCACTGAATGAGTCCTGCTCCTATCAAGCTGTTCAAATAAATGTCAGAGTTCAAAAAATTTTCTAATAAGTCAAAATTGAAGTCACCAGTCCATATAATTCTAGTATCTCTATTAAATTGATTCAAGTAAGTATCCATTGAATCTAAAAATAACTGGACGTTACAGTCAAAAGTTCGATAGAAAGCTAATAGACAAAACTTATTTTGTTTGCACAAAAATTCAAGTTTGATGCCATACACATCGGCAATAGAAGTTTGTGATGCACTCACAGATAATCTTTTATTATAATATACAATAACCCCATCAGCTCTATTACGTCGTCTTTCAGTGAGTACATAATCAAATCCCTCTAAATATAGTCCCTCTTCTCCTTCTCTCAACCAGTATTCTGTCAATACTATAATATCTAAAGTTGGTAAACTATCTAGGTAAACAAGAAGTTCGTCTACATTTTTAGAAAAACTGCGAATGTTACATTGGAAAATCCTCAAGCTCTCACCCCCATCACCCGCCTCGAAAAACTTAACATACTCTTGAATTGTTTCAAGCTCTAAACATGTGTGGTGAAAACGCGATAGATTTTCTTCATCGTCTTCATTCAGCATCCGACTAGATGACCAACGACCACACACAGGCCGTATATTTGAATTTCACGTTATAAAATTCACTTTCGGACTAATTAACAAAATTCTGAGTTTTGAAAAATGTTTTCATTTGTAGGCTGGTGGCGAAGAGGCCCTACTGAGACAGTGGTTGGACGTGTGCATGACAGATAGCGGTCTCTTGGTTGCTAAGCAACGCCTAAGTAAGCGTCCTCTTCTAGTCGCCCAAATGCTCGAAGAGTGGCTCAACCATTATAGGCGACTGGCGTAAGTAGAACACTCATTCATTATCATTACGTGTTAATTCATTAATTAATAGTGTAAATTCATATCTTTTCACCTTTATTATTCATCAGCGAATGTATTTAAATAAGTAACTCTGCCGTTCTGAATTTTTTTTTTAATTATAATCTAAAAAGAACAATTTTTTCTTTTATTACGTCCAGTAATCTACTGTGGAACTGTGAAGCGATACTACGGCAAGATCCATAGATGAAATCTATGATGATCCATTTGATGAAAATATATTTTTACAACAAAACCGGTCATTGCCAAACGAGATAGAATCTCGAGTTTCTCATCTGTAGGGCAACTGAAGCAACGCAGGCTTAGTGTACAAAAAGTGTATAGATATCTAAAGATAAGCGTTTTAATCCTTTATTCTTGTTTGCTTATTTGTTTTATCACAAATAAACGTTAGAATTTTGTTTCAATTATTACAATTTTTCATATAACATTTTCTCTGTCATATAAACAAGAAATGAATGCCCAGGATTAGTTCACATTAGAAACATTAGAGAACGCAGCAGTCGAATCTCCAGCCATCTCTTGTTGCCCTATAGAATTTGGCAAGACGTTTGCACACAATATTTTCCCAACACTCAAATTATTACCAAGGAAAGTTCTAAAACAATAATTGAAGGTTATTTAACAGCTTATTGTTACTTCATTGCAAAGTTAGGTTACTGTACGATATAAAAAAATTGGCCACACAAGTATCGATTGAAATGAGACTTTATCAAATGGATTGCTATTATAAAAGTCCATATTTCAAACTCATAAAAGTTACAAACATGAACCAAACTCATTGTAGTTATTACTCTATTGATCATGAACCAAATTGGAAGCAATCACTATTTACTCTAATTATTAAATTTCTATGGATCAAACCAAGAAACTTCTTCTTCTTCTTTCTCCAACCCTTAGTGCCTTACAGCGTCGGGTGAAGCTCGGACCATCTCCTCCACTCTCCTCTGTCGCCAGCCAATCTCCTCATTTCATGTAAATTCTTACCTCTCTTTAAGCCCGCTGTAATCACACCATCAAGATAGGTTTTCCTGTGACGACCTCGACCTCTTTTTCCTTCAGGTTCTGCCTCCATTATTTGTTTACATTTCCTATCTTCTGACATTCTGATAAGATGCCCATACCATTTTAGCTGCCTCTCCTCCACTATACTCATCAAAGGTTTCTGTTGGGTCATTTCTCGTATTGCATCATTCCTTACCCTGTCCCATCTTGTTTTACCAACTGATTTTCTTAGATATTTCATTTCAGTGGCTGTGATCCTTGATGAACAAGCGGTTGTGACCGGCCAACTCTCAGCTGCATACAACAAGGTTGGCTTATATACTGCCTCAAAGATCTGCATCTTTGCTCTCAGCCCAACCTCTTTCTTCCCTATCAGGGTATTCTGCAACTGGTAGAAGATATTGGTAGCTTTTCTTACTCTATTAAGAGTTTCCTGTTTGATCTTGCCATTGCTGCTTAAGACGGTTCCCAAGTACTCAAAATGATTGACTTGCTCTAGTTGCTCGCCACCACTCACAATATTCATTTCTTCATCATTTTCAGTTTTGCTAACAAGCATGACCTTGCATTTCTTAGCATTAAGGACCATGCCTCGTCTAAGCAGCTCTTCATACCATTCCGTTATGCTGGACTGAAGATTCTGAGTTGAGTTGGCCACCAAAACTATATCATCTGCATAAAGTAGTGATTGCAGGTATATGGGACGCAGCCTCCAATTCCCTATCTTGACTCTGGCAGTTCTTCTCTTGCACATTTTCACAACCTCATCCATGATGGCTATAAACAACAATGGGCTTAAACTATCTCCTTGTTTCAATCCTTTTCTCATGTGAAACGCATTAGACTTCATTCCTCCAATTCTTACTCGTCCTTTTGGCTTCTTATACACAGATTTGACACATCTAATCAATTTTGGTGAGACTCCCTTCCCTCTCAACACGTGCCACACCTGCTCTCTGTGTACAGTATCACCAAGAAACTTCATACTAAGAAATTTCATACTAAAAATAATATAATTGAACGAAAATCCTTATTCAACTATCAAATAATCTGATGACTTTTATTTGCGAGTGATTTCAACAGAACGCAAAGCTGAAGGAAATTTACTAGTGATACTGAAATGAAATGTTTCAATTTGCAGGCAAATGTCTCAGGCTCCATTCAGCGCGAGACCGATGCCGGTGCAAGACTACTCGAGCGATGGCGACTCGGACGACGAATGACGAAGCAGCAGTATCATCGCATCGCAACAGCAGCAGCAGCAGCAGCAGCAACCTGTGCCTCCTGTGTCTCTGTCTGTTCACAGCCATCATAGTTGATCTATCTCTTAAGTAGTTGCTAGTGTTCTAATCATCGGCCAAGACACGTTGTGCGTTTCAATCTGTGATTTCTTTTCAATAAGACAACTTCTATCATTGCATGCTCTCATTCATTACTTACCAAACAATCTTGCTTCTGCTTACTTCCTTCAACACAATCAAATCCCTCACATTCATCATCTCCCTAAATTGAAAGTTCCCTCGAATAACCGTCAAATCCCAGTCAGTAATCAACGAAATAAATTCTATTTATCAAATAATTATCTGTTCATTTTATTAACTAATGCTAGTGGATACTGCCTCGGCTCAGCGAACATATTGTTACAGTTTCATGTTTTCTTGAATCAATTTTAGTGTTAATTTTTAACTCGGCAAAGTAAAACTAATTAATCCTTTAAAATTAGAATGTTATAGATGTGTATGTAACTTTTGTACTGATAGCACAAGATCAATTATTACTATTATTACAGTACTATAAAGGTGACGATATTTGCAATGAGAATAGCTTATAAATGGATTGTTGCTTAATTTGTTGTGCCGTTGAGTCCACATGTTTAAAACATGCACGAATCATATTTTATTAATTATTAGCAAATTCTATGTAAGTTTAGGTGCAGTGAGAAGGGTATTTATTGATGTAAATTCGTATTGTAGTGTGCTTGTATGCATGGGTGCGTGTGTGATTTATGTAAGTGTGTGTGATCGATTCTGCATGGTTATTATGAAGGGGTGTGCAATAAAAATGTTGAAAACTTTAAATCTAGGTAGGTAATTGAAATTTTGTAATTATTTGTTTGTGTATATTTATTATTTACACCATAGGTTCAAAGTGATAAGATCATTTTTTTCTATCTGTTGAAGCTTCAATGACAATTATGTCTTTCTGGATATTTTTTTATTGTTACATAAAATAAATAAGCACTTACGTTACATGATGCTTTTCATTCCCATCACCCTTTAATTTATAAGTCGGCTATTTCATCTAGTTTTTTCCTCTTGAATTTTGCATTCTATTGGGGTAAAGAGTAGATTTAGTTGAAATTTGTAACAGTATCCCAGAAATTATCGCTTTACTGATGTAGAATAGAATTGCTAATAAAATCAAACCAATTTCTTAATCTAGTCCGTTTAGATTAAACGTTTACATTACTGTTTTAGTTACTTGGAAAGCGAAAAATTGCTATTCAATAATAAAATATCAAATCTATAATAATCATAATAATTTTATGATTTATTATATATTTATAATAATAATAAAGAATGTAGGCTAATTAAAGTGGCCACTGCCGTAATAAAAGTGTTTCAAATTATGGTTATGAGCATAGATTTTTCATATTTATTTCAGGGGCGACCCTGTCTTATTGTTGTAAACATTCTAATCTACAATATGAGACCAAATTTATAATTTTATTTATTTTGAACCAATATCGACCGAGCTGGAATCATTTTCCCATCTTGCCTGAACGTCTTATTCTTTGCTTGGACGGACTTTACTGACTGACAGCTGCGGTGCCCTCGCGATGTGGCGTTCAAGTGAAAACTGATAGAAAATCGAAATCTTTTAAAAATTGATATAAGTAGGTGTAAGGAGTCTATTGATGGTATAGAGTATGAACTAATAAGAGCTAAGAATAAATAAATAAATGATAAGAAAACCTACTTGGCAAAATCAATTGTAGGTCAAGAGTAGTATAACTATGGGCAAAAATCCAAAGTTCGTTCGTATGAATAATTATTATCAATCATTTTGTTTGCATTGTTCCAATTTCCGATGCATTTCTCTCGATTATCTTTGATATTTATTGGTTTTCTTATTATTTATTGTTCCTATCTTGACGCACCATCAACAGACATTTGACACATATTATTTATTAGGCTATATATTGAACTTGGACTTCAATTTATTAAAGTTGGTCTCCTCACCTACATTGATACAGTACCAACTCGTTAGTATAACTCGCATTATTTCATTTCGCTCATAGAGTGAAAATCCACCGAATAGTTTGTACAATTCCACCATTGTAGATACTATGCTCTTTGCATAGATCGCTCTTCTCAACTTGGAAACTCTTAAGAGGCCAATCAATCTTCAGACTTTTTGGAAAAAATTTCAATTATTATTTTTGAACAAATTTCTGGCTTCCACCACACACTTATCTTTTATAAAAAAGTTTCTAGATCGTAAAAAATGTATATTTCCTGTCCCAGTTGACTTGACATTGACAAAATTTTTCATGAAAAAGTTATTAATTGGTCGGATGTAGAAAATTTTTTATAACCAATAGAGAACACGTATTCTCCTTGTCATTTTGATTGGCCTATAAGAAACTCACTTTCTCCTTCAATTCATGATTGCAAGAGAAGTGATAATCAAAAGAAAAACAAATTTTTCAATGTTATAAAAAATATATATGATTTCCTATGAATCTTTTCACTCAGGAACTTTTCAATACTATAATGGCATAACAAGGATGAAGTCCTTGACCAAAATCTTCTGTGGAATAGACATATTGAGAGGACTCTTACAAAGGCCACAAAGGCTATGGAGGCCTGCAGGAGGCTGTGTGGTAAGAAATGGGGGCTGAGGCCCAGTATGCAGTTCTGAGTTTACCAGACTGTAATACTGCCTATGGTTACTTATGCCGCACTGGTTTGGTGGCATAAGGTGGAGCAGAAGACTACTGCAACTAAACTCCAAAAATTGCAGAGGTTGGCAGGTCTGGGCATTAGTGGAGCCACAGGCTCCTGCCCAACAGCTGTGCTAGTTGCAATATTTGGAATGTTGCCTCTGGCGCAGAAGGTCAGGAAAAGGGCAGCATTAAGTGCCCTCAAAATGACCGGTAACAGAAATATCAACAACTCCATGGAGAAAGGTCATTTGACAATATTAAAGGAGTTTCCTGAATTAGCTATGGCTTTAGCTGTTCCGGAAAAACAGAGGATACTTAATGGATCGCCCCTACAAAGTCACAATCCTGGAGAGTGACAGGGGTGGAAGAGAGTATTCTCGGGAGTCAAACGCCCTGAAGTGGTACACTGATGGATCACGCAGGGAAGGAAGGACAGGAGTGGAATATATGGGCCAGGAACTAAATTCTATATGGCCCTGGGAAAAACGGCAACTGTCTTTCAGGCCGAGGTAATGGCCATAGAGATTTGTGCTAATCAACTCATTGGAAGAGGACTGAGAAGGGCAAAGATCTCTATTTTGAGTGACAGCCAGGCAGCCCTAAAGGCGATGCAGGCCTGTTCCAGTAGCTCAAAGTTGGTAACACAGTGTAAAAAGTCCCTAAGGGAACTGGCTGTCAGGAATCAGGTTAGCCTGATGTGGGTACCGGGGCACAAGGGTATCTATTGAAATGAAATAGCTGATTGCCTTGCAAGAAAAGGTGCAGATTCTCCATTTGTAGGACCGGAACCAGGTTGTGGGGTTCCTTTTAGCTATTGTAAAGCTAAAGTCCAAGAATGGGAGGAAAAGAAGAAGATTTTGATTTGGAATAGGACAGAAGGACTACAACAATCAAAAATTTTGATTAAACCCTCAACAAAGGCTTCCCGCAATGTAATAAGCCTGGAAAAGAGGGAGCTGAGGCAAATAGTAAGCCTCCTGACAGGACACGGCCCATTCAGGTATATATGTTATGGAAGAAGGGACTATGTCAGGATGATGAATGCAGATTCTGCATAGAAGAGACAGAATCAGCAGCACATTTGCTGCTGGAATGTCCAGCACTCTTGCAAATGAGGAGGAGACTTCTTGGAAAGGCAAACCTCCTACCGGAGGAGGCAAGAGAACTGGACTTCAAGGCCCTGAGTAAATTCTGCTCTGGCCTTGGATTATGGAACATGGCATATTAAGCCAAAGAGGGGATGCCACAAAAGATCGAATAGCGGTCGCGGTGGCTAAGGGTTACAAAGCCCAACCCATTAAAAAAAAAAGGATGAAGTTAAAGTAAATGGAGTCCAATCAGGAATTTTAAGAAAGACCAATTTCACATTATCACATATGATCTGTTTACAGGTCTATTCCAAAAATAATGAGCCAATTTTTTTATAAAAATTGTTCTCTTGCTCGGTTCGGTACAGAGCCTTGATAATCTCCAAAAAGTGTGTTTTATCAATATGATCCGGAAAGAGGGTTGAAGGTTTCGAGTCCCAGTGCTTTCCATGGAAACAAAAATGAGTCCGGGCTGTAGGGATTAGGATGCGAAATCTCATCGAGGTGGTTATACGGGCCACGTAGTCGGTAACATGGAAGTCAGTGTCACTCCGTGAGTAGGCCTACGTTGTTGTGGTAAAATTTTCAGTCATTTTTTATTGCGCTACTTTAACATGATCAGTGAACCGTACATTTTAGAATATTTAGAGCACCCGTCACCTGATAAACACTCAACTGACAATCATTGTTCAAAATATCGCACAAATTCTCAATGATAGATAGATAGATTAATGCCTTTATTTTCCACTTAGTACAATACATAAGTGATGTGAGCGAAGTTGAGGCACAAGAGCCTTCTACTTAACCCACTGATTTGAGAGTTTGAGGGCGCTTAAACCTTCTTTCTCTCGATCACCTCTTCCCGTCCGGCCTCTCAAAATGCCTTGTACAATTTTTCCCCCTTAGGGTGTAGGATGAATATTTATCCTTGAAGTCGTTCTTAAACATTCATTCTAGGCTTTATAATAATTTTAAATCATTATTCGAAGACTGTTTAAATATTTATAAAGCTCAGGCACTATTTAGTTAACTACAGGAATCGGGTGTGCACATTATGCGTGCATTGTAGTGCAATAAACCAGTTTTCCGGCGTGTGAGGAGATGGAGTGGTGTTGGAATCAACATTGATGATTGCATCGGTATCGATGAACTATAATTTGCGGTTTTTCCCGCAGGTGGCGCTTCAATAAACGATTCGAAGCCTACCACGCAGCCAACAGCCAACCAGCTGGTCAGCTCAGTCCCTTTTCGACCGTGCGTAGCAACGGGTCGATTTCAATCGTTATCGAAAACTCGGTTATCAACCTAACCTCAACTTACCGGCATCTCTGTTATACGAAAACATGTGCTATTGCTGAAAGCTAATATTATTTTCTTGTTTATTTTACTATTGACTTGATTATTAAATGTTGAAGTAATTCAAATTTGACTTTCGGACACTTTGAAAAAGCTTACATATAGCTTGGTGTACCTTTTTAGTTTGTTTGGTACCTACTTTTAAGTTTCCTCGCGTACCGGCAAAAATTCTGTTTCTTGTATAGAGCGACCAAGAAAGGAAGGAAAATATGGCTTATACAGGATTTAGGGGATCCGATCAGCATGAATATCAGACTACTTTGGTAAGTATCTTAAATTCATAATATTTCGCATGCTTTATTATAGGCCTATATACAAGAGTCGCTTGCACATACAGATCTTGTGGAATTTATGTTGAATGAGAGGATAACAGTTTATTTTCCTTGGACTTGGGATGTTTAGGTTACTTCACATGTTTCCTCTGCAAATGTCTATTTAAAAAAATCAAATTTTGGTTTTATTCAATCACCGTTAATATCTGGTAGTATTTCCCAAGCTGAAGAGCTAGAGATTAAAAATAGTTTCGAAAACTACTTCTGTTTCTAAATTTAATAGTCTTATCTCGGAAACTGTATTTTACGAAAACGTTCAAATAATAACATGATATATTGCTAACGTACTATTTCAAGTCAACTAAGAAAATAGATTGTCTTGAAAATCAAATAATTGTTTGAACAATATTGATCTTTGAAGAAACCCATTTAGAGATGCCCCATAAACAATTAAAATGTTTAGTCTCCGTGACCTAAGTCAATATTTCAGGCATTCTTTGTGTTTGTTTTTTTGTCAACAGATATTCATGTACCAATGCAGGCCTATCGAGTAGATATCAGTTATCTCTGGTTAAATTAATGAATTGATTAGGTATAATTGAACTGAGATCCTTCCAACTTATTTTCCAGTTGAAAGATTAAAATATCTTATTATTGCTCCTACTTTGATTATTAATTGTTCAAATGGAATATTCATACCGATTGCCCACATAAGTAGGCTTTACAATTTAACAGATCTTATTGAGACATTGAGTCACCAGCAATGATCTATTTAAGTTGTGGTTCAATTCAGGAGAGGTTTGGTTTTTGAACAAAAGATAATAAATCCATTTTATTTACCGGAATTCTAAAAAAATTGCAGGAACTGTACTTTATTTGAGTCAATAGCGGTAGCTCAATTCAATCAACTGATGTCAGCAGAGTTGTTTTGGGACTATCATGCGTTTAAAAAAACTAAAAATATCGCAGGATTTCGAGTGTTGTGAGTTGTGATAACGCAACAGCCTAATAAATAGTCGACCAATCAGTCGCTTTCACGCAACTTGGTTTATGTCAATAGCACTATTTATTCACCGACTTCGTTTCTTACGTCGGTGATAACAAAAAGCATTTCAAATTCTACATTCTTGGATTTCAAGATTGAGAAGCTTTGACCCGGATTTAGAATCGGATTTATTATGCCTCTTATTTGGATCAGATTCGAGAGCCTATTATGTGATTTGAATGACAGCGGTGTCGTGGAACTACTACACTCAACAAATAAACATTGACAGACAAATATATTTATTATGTGTTATCAATTGCTTCGCTATTCAAACCAACACTCAACCAAAACAAATTTACTTTTCATTAAGTAAGACACGTTTTATTGAATTCAATTTGTGTACTATACGATGAGTATATATCTAGACTATTACATTCATTTTTTTAGGTTGGTTACTTTTCCAAAATTTATTCTATATAGATGATTCAATATTGAATAATTACGGGTCTTCTTTCTGCTATTAAACCATTTGTACTGAAAAAACATGATATGATGATTGATTTATTATAATCACTTGATGGTTTTAAGAGTGTGCCTTTAGAGTGATCACTAGCGGATCCAAGGGGGGGGCACAGGGGCACGTGCCCCCCCAGACGGATGAAACATACACTAGATAGAATGGACTAAATTGAATTATACTTTACATATAAACTCAAATTAAAAATTTTAAGGGGGTTCAATTAAAAGTTTTAAAACTCCTATGAATATATACTCTTATATACTCTTTTTAGAGTAAAAAACAAAAAATTTTTTGGGCAAGCCCCGGACCCAATTTTTTAGCATGTATCAAGTAGCCTAATAGCTGACGGCAAAACGTTACTCGGTTTTGTCTGCTTGTACGCTCCAACAGCTGATGCTGTCGATTAGAGTTGTCATTCAGCTATGGCTGGATGGTGTATTTAAAATCAAAAAAAGACATTGCTTTGGTAGTAGGCTACATCAACGAGGAAAGTGTCTAAAATTTTGGCATAGCTATAGTAGCAATTAGACTGAAACCTCAACATCCAAAATAAGAGTTTCTCTTCAACTCTGAATTGGTTTATTCAATATTATTTTAGGTAACACAGTTTTCACGTTTGGGGGGGCACCAAAATATCTCAGGAACTATGCGGCTCAGGGCAAAATGTGTCAAAATTACAACAATTTTAAAATAGTGGTTCTATGCAAAATTCCGTTAAATTGAACGTTTATCAAGTTACAAAAGGGAAGAGATGAAGGTATCTTATACATTCTTAGGCCAATCTTCGAGATATTAGAATTACACATCTTAGCCCCCCTCCTCAAAAACATAAGTTCAATAAAATGTAGCATTTCACCAAATTTTCATTTGAACGATTTATAGTTTAGGGGTTGTATACGACATTTTTGTATTGGGGAGAAACTTTAACTCTTGTAAATAAGGCTAGGGCCTAGGCCATTTGTAGAGTAATTGCACCGTACTACAGTCCATTTATTTGAGACGAAAGAAACAAACCTTTTGCGTGTAATGGAAGGTCTTCTATGCGAAAAAGTCGGCTGCAGTCGAACAGCTGACTCTTGTCTGGAGCTGTGATTGGCTACAGCTGTTGGTTTGTGGCCGAAAGTTTCACATAGAAGAAGATCTTCCACTACACGCACACACACTCAGAAAGTTTGTTTATTCCGTCTCAAGTGATCGTGAATAGGGTACAGGTAGTATTCCCAAGCTGCCCGGCTCTAAATTCGCTTCTGGAGCTGCCCAGCTCTAGCTGCGCTGCTCTAGCCATCACAACTCTATTCACAACTATATTATAGCGAGATGCTTACTCTGCTATTAGGACTACCAATGTATACTAAATCAATAAATATTTAAATTTGCTTGAAAATGGCTCAAAAAATGTGAATTTCACTATTTATTGATTTAGTATACATTAGTAGCCCTGATAACAAAGAGAACATTTATAATATAGTTATATGAATAGAGTTGTGATGGCTGGAGCAGCGTAGTTAGAGCAGGGCGCGCAGCTCGAGCCGCGTAACTCGAGCTGCAGCTTGGGAATGCTACCATAAGGTTGACGTTAAATAAAATTACCTGTCTGTTCCGTTATTATTTGTATAAGAGGAGCTTGAATTATGATATTTTGGTGTTACTTTCTGAATACGGTACTATAATGTATTGTATTTTTTGTAGAATAACTTTTTAAGTGAAGAGAGTGTGATCAGTGAAGAGAGTGGGCACTGACGATTGACCAGTGACCATCATACCCAATACCCATATCAACTAGTCAGAATCAAGGAAAATGGTTGGGAATGATTGCTCAGATTCAAGGAAAATGCTTGGGAATGATTGCTCTCCTGTAAGATTGAAAATACATATTGGATGGCTTTCTTGCTGTTCTAAATGCATTTGAGACTACCTTTTTCAACAAAAATCTCCGGGGGGAAAACCCCCGACCCCTTTTTGGCCATGGCGTAAGAAGTAAAAATATGAAGTAGCCTACTAGATAAGAATACATGTTACAATGAGAAACGAAAGTAATATACCGGTACAAAAAATAGATGAGTTAGGTAATCCACTTACTTTCAGCATTTTTTTCATACTTAACTAGCCTATTGTGAATAATTCTTGTTTCTTGATCTTTTGTAAAAATTGAATTGAAGGTTTTAAAACTGTTCATATAATTTAGAGAGAAATTCAATCTGCTTGATGAATCATGTAATAATACGCATTTTCCAAATCAGATTGAGTGAATTTTGTGGAATTTTAATCATGGTTTCTGTAATATTAATAAAGTACTCTTTTTCAAATTCCTATAGATTAGAAAACCCCTCATATTACTTAGTGATACTTCTTGATATTATAGGGGGGGGGGGGGTGGGTTTGTGATTCGGTATGAAGAGGGGCTTGTGAAAAAGTGGGGGAGGGGAGTGGTGACTTGTGATAATTTCGCCTTACTAGCCTTTGATAATTTCATAATCTGGGTTGTGCCCCCCCAGAAGTAAATCCTGGATCCGCCCCTGAGAGTGATGGGAAAAACTTTTACGATGAGGGCTAATCTAAATATCCAACTACAATATTCAGATGTTTAAATATCAAATTTATACAAAAATATTCAATCCTCTAGATATTAACATAGTGGGCCCCAGAATAGCCAAAAGAGTATATTTGACTGGTTAGCTTTACTTCTGTTAAAATTTATGAGCTTAGAGTTTCGTTTCAAACATCGAGGAGACAGCATTAGACAGCATAGTTTTCCGGCTGTATAATAAATATAATATATATACCACCAGTTAGAAAAATCGTCTTAGTTTTTCAAGCACTGTAATAGAAATTGGTAGTCATGTTTGCCAGGGGTTAATCCAAGGTGGGGAGATTACGGGCACGTACCCCCCGAAAGTCCTGGAATAGAATAATCTGTGCATAAGGTATAGGCAAGATTCTGAGACACAGAATCTTGCAATGTCTAAGAATCTGTCTAATAAATACCAAGGTGGTATAGGCCTATGTCACCCCACCCTACAGAAAAAATCTTATATTTGTATATATATATCCAAATAACATTTTACACCTTATTATCACGGTATAGCTCTTGTCAAATAATTTCCAAAATTTATGTTAATAACTCTTCACATAAACATTTTCTAGGCTTTATTAGGAATCATAAAGCAGTTGAATGTGAGAGCGATTGTTCACATCTTCTAGCCTAGGTTGGACATACAGATTACTCGATTACACCTGCGAATGGTGTAATCATTACACCTCCTGTTCCACAATATACAGAATGAGGGTTCATGTTCTATCTTGTTCACCCTTATATTGAAGGCCTAGTAGAGTAGTAGGAATGGAGAATTGTCTTTCTTCATGATACTGTACCGTAGTGCATTTCGTAGTTTAGTTTTTTATTGAGTACTTTTTGATCGTCGCATTGTCGTGGTACTCGACAAGATAACACAGAAAACAATATTTATAAACTATGAATGAAGCGTCTTAAATGAATTATGTGGTCTGAATGTGAACTAAGGAAGCTTCAAGTTCTGAAAACAGCATTCATTAGTCATTTGACCGGTTTGATGCATTTCTCGGCTTCTTTCCTTATTAGTTTTTTTGCCTTTTCACTGAAATTGTTGATAAATGCCACTCCAGATTCTCGGTCCAGTGCTCTACTTATTCATATTAATAGTCTTGATAATCTAGAAAGAGTGGGCCTATGTAATATAATATAATCTAGACAATGGGAAAAGCTTGAAATGGTGAAAGAAACTAGTATTCTAAATCTACTATTATTCACTACTAAGCTATGCTTCTGTAGTTTTCTGAGTTTGTTTGTTTGTTTGTCAATGGCGCAACAGCCCTATGAAGGGCCTAGGCCTACCAGCTGGTTGCCAGTTTCATATTCACCAAACTATACAATCCGTCCAAGCAAAGGAGACACCCCGGCAAAACGGGAAAACGACTCCAGCAGCCTGGCCAATACCGGCCCAAAGCCATAAATTCTCGAAAGAACCCACAGCCCCTGAACCAACACCGACCGAGCCGAAGCCTTCCCCACCGCGCCAGAATGCCCATCCAGCCCGGACAGAAAATACAGCAGGCGAATAATCAACCAGGATAGAGGTAACGTGTGGTTAGCACGTCGATCCTCTCAACCATAAGCCAGTCTTCACAACCAAGTGAAGATGCAGAACACCTCTGAATAACATGCAGTTAATCAGTTAGAGTGTAATGCAACAATTACTATTCCTCCAGAAACAGGAAACGACTGACTGTCTTTACTAACGACAGCCAATCTCCCAAAGGAGGACTAGTTTTCTGAGTGCTATCTTGGAAATTCTTTGATTGCATGATAACCTTCAACAAATCTACTTATTTAATAATAGGTAGAATATTGTGACAGAGGCTCTCTGTGTTTGATTAAATCAAACACAGAGAGCCTTTGTCACAATATTTTACCTATTATCAAGTCAAATGAATAAAGTGATGGTGAAAAAGTAAACGTGAATACAGAATACCATGAAGACTGAGCTTCAAGTTTGATATTTTAATACATTATTATTGAAGCATTAAGTTTATCCTAGGTTAGCTTATTATAGTTTTTGTAAATTCTCATTTTATTTTTTGTTTGGAGTTCTAGTTTTTGACTAGAGAGGATATTCCATGTCCAATAGTACCTCTAAAATTAATTTGAAGTTCTTGAGAATATCATATCGTCCAATTTCATCATCACCATTGGACACTTTTCTCCTTCGACTTAGTTCTACCAAGAGTCTGGCTATTGTCTTTTTAGACAACTCTAATCAACCTATTATCAATCATTCGAATCTTTAGTAATAGTAATAATTCAAGATCATACAAGAAGTGGAATCCGCTTATTTTTACGTTGAATATATAATTATGTAAATATTCTTATTTTTTAAAACGATTGCACTTCGCCGAATTCAAAAATGTATAATCCGTATAATCAATCTCAATCAAATATGGAAATAAAATTTTCACTTCTAATAATATAGTAATTACTGCGAAATCTATTATCAATCCCATTGAACATGTTGTCGAGGATAACTAGGTTATCTATCATATGCTCCAATAATACAGTAATTGTTAAGTAGAGATAGTTTTATTACTTATCATTATTATTGCATCAAGCTACTCAACGTTCTTGTGATTATTCCATTACTTAATTACATAATGCAGCTACATAATTTAATAGTGACGTGCACTTTCCAGTAATAATCTTCAAATTATAAACTTCAATCGCATTCAAAAGTGAGGAATCCGTCTGATGCGAGTAAACACAGGAAACTTTTTTTACAAAATTAAAAAATACTAATTTGGAGTATTAATAATTTATTGGCCTGAATACATTTTTTAGAACGAGAATTTCGACTTAAAGATGTAAGATTTTTTGCGAATGTAAAAAAAACTAAATTAAAATTGTGTCCATTTTCACGCCGACAATGTGAAGAAGCTCTCCGAAGTTGGCTTTTACTCTTTCCAATAGCGCAATAGCTAACAATAGCAATTGGCAATCGATCTTAGCGTTCCTGTCCCGGTTCGGCCAATGAAGAGTAATCTACCAGGTTTGGTTTTATAGAGATAAAGAATTTAGATTCTCTCATTATAATAAAATCAGTAGGTCTGGAGAGAGGAGTAGAGTAATATAAATAAATTCTTTACTCTCAAAGGGGAAAAAATCATCAAATAAAAAGGTCTGGAGAGCGTTGGAGTCAATGCAGATACAGACCAAAGAGAATGAAAGTTAACTTCAAAGAGACAGACAGAGAAAAAAACTCGGGCTAAACTAAGACTCAGGAGTATTCACGTTTCCGTCGAATCATTCTCAATGTGCTATTTCTTATTGAAATAGCTTATCTAGAATAGAAATAGATGTTTGAATTAAGCACATTTAGCATCATTCAACGGCAACGTGAACACCCCTTTTATTATTGCGTTCAGTCAATGAGGAAATTATAATGGGGTGATATGAGTGAAAATTTGAAGAATACTTTCAAGCACCGTTCTTTATAATCAAATACATTTGTACAAGAATTTCTCAATACCAGAAAATACTGATTAAAGCTTTTGAAAGTCTGCTATTAATGAATCACCTGTCTCTTGGTCAAGGACAAGGTCGTGATGGTTTGTTTGTCTGAGATCATTGTTGAAGTGTAAAGTCGGCGCCAATGGAAATCTCGGATTGAATCAGCGAGCCTTGATGGCCAAACGACGTTTCAGTTGAGTCGACTGCTAGTGAAGCGTGAAAACGATCGCTTGACGGCCTCATCCCTGGCCAATGATCCTCAATTACATTCGCAGCAATTTATCATTTGTCTTTTGTGACTTGCATAATTTTATTATTCGATACTTCTTCATTCATTTTTGATTAGCGATGAATTCTTTCTAGCGAATTTCTGTGTATCTCAAGTTTAATGACCTTGAATATCGCCTGTAGCTATGGTTTTCCATTCACATGTACTTCTTGGTTTTTATGGTCACGTAATTCCAATTGCTAGACATTTCTGTCTTCTTATGTCATTTTTATGGTTCGAAAACTAAAAATTTAGTCTCAAATTGTTGATCAAAATGTTTCCAATAATTTGAGACCAAATTGTTTTAAAATAACTATAGCCTACATGGTTCTCGATGATCCCATCTCAGGAAAATTAGGTTTTATGGCGCAGTGGAACAACCCAAATTTATAATTTTAAAACCAATATTGACAGAGCTGGTGTCATTTTTCCATCTTGCCAGAATGTCTTCTTCGCTTGGGCAGGCGATATAACTTAATGCCAATAATCGAACTCTATTTTATTCTGTATTATTAAATACTGAATAAGTGATGCAAATTTTCGCTATAAATCTATATTTTCGCTCTAATTTTAAATTCTCTTGAAAATATCTCGACATTATTTTCTCCTACAATAACTTGAAGCTGAAAATTCCAATAACGCTCCAATACTTAATAATAGTGACAAATAATCGCCTGTCATGTTTACCAAGATTTAACAAGACGTTGCTGATCACTTAGCTTTAAATTTTACGCTGAAAGGTTATTCTTTACAAACTTCGACTACGAAGCTTTGTATTCAACTTAAGAAGTAGATAATTTGACACTGTTGAATGAGGAATTCTCAGCATGTAGCGATTAGTGCTCTATTAGAGCGACTACCATAACTTCTCATCGCTTTTTAGTGTCGTTTCTTCATTATGTATGTTAATTCACTGGCATCATAATACCTCCTATTAGCATAGCCGCCAGTTCCTATACTGAATATAAATTTGTACCAACGTGTCTTCTTAGCTTGCGAGAACTATACATGTGTATATACAGTTTATTACTAAGGTTCCGAAGTCCATCTGTTTCCCGCTTGTCATCTGAAGCTCACGTGATGCTAACTGTGTGGTAGGGTAGGGATCATGCTTTCGGCTAATCGCGGTTTTTTGCAACGTTTTTTGAAACCGGTTTTGTTTCCGGCAATCCTCATTGAAGAATCTACTTTCTTCCATATTTATAGGGCTACCTACGTACAGCGCAAGACTTCATTACAGTATTCATAGAGGTTTCACCGATCCATTTTGGGGTAGAAAAGTATTTTCAAGGGTGGATTAGCCCATCTGTTTTTTATAGAACTTTTTAAAAGCCGTAATCGGTAGAAAGCCAAGGGTGAACTGCAGTGAAGATAATATTAAATCACCGGGATTCATGCGGCTTGAATTTTAAACTTTTTTTTGATCTTGCGAAAATCCTTATCCAAAAGTCACCAGAAATTCATCATTATTGCACGCATGGTAACTGCAATGCTGTACTTCACCGGAAATCACTTGTAAAAATTCTGCCACACCTGGTCTCTGTGGGAGAAACCAGTTCTAAGACTTTCTGCATGCGACAGGTCATCTTTAGATTGTAAGACTCTTGATGAATATTTTAGTATCATCTTCATCCTGTAAGATTGGTAAAGAATTTCCTAAAAATTTAGCATTTTACTCAAGTTGACAGATAGGTTCTACTCTGGCTACCGGTTGAAATGAGAACCTGAAGTTCTTTCAAAATCACTGCCCATTATCTTTACCACATTATATTTTTATTCATGAAAAGATCATGTGGGCACTACTCATGAAGTTTTATCGATTTGATTTGAAGTCGTACTGAGATAACTATCGCTCATTTTTATTCCTCTATTAGACACTTCAATGATGCGTTTTTTAATTGACAATCGAAATCGTGTAATAATTATTGGACTTTTACTAACGCTACTGAAAACCTTCAACCAGCATTCATTTGACTGTGTAAATAAAGTCGGAACCGATTTTGTTAAAATTTGGCATTATCTTATTCAAGGGATACTGAACATGATTTGTGGCACCTGGTAATGCAACTTGTTGTAGAGCTGTTTGGTCGTTTAGTGTCGATTTCATGTCGATGAAAAGTGTCCCCTCGCCGACGTAGCTTTACTGTAGTTAGAGAGCTCAAGGCTGATGGCAATCGTTGTCAAGATAAAGCACCACGGCACTTACATAATGCTCACTTCGAATGCTCGTAATAAACATTGTCAACGAATAACGACATGCGTTAAAATCACGAGTTCCGATAATCATAACTTTTTAACACTACTATTGATGAGTTGTAAATCTTACTCCATTATCTGAAACTTTACAGTCTACTTCATACCGTACAAGTAAGATTTTAGCTAATTTTATGCTATTGATAGCAACTACTGTCGAACATTATTCCGACAATCAGTTGGATAGGAATCGAAGTACATAAGTTCCTGTCACTGCAATTAACAACATAAACGGCATGCCAAAGCGCTATTTATTGTGAAAAATCATCTCATGTAAACTGCTCCTTACACGATTGTAAATCCTACAAAATGCTTTGAAATTATCAAGCTCAAAAATAATTTTAGTCCTTACTCGAGTAGTATTATGAAGGCGCCGCTGTTTATTTTCAGCGATAATTTTAGCGATTGATGATTTTTTAAGTCTAACAAATATAATAAAAGAGATAAACTAGTATCTTAATGTTTTTGGTCTTGAGGTTTATTGTACAGTGTTAGCCATGAGAAAGGAATAAGACGATTGAAAAGGATACAATGATAATTTTTTGCGGATGATGCCCACATAAGCATTTTAGCTTGTGCGTGGGTAATGGATAATGAGTGCGAAGGTGATTGATGAGGTGAAAAACAGTCATGCCTATACGTACTGGGTCTCGAACCCTGACCAAAGACCTGGAAGGTTGTGACGCCCCAGCCCACTGCGCCAACCAGGCCGGCATAACGGCATTATTAACAATACATAACTAGATTCTCATTCAAATTACATGGAAGATGGATGCCGACCTGAGTTCTAGGATTGTGGGTGAACAATGAAGGGGTTTATAATGATAGATGGGAAATCTGAGGCAATCAATTGATTGATTCAGGGTTAGGGACGTAGACCTATATGATAAGCTGATAACCCGACAACTCGGCTACGGCCACCCCCTATCACCAATGTACCAAAAAACCCTATTTATGTAGGCAAGACACAGACATTTTAGCTTTGAAAAACTAATAAGTTTTGAAGAAAAATATTGTATCAATAATCTCTGAATAGTTCACCTTTGCTGAAAATGAGAAAAAACCATCCTCTGAAAAATGATCTATGAATTTGGTATATATTCTAATACTCATAATAATTTCAATATCAGTAACTATTGCCAAATAATAACTGAACATAGTTCACGTCTGTTCACAGCGTTGATAATGTAAGGGCACTCACGAGGATGAGAGGTCTGTCTTTGTTTGAATGCACTTGTGGGTTTTATGCATTTTGCTACCGCAGTTTATGTAGCTCTCTGCGTTGCACATAAACTACAGAGCACTGCAGCTAGAACAATGGCTGGCAACTGGAATCGTAGAAAATTTTGCAGAATTGAGATAATGTTGCGCGCGCGGCGTGATGTGGCTCCAGCCGCGCGTCCTCAGGCTCAGCAGAGTAGTCAGCAACTCAGCACTCAGATAAACCCCGGAGACGGAGACAGTCACATGTGTCTCGACGGTGTTGTGTTGGCGTCTGATGTCGCGCGGTCCTACGTCACGTCCATCCGTCATGTCGTCAGTGCCCTACGTTGTCACGCTCTATGCTGGACCCAGCCAGGTTAGTCACTCATTAATAATTCCATAATAGAGAATCATCGCCCTATATGCTGGACCTATTCATGCCCTTATCAATATTCACGTCTTATGAATGTTTTTGATACAATATCTTTTGAAATCTTTGGAAATGTTGTGATTCCAATGTGTTGGGAACTCTGCACCTCCATCATAGCAGCCGTTCTCATGTTGCATTCCAGTTGAGTCTTTACAGCATTTATATTTGGAATATTATTGGATCTTGATCAGCACTATCATCTTATATCATAGAACTATATCCTTATCAATCAACTATATATAAGAAGTGATGGACCATTTTTCTTATGCAATTGTGTCGGCTTTGATTTGAATAAATATTTAATTTTTAATACATTAATTTCATGTAATGGAGGTAGTTATCACATGAACAAGTTTTACATAGAAGGGATTATAATCTTCTTCTTTATCTCTTCCCTGTTGCCTCACAGCGTTGGCGTAGGAGATTATAATGAGAGGTGAAATAACCTATAATAAATATAAAATTATGTTCAAGTGAAAAATAAATAAAAATCAAACACCCTTTTTTTGAAAACTTTAAAATTATAAAAAACACATACATGTTTCGGGAACTAAGCCCATGGGCTTAGTTCATGTTTCAGAAACATGTATGTGTTTTTTATAATTTTAAAGTTTTCAAAAAAAGGGTGTTTGATTTTTATTCATTTTTCAATTATTTTAAACAGCCCTAAGTTTTAAAGTTCTTTATGTTCAAGTGGTTTTTGTACCATGGAGAAGCAATTTTAATTATAAATATACGGTATTATAGAGTAGATAGATGAAGTTAGTGATTAAAAATTAATATTACAATGAAAATAAATTTTATCTCTTATCATATTTCGCGTAGCATTTCTTCTTCATAATAAGTTCTAAATAAATTCATCATCTGTATATTATAACGAATTCAGGACTTCCTGAACTATTGAATACGGTGCCATCACAAATATAGCCTATATTGTATACTGGAAATTAATATAATACTTTATTCAAATTTGATATTGATAATAATCATAGTGTAAACGTAAAGTGACCGCAACTGCCTACTCCCTAATAAGCTGTAGTAGCAATATAAGCCTGCCTATAAAGTAGTCATTTCTCATCATTATTCTCCTCTTATTACTCACGCATCACGCTCGAACTCATTTTGGCATCACCCTAAGAAATAATTTTATTTTATCTGCGAGAATGAATTATTAGTTTGTTCTTGCTTGAATTGAGACAAGAGGTAGTTGTTGAGTTATTCAAATGTCACTCACAATTTTTTGAATGCGTAATTAAATTGCACAGTATAATAGACGATTAGGCCGGTATTACACGATAATAGTTCTATGATCAAATCTGATCATATGGTGAGAGATGAAAATACGAAATTATGTTTTCATCTCTTTCCATATGATCAACTATGATAATAGAAATATTATCGTGTAATACCGGTCTTGGAAACTGACAGTGGGAAAATGAGATTAGGGCCAAGTTCATTCACGTTTTCCATACCATTATATTCTTGAAATTTCGTAATAAATTTCAAACACTGTTACAGTATTTATTTCAACAAATCATTATTAATATTTTATGATGAATCACATTCATCTCAGTGTCAAGAAAATTTTATTTGGCAAGTGTTGAAATTTCTACTATACCAATGATTGAAGTAAGCAACTTGCCTATTGGCTACTTGGAAAACTCCCAAAATCATTAGTGAATTATATTGTGTCAGTTCTTTTGTAAAGTGGAAGGCGTTACAGATTTATAATATTCATTTCGATATTTTCGGTAGACAAATGAGAAGCCGAGTTGGAACTTTGCCGTTGCTGTATGACAATCTTATCAATCAGTGATTGAAGGAAGTTGCGATTTTTTTATAAACAACTTCTTATTCACACGACATTGTGTGAATGAAGTAAGAATGTTATTCTTAAAAGAATGATGATCAAGGTTCCCAATACAAATCCCATTCATAAAAATATTAATACTACCTATTATTTCTGCTAATACTGTAAGTAAATATGAATCGTATGATTTTTATAGTGTTGGAATTTCTAGAATGTTATGAATGTTGAGAATTTTATGAATGGACTCCGATGCAAATAAAAACAATGAGTACGGTGATGATTGTGCAGTTATTACAGGAAGTGCATTAGAGAGGCGAGAGGGAAGTGCATTCCGCACAAACGTTAGGAATTTTAAATTACAACGCACACCCAAGTTTTGTTAATAGTGAGGAGTGCTGTACCATTTGCCAAAATCTTGATAATTTTGGACATAATTGAGTGGAGGCTGGAGGTAACAAATGAAATGTGAGTAAATACCGTATTATCAAAAAACGTTTTCGATAAAAAAAATACGATATAATGTAAAGCATTTTTGTTCTCCACGCGTAATAAATCAACGACCACGTTTCCCTCCTTTAAAATTTTTCAAATTCATCTATAGTTCATGCACGCTGTGAATGAAATATCTTAGCCAGCAGTGAGCCTAGTGAAGTTAGGCCGAAACGACTGGAATTCTTTGTCAAACACGAATAACTTCATTGTTAATTGATATCTAATTTTTAATTAACTCCAATTCGTGAAATAAGAAAGTTATTAGACTTTGTTGTGGGCGGAAGTAGTTAAAAAATTTCGTTCACAGCGCGCGCGTACTAAATCTGTCAGCCAATTATTGGTCAGTTCCAATCTTTTATAGTACCGGTATATAGCAATCTTTTATGAACTGGTAGTATAGCAATTCTATACATTTAAACATTCTTCTATGTTTGTATCGTGTCTGTGTGAATATGGAGCGCCGGTCTGATAACCAGGTGGACCCTGGTTCAAGTCCCAAGCGGGAAACAATTTTTGACCACAGCACAATCACATAAATACGGCCACCCCGTCTTTCGGAGGAGACGATAAGCCGTCGGTCCCGACTACCTAAAAAGTAGTCGTCATCTATCATCCATTTCATTACCCACGCACAAGCCTATGAGCTCACGTGTGCTTCACCCTCATAAACAAACAAACAGTCAATGGCTCATATGATACATAGGTGCCCGAATACTGCAACACATTTAATATTGGAACTCGGTTTGTTGAGCATCTCATGACGCCTCGCTCCATCCAAGTCGAATGAATGAATCTTGTTTGAATTCTAAGAATTTCAATGGAACAGGTTCTCATGAGATCTGTTTTCCCCAAACTAAGGACAGGTGGACCTAACGTTTCTTGGAATAAGAACTGCAGATCGATTATTGTAATGTGTAACATGATTGTAGATATTTTGTCAACCTATTAACATTTTCTTTCTTACGTCATTGACAGGAAAGTGTGACTGTTAATTAAAACGATTAACAAGTTTGTATCGACTGTTTCCTGTAGCATACAAGATTAAAATCAGGTTCTACATCACGCGAACATCATTAGACTTGTCAAGTTAATTTTGACCCAGTACACATGCAAAATTCTTCTGCTTCTAATTCTTATTCTGTAAGTACTCTTCTACTGTAATAGGCCTAATCTTGTATGTGGTCGACGACTGTGTAGCAAAGTGTTATGCATTTTTATTGTTTCATAAGTCAAGCGCTCATACAACTATCATATGAAGAATTGAACTGTGAAACGGAAATATTTAAATAAGTCACTTATTCTTAAAAATCATAACTCCATCATATATTGGTTATGAATATAATGAGAAAATGCAGCCATTTACTGTACAGTGAGATAATTGTATAATTATTGAAGTTTCTTATTACATTCAGAATATCTATCCACTTGCCAGAGTAGGATAAATCTTTTTCAGAATTTGGCACACGTTTAATAAATTTATATTCAATTATCCACCATCATATTTAGTTATTTACTAGTAATACTTTCACTTAGAATTTTCATTTCATACATTTTTTTTCAGTGAAAGTATCAAGCAGAGTTAAACGAGAGATTTGTAGAACTAGTAAACTGAAGCGAATGATACAATATCAAAACTAAAAGCATACTAGTTGTAATAGCATCTTGAAAAATTCTATTATTTTAGCCCAGGTTTTTTTTATAGAATTTATTTGGAAAAACATAGAATATGGGAGACGTTCTATTCATACATGCGTGGCAAAGAGGTACACCAGAACGCTGTTACAGCTGAAAAACGTCCTGTGTTAGCCAGCATCACTTGACGGCGCTGATTATGCATCACGCTGTGACTCTAGCTTTGAGGTTTCTGCAATTCGGGCACTCCAACATTCTAACAGAATCCTACAAGTAGGCCTATGCCTTCACAGCTTAAAAACGCCAATTTTCAGTTGAAATGGATTTTAAATTTCAATAAAATATTTTCCATCAACAGTGGGGTGACTTATGAAAATTCCTGTATATGAAGAATCAGATCTTTCCTATAACTATCATTCAGATCCTTCTCAAATACGATTTAGCATAAATTCCAAATTAATGGATTTAAAGTATGGACCATATCCTTTAAAAAGCAGAGTCTTGGTTTTTCCGCGCACTCCTTGACAGTCCAACAGCTTCTTGATTGTTGATTTCCCTCCGTGCAAACAGTAATGTTTAGTTGTTCCACATTTTGAAAACTGGAGGGATGCAGCAACACCATGATACCATCTAGGCGTAGAGAGAATAAAAGCACAGAAGCAATGAAACAATTCTAATACTAGATTCCAGCTACTGTATACTTCAACTGGTCTCAACAACTTTGAATCATTTAATAATTTTTTCATTGTTATAACAAAATGCTGCATTAATTCAATTTTTTTCTTCCAATTTTAAGTCGATAAATCCATCTATTGCTCATTTTGTCCTGGATTGTTAACTATCTCCACAGCTTCATTCAGTTTTCGAAGGATTTAGAATTAATAATGAAATTATACCTTTCCTATAAATTAACCATTAAGAATAAAGAATATTGCATTTTTATAATGTCACTTAAATGAACAGACAACTTGACATAAGATTAGTGATAAAGCAGCTAAATTTCCTCATTAAATTCCAGCTTTGCGCCAACTATTCCATGCTAACAAGTAATTCATTGTGAAATAAATTCTGAGAACATGAGGACTATCACACTGCTTGTGACATTCCTTGCATGAAAACTCAACGCACGCGCAAATAATTTATTTTCAATATTATTACAAAGGAAAACTTCTCAGTAAAGTATGTGGTCTCAGTAGGGTGATATTGCTTTGTATACTTTCAAGCTCAGTGGAATCATAATAGACATTATTTTGGAAAGGAGAATAATTTATCTCACATTTCGTCTGCTGCAGAGTGAAAAGGTAAATCCCAACGCAAGTTCCAACAAATAAAATAATTCTAATATTATATTTCATTAATTATTTCTAATACATTATTCCTCCAATTCATTGCAGTTTTCAATAGTTGATGAATATAAAATAGAAAAACATTAAATGAGGTTTCTTTCTACAATTTGCCTTCGTCTCAATTTTGAAATTAACTTGAAAAGAATAATAGAAGATAAAACACCTAGAAAGTTTTAATTAATCGACTAGGCTTCAACACAACATTCTGTTTCCTATTATCTTAGGATGAACAAGTAATAAATCAAAGTTGTTCCAGAAATAATTGGATGACAGTTCAATATCTAGAAGCCAGTGTTACAGTATCTTAAATTGAATTTTTCTCCAGATATATTATTAATTTGTCTTTTTTGTGTTATGGATGGAACTTCTTGTTCCCATCCATATGCAATGCTGAACATTATTACGTTTTGACAACTTAATAGAATAACCTTATAGACTGAGATTGAGTTTTAAAATTATTGTAAAATTTGCCAATAATTGAAGTTAATCTTACTGGCTTATCATGCAATATACTGAAGAACGCTTAGCTATTCTGTGGAACATATTGAACTTCTCTGTTATAATGCTGAACTTCTCATTTTTATTGAGTTGCTTTTCAAGTAACCTGTTATACTATCATGATGAAGCCGGTAAATTTGGCAATCATGCTAGTGCAGTACAGTATCACATGTCAATAAGCCGCCACCACACGTTGCCAAAGATGGAAGCATTTTAATAGTCGTAATAAAACGGCGCGTGAAAAGATTACAGAAAATGTAAAACTCCTCGACCTGATTGCGTGATAGATTCCTTTTAATCTGTGAATAATTGCTGTTGATGTCTATTAGATAGGCTGACATTTAGGACGTTTCCAATCTTCAAATTGCTACATTGCGTTACTGTAAGGGACACCACTTGCAATTTAAATACATGGCTGAAATTGCCAATCCGACCTCTCCTTGCAGAAAGGACGTGTCTGAATTCAATAGCACATTGAGCCATGCCATGCAGGAGCTGATTAAACATTTTTCTGTCTATTCCAAATTAATCATCCACTTCATTTATAGGTGTAATTCACACTACAACTACTATGTGTTATGTATTTCACAAGTAGACTAGCATCTATTCATTCTATTGACATTCCATGCGATCAACGTTGGACTCTCTGATGGACAGTAATATCATGTATACTGTATAATGTGTTATAATAAGATGGGCTACTATTTAGAAATCTGAAAAAAGCAAACTATGTGCTCAACTGTACTCTCGTCTTGCTTCAAACTTTAAATTCATAATTATTTTTATGGTTAATTCGATCTTATTCATATGAGACCAAATCTGAACTATATTTAAAGTTGAGATAAGGCTTCAAAATCATGAATTAATTGCTCAAATTCTGGCAATATGTGCTGTTGAAATGTGTAACAGAAATTTCTCCCCGAATTTCTTACTCTAGAGGGTAAAGCAAAGAAAATAATTTACTATACTAGATAAGAAAATAATCTAAAACCTAGTTTCTACAAAAAGTTTTGACTCATTATTTATATCTATTATAGAAATCCGGAATTGCCAAAACTTATGGACCATGAAGCAATAAAGGCCATGCTCTGACCTAGGTTTGGAATATTGTCAGCTTCTTAGGTACTGTGACTAACGACAAGGCTGAAATCTCCATTGGATCAGAAAAATTCTCAATACTGTAGAATAGAGAATATCTCCTGTAAGTTCCTCTTCGAATTCCTCTCCAGTTCTGCATATTCTCTAAAGTAGGCTATTTATAGATAATAGATGAAAATAGGGATTGAGAAGTCAGCATTCGAAAAACGTGAACACTGTTTATTAATATTGTGGGATCCAATGTGTCTGATAACCTAGGTTATCAAACAAAAGACCATTTGAGAAATGTTTATTATTTTATTGCATATCCATCATTTTATCATATCTATCAAATAATAAGCAGGTCAAAAAGTTTTCGATAATAAAAATGAAACTTTGTTGCAAGGTGAAATCTCTTGGCGAAAATTGAGCCTTGAGTACAGTGAACTTCAAATGCAGTTTACTCCTAATTAGTTATCATTGAGGAACTGCATTTTAAATGTAATTCAAACAATAAAATTTTACTCGTTATTTGAAGTACCTCTCAATGACCTCTTATTAATTCTCAATCAACAGCTTTGCAGCAAAACATTCAATTTGATCCAACCGTTATTTACGTCATCATGTCAAATTAATTTTCTATTTGACTCATTATAATGACTAATTTTTTGTCCGTTGTACTATAGGCTACTACACTCCAACTCCATGATAACACTATTTTTAGGGTTTTTCTAAGTTTGGAAGACTCATAGTGCATTTATTCATAGGTCTCGTGATAGCTAGCTACTTCACTTTATTCGCCTTCAAATCAATAGAAATCATGCAAAGCTTTTCCTTATTAAATTTATTCTCCATTTTTGGAATTTTGTCAAGAGATCAGTTTTTAAAGTGATTTATGCTCATGGAATAATCATTCACCAATCTTTTAAATCGAATGTTAGTATCATCAATAAATGGCACACTTTTCACTCGTTGTGGCAAGCCTATCTATCAGTGATTGAAAGATTTTTTCACTTTTAGTAGTTAAGTTGATATTGTTTATTGTGATAGTTTATTATTCATACATTTTTATAACCTGTCAATATATACTGTTTTCTGGTTTCGGTTGTTACACCATCATCACTGGTACACTAAACTAACTCTTTAGTTATAAAAACTTAACGAACTCAGACATCTCTTTCAACTCTGAAATTTAGATTACTGGAGACTAATAATGATGTAACTATCAAACAAAAATGGTAGCTCAGTATTTTATTAAATCCATGGTTGTGAAAATTTCTTGTATTTTATTCAACTGAATAATATGGTAGATGGTACATCAGGATGAGATGGTTGTATAAATTGTATAGGGTGCGGGATTCCTTTTTCAAGGTCATTGCTGGCTGCAGATTGACTACCGTCAGAAAAGTGGAATTATTCAATTATCTGTGCTTCAGTTTAGTTCAACTTGGCACACAACCGGTTGTTCAACTCCAATGGTACAATCTGAATAGCCCATAATATAAATTATGTTCTGTATTCATACTGATTTCACCAATAAATGTAGGAAATTCTATTCATTACAGGGGCTATTACAATTTTTTTTTTTCAGTCGTCTGAATATACTTACTTATTAATAAAGACCTTATTCGGCTTAAAAAAAGCTACAAATATTCTAATTCTCCGGTAAATTTGATTTGTTGTGATTTTTTATTTTGCTCATTGAAACTCTGGTCTTGTATGTCTTATTAAATTAAGACAATTTAAGACAATTAAATTAGGACGTTCATACAATTATCGAAACGTCCAATTACTTACCACAATACCTTATTGGAAAACTTGAACCTCATAATGTTAGAAGAAATTTTTCACAAAAGTTTTTGCTTCTCTTCTCAAGCTTTACGTGACGATTGAGTTGACGCGGAAGTTCTGAAGGATAAGAATACTTTAGTTTTATCAATTTAGTAGAATATGAACAGAGCTCTTTCCCATATAATGTTCTGTTTTTGTGATTGTATGATTGAAATGAATGAATGAAATCTTGTAACTTCAGATATCAATATTCTTCGGGCTTGAAAAATCATTGTAATATTCATTGTTCCATTGGAGGAATTCTATTCGTTGGAAAGTTACCAATTTATTCATTTAAGTTGTAGGAGGAAGTGAAAGTTATGATTATTTGAACAAATGAAAAATATAGAGGAGTCAGTAACTGATAACATTATTTTCAACATTTAGCAATTCATTGACACATGAATGGAAGATTTCAGTCTTAACTGGATTTAACAGAGGAGTTTGATTCACTTTTCTTAACGTGATAATTTATATTAATTTTTATTCAACTCGTTTACTCACACAGTCTACTCTCGTTCACATGTTGATCTCTTACTGGGGCATCAAACACTTCAGGTTAAAAATAATAATGATAATGATGAAATCGAAGGGATTTTCAAGGAACGGGACTCCCGAATATAGAACTAGATTCTAGCTTTTATAGATCGTAACTTTTGTTTTCGTTGTGTGGGTTGAGTGATTTACGTTGTAAACGAACGTCTGAAATTTGTGTAGAACGTTGTGGTCGTCTACACTTCATACTGGATTACGCTCCCAGTCAACTGTAGAGAAAGAAATAAAAACCACTTTGTTTTTAGAGGGGTTGAAGATGGGGGGAATTCGTAAGCGGGTGTTTCTCTTGCAGAAAGAAGTTTGGCGCTTCTCAAGTTGGCCGTGCGTTAAGGTAGGCCCACAGGGACTTGGCTTGTCACCAAGTGATTCTCCTCGCTTGTGCAAAGGCAGAATAATGTAGTGTGTATTTGCCAGTTGTGTTGACCAGTTGGGTGCAACATGCAAATCGGTGACCAAGACCATCACAATTATTCCAAGTCCGGCGAGAGCTCGCTCAAATGTCCAGACCAGATCCAAGTCGATGTGGATATAATAGAGGTGTTTGCTTCAATTTCTGTGTTTGCTGTTTTGGCGGTTATCCGTGACCCTCGCCTATTTCTTATAATCAATGTAATAAAAAAGATTATTCATGGCCTGGATATGATTTGATTTAACTAATAAATATCACTGATGTGTTTTGTTTTATCTTTGCTTTTCTGTTTCCAGTTCTTCTAATCTGAAACTTTCCCTTGTAGTTTCATCTTCAGTTGTGTCTTTCTATGCAACGTATGCGATATTATTGGTTTCCTACTCATTTTTTTAAATGCTGTAGAGGGATTATTGCAGATGTGATTCTGAATGCTTCTACTTGTTTGCACATTTTTTTTGTATTTTCTCTTGTATGTGTTAAATTAGTGCCTTGATGAGTTCATGGCCTGAGATCATTTTCGATTGGCTATTTGTCATGGAATAATATCACAAGCAAACTTAATCACTAATAAATGATGACAAAAATAATCTAACTTAGATATGCTATGTAATTTATAGTTAGTCACTCTCTGCCTTTGAAAGTATGATTCCTATCTGAAGATAGGTCGTATCTGAAGTACATGAAGGTATTTCCGTATTGCTTCCTCATTCATCCTAAGTTACCTGGAATTCAATCTCTTCTCAATTCGTTAAAAGCTGATTTTCCTTGGTGACTAAGTTCTCACCAGAGAGAGAATCGAATAAATTTCTAAAAATTTCGTCCTGTTTGGTTCTCCTCATTTCCTTATAGCCCAGTAAAAGGTTTTGTTAGGAAAGAGGTGCGAAAGGTTTTTCTCGACAGTTCTCTACCTATGTATTTTACGAATTGGAATCCGAATCTGTAATTTTTGGACTTCTCATGATACTGTTTCAAAAGAACACATAATATGAATACAAAATATTTTTTCAGGGCGTTTTTGGATTTTGATTAGTTTTAGTAAAAATTATGGCATTTATGGGGAAAATGTTTAGTTATAGATAAATATTATAGTTATAGTCAATGAAATAGCCTACAGTATGAGGGACCCCTCAAATACGTAAAATTTCTATCTATCGTTTTCGAGGTGCGACGTGGCGAAGAAGATTTGAATTTTCAATAAAAAGTCAAAACCTTTGCATATACATATTCACATTTCTTTCAAAAATTCAATACTATTCGAATTATACAGGTATTTATCGAGTTTCTTCCATGAAAATGCGTAACGTGCATTTTTTCGAATCATTTATACAGGGTGTTTCAGGAGGAATGTGCAATACTTCTCAGGCTGATTCCTTACACCAAGTAGACAAAAAAGTTCCATGGGACCATCCCCCAAAAACTCTTTGTTACCGAGATAACAATGGCGGAAAATTGAGATTTTTCAAAATATATTAATTTTTCTAATTTTTTAGAGGCCTTAGTGAGGTTCTAAAATAATCAAATCTTATGCAAAATTAGCTGAGGAATTCAATGAAACCAGTTCCAAGTTTGTAACTTCAACGGTTATTGAGATAATTGGGAAAAATATGCTAGAAAACGCCATTTTTCAACAATAGGGGTTATAACTGGATATGGAATCATAAAATTGTATTTTTTTATTAATGGAAGTTGAAGAGAGTCGGATTCTAAAGAAAAAGTTAAATGACGGCGACTGTGTAAATCTTACCGAAACCTCAGAAATAGCGATCAAAAATCGCAAAATCGCTACTAAACACAAATTTATCACTTGTGCTATGTTTTGTCAATTTTGCGATTTTTGATAGCTATTTCTGAGGTTTCGGTAAGATTTACACAGTCGCCGTCATTTAACTTTTTCTTTAGAATCCGACTCTCTTCAACTTCCATTAATAAAAAATACAATTTTATGATTCCTTATCCTGTTATAACCCTTATTGTTGAAAAATGGCGTTTTCTAGCATATTTTTCCCAATTATCTCAATAACCGTTGAAGTTACAAACTTGGAACTGATTTCATTGAATTTCTCAGCTAATTTTACATAGGAATTGATCATTTTAGAACCTCGCTAAAGCCTCTAAAAAATTAGAAAAATTAATGTATTTTTAAAAATCTCAATTTTCCGCCATTGTTATCTCGGTAATAAAGCGTTTTTGGGGGATGGTCCCATGGAACTTTTTTGTCTACTTGGTGTAAGGAATCAGCGTGAGAAGTATTGCACATTCCTCCTGAAACACTCTGTATAAGTCTACACACGAATAAAAGCCGAATGAAAAATAATAATAATAATAAGCCTATTATAAATAAAACAAATATTGTAATACTGGTACTCGTTGTTGAAGGAGAAATTTATATTTCAGTCTGATCCTAATCCATCCCGAATCTCCAATGATGTAGGAACAATAATAAACTGATGATGAAGGGCCAGCAGTAAACACGATTCAGTAATAATTGACGCCATTCCCAAGCTGGTTTTATCTTGCTCAAAAATAGATTGAGAATGTTTTGAGTTGGATCCTGAATTACTCGAACAGGGTCAGACTGAGCATATAAAAGAACAACTGAAACTTGAATAATTCTTTTATTTTCTCAGTCTCGCCTGTTTTAGCACAGAATCAAAATGTCTCCAATTCTTTTTTGGCCGACCACACTATTGTCAGCTGTCTCAAACTTGCTTTAAATCTCTTCTACGGTCACAAGTCACAATAGTTAGTTCTATTATTGAAATAATCTACGCTGAGAATGAAGTTTGTCACAAATCATTGTCAGGATACAAATGATGAATCCGAATCTATAGGGTGAATCTATAATGCTAGCTCTAGGGTACAATATGCACAGATTTTGTTTTAACTAATCAATTTGCTCGTTATCAAGATCCAAATTCAAACTTTTTTCTTTTAATCATTGATATATATCACAGTTTCAGGTGAGCTGTTGTGATATTTGTACATAATTAAGGAGCACAAATTTGTCAGTATCACAAAACAAATTTATTGACTACTTGCAATTGTAGTCGAGTCATTCTAGCTCAAAACAGGGGTCAACCTGGAACTAATTGCAACAAAGTTGTTTTATGGTGGAAATGGTAGCTGACACCCTCCTATTCAACGTGTAAAAAATCCCACTCTCAACTCGTGTCAGAAAGTTGTTTTTTTGGCCGCCATATTGGAAAATTTTGCTCATTTTTTGGTTTTCTTTGAATAACGTTGAAACGAAGCGTCGGACGAAAAAACTTTCTTAACCTTTTTTTTAGTAAATAAAATTTGCAAGAAAATGGTGGTAGAATCAATTCTTGATCTTCACTAGGAACCGAGTTACGATTTTTCAAAAAATAGGTTAATTTTCAAGAAAAACTATAATCGAGTATTTTTAGTTTTTGCTCGCTCAGATCTTTTGACATATTCCTTTGAGTTGTTCAATTCAAAATCCCTCTGGGGATAATTTTGTCCTCTACAAATTGAAACCAAGTAGACCTTTCTCCCTTGTATAGTTTTTGAACTAGACCAATTAAAAGATATCCTTGTATTTGAAAAAACCTATTTTGGGGGGAAATGGTCTCCAAAAAAATTTTTAACGTGCTTGTATTGATATTTTCTCTGGTAATAATGTCTTTCAGATCAACTTCTAGCAGATAAGCTATTCACCGACCTGAATTTAGGTTATGTTCAATATTAAGGACCCTTCAAGGATCATAATCCAAGGATACCTCTAATTATTGTAAAAGTAATCGGATCTCAACAAACCATATCTCATTCTTTTCAGCTCATCAAGGCGGTCTAAATTCATATATCATATGTCAAATTCGGTCAAAATTGTGGAAAATAACTTCTGAGAGAATATTGACTTTTCCATCATATACCAGAAAATCCCTTTTTTTGCTTACAAATAAGTATATTTTCGAAGTCCTTTGTTTAAAAAATGTAGCTAAATTCTTCCTCTTCAATCTCCTATGAATAAGTTTTATGGCATCACGCATTTGAAATAGTTGCATCAACTTAAATAAATGGTGAAATTCAAAACATCTATTTTTTAATGAATTGTCAATCAATCAATAGCCTCTAAATCAAGAATGGAGCAAGATTAAGTCACGTATTTGGGCTCAAATTGTAGAGAAAGATTAGTTCTACATGCTTAATTGTTTTGTTGATCTTTTGAAATACTTTGTTCAATTACAATATGATTGAAAAGTTAAATGAGTAGAATTATGGACCATTCTTTACCTTATAAGAACTAATATTTTTTCCTCCTATTGAACAGATAATTGTAGTAATATTATATGCAAATGAGAGATAAAATTGTGTTTAAAAATTGAAGACTATTTACAATTCTCTATCATCAAGGACTTTGAAGATATACTCATTTGTAAGCAAGAAAAGACATTTTTTTGGTATATGATGGAAAAGTCAATATTCTCTCAGGAGTTATTTTCCACAATTTTGACCGAATTTGACATATGATATATTACTTTAGATCGCCTTGATAAGCTGAAAAGAATGAGATATGGTTTGTTGAGATCCGATGACTTTAACAATAGTTAGAGGTCTAGTTCAAAAACTATACAAGGGAGAAAGGTCTACTTGGTTTCAATTTGTAGAGGACAAAATTATCCCCAGAGGGATTTTGAATTGAACAACTCAAAGGAATATGTCAAAAGATCTGAGCGAGCAAAAACTAAAAATACTCGATTATAGTTTTTCTTGGAAAGTAACCTATTTTTTAAAAATCGTAACTCGGTTTCTAGTGAAGATCAAGTAATGATTCTACCACCATACTCTTGCAAATTTTATTTACTTTAAAAAATGTTCAGAAAGTTTTTTCGTCCGACGCTTCGTTTCAACGTTATTCCAAGAAAACCAAAAAATGAGCAAAATTTTCCAATATGGCGGCCAAAAAAACAACTTTCCGACACGAGTTGAGAGTGGGATTTTTTACACGTTAAATAGGAGGGTGTCAGCTACCATTTCCACCATAAAACAACTTTGTTGCAATTAGTTCCACCTCCAACCCTAGAATGACTCGACTATTGTTTCGATCTCGATAACATCTGTCATTCGACATCGACAATTGTGTGCTTCGACATTATCATCAGTGTAGAGTCACACTACACTCTACACTGATGATGATGTAAAATAACATCAAAACAATTGTATGTACAGTAATACAGTACAAGTGTAGTAGTCAATAAATTTATTTTGTGATACTGACAAATTTGTGCTCCTTAATCATATTAGTGATAAGAATAAGTGTGAAAAATTCTTCCAAAATCTAAAAGTTACTTCTGAATGTTTTTGCAATCAGGTGCCCCATACTTTTCTTTCAAAGACATTATTCTATAAAATCTAGACATCTTTCAACACTGCGATACACCAATAGGATACGTGTAGATTCAACAATGACATGTAAATTGAAGGTGTCACTTGTGTTCTATGCTAAATGATGCCAGAGAAAATTAAGTCTACGTTTTAACAAATCTATTGATTTTTATTTCTCTCAAATTATTACAAAGCATAGGTTTGTCAGCTGTTTCTACAATCTGTTCGATTTTTAAGTTTCGGCTGTATGAAATAGTATATTTCGTTCCTAGGGCCGAAAATGTGTGTTGACCGGCTCGAAATCGGTTTTCAAGTCCGAGGCCCTAGGCCGAGGACTAGAAAAGATTGAGAGACGGAATATTACATTTTCGACCCGTGGTGTCGAACTTTATTTTTCGGCACACAAAATCAATGAAAACAAAACAAAACAAAATAAAAAATTAGTTAATCAGTTCCAAGAACAGCTAGACCAGTAACCTTATTATGCTATCTTTGCCTATACTGAATTTGGAGTAGGTACCATCTGCTTGCTATTGAAACTTTGCGTCAATAGTTTATTGATTTACTGACTGAATATTACTTTATAACTATCAGTGTATTCGATTTTCTTAGTCAAGAAACGTTTAAGCCCAAGATAATTTTTGTACAATCATCCTAAATTGTACAATATCAATTCAAAGTTGTTGAATTTCGACAGATATTGGCTAACAGAGAAGCTTTGTCTAGTTGCATTATCAGCCGCTAGATGGCACTGGCTAACCTGCTAGACAAAGTAACACAGAGTCTGACAACAATAATATTGTTCAAACATGGATTTCATGTTAATCATTATTCAACAGTTAATCAATACAAACATTTTTAATCTGATCAAAGTTGAAGTATTAGTTATTGAAGCAGTTTTCCTTTATTATTCAACTACTGATTAATGTGAAAACTTTCAACGTTCAGTTCTCTTGACAAGGGATCTTAACAATCAAAATAACAGATGAGAGACTAACTTCACATCGAAATACCAATAAGTCGACATTGACTCCCAAAACAGCTGACATTTAATGCAATCAAACCGGAATGCTACCTATTGATCGACTAACCCTTAAATCGACAACGACCTTCAGTCAGCTGACATTCAAGGTTATTTTACCGCCCTAGGGCCGAAAAACGCATTTTCCCGGCGAGTTGCTGGTGACCTCGCCTGAAAACGAGCGTTTTCGGCCTCCGTATAAAGCATGTAAAACAGTCCATTTCATACCAGTGTGGCGAAAAACATGTTTCAATGGAGATCAAAAAGTAATGGATAAACTATGCTTCTCCACCGTCATTCTTCAAGAGAATCATGGGAGGATTGAATAGAACAATGAGAGGAGGCGGAACCAATGTGGTGTTTTTATGAAGTCACCTCGATTGTCAATATTGCGCCAAGATCACCAAGTCAATGTCCACCGTCAAAGTGCCGCATCTTCATGCGTGACACGGCTCAAACTCTCCCAAAGTTCAAAAGAAACAACGATTAGAGCAACAAGCAACCTTGAACAATGAAAGGTCTTTGATCTCCAGCAACAGTTCTGCAAGTTATAAAAATCTCACTCGCGAGTTGTTGAGATAATATGAGATTATAACTCGAATGTTATTTCCAAGTGAACATTAACTTACATGTGTGCCAAATGCGAAACGGTTTGCTGGAGGGCCAAAACAAATTTGAGTGGGCGTTGTAATGTCGCTAGAAGCTCACATCCAGCTTCAATCACGCCATTAGATATCCAGCTTCAATAGCTTGCTCTTGGATGTAATAATTAAATATTATACTGTACTTCCAATCATGGAGTTTTCCTATTGTGCCGGAACATATTCGAATAAATTGAATATTAACTTTGTTCAACTATTTGGAATATTCTTCTTTTTGTTTTCAAATTACTCTTGAGTTCAAACCCGAGGGCTTAGCCTTAGACCTATAATACAAGACCTTTTATCGACCCAGAATAGAATCAGTCCTATTAGACCTGTAATACAAGTCCTTTTATCGACCCAGAATAGAATCAGTCCTTATAAATTGTTGTTTTTTTCACTTTCTATTACAAAATCATTCCACTTTGAAAAATAAACTATTTCATAAGACAAAGTTATGAATTTATTTCTCATTTCCTTTATGAAACATGATAATACTGTAGTATAGATTATAGGCAAGTGAAGATAACTGACCTACAAAGGGTGTTGTCTGTACATCTTCAATTGATCAATCAGGCTTTATGTAAAAAATGCATGGGTAAGAAGATCATTTGAAAAAAATTTGATGGAAAATAAAATTGAAAAATAAAATAGAGACAGAGAGTGAAAGGCTGGTTCCGGTTAATAAAGCTTATTTTCATTTATTTTTGTACAAATATTTGCTCCTTGATATGTCTCAATTCTACTTTCTTGTTAATTAAAAAAAAAATTATTTATGAGAAGACCCGAGTTTTTATCAATAGACTTCATTAAGGTGTACTTATTTATCTCATTGGTTCACACTTTGTGTTGGTTGCTAATAATATCGTTAGTATAATATTATTCATTATTGTGATGAATATTTTCTCAAGAGAATCAAGAATGAATATTGCTCGAATAACCGATTCAAAAGTGATCAATTATCCACTGATATTTTTTCTCATGAAAATATTTATTGTTTATACAAACATCATCACTTTATTATTAAATTCATTACTCTGCATTTGTTTCAGGTATGTTGGATTGAACTCAATAACAATCGTTGACATCTTGCTCATTTGAATGTGCGTTTTGTGTGAGTCGGATGTACTTCTTACTTCTTTGTAATTTATTCATTAATCTTTAGCTGAGGAAATTAGTGATAGCCAAGTTACAATCTTTCCAGTTTACAGTATTCTTAAATTTATCAGACTATTCGAAATTTGTTATCAATGCAGCTGAATTTCATGAATGGATGTTCTCTTGTGCATCAAGGAAGCTTGGTAAGAGATTCACTTTCCTTTATACACAACAATTCAACTAAATCAAGTAGTAAAATTTGGAAGGGTTAGCAGCTTTTTCAGAAAATGTCACTCATTTTGGGAAAGGGAAATATTTTTTGAATTAAAGCCTTCTTGGTGGTGCTTTTACAAACATCTTAGACAGTATTGAATAGCTCTTGGATCAGGATGTTAGCTGAACATTTAATGTTTTTTATTAATTTTGAGTTATCCTTGGTTGAATCTTGCCTTTCTTATGCATGGCTTATGCACAAATGCGCGATATCAGGTGAAGTGTGTCCCATCTGAATCTGAATCGATTCGACTCGGTTTCAACCAACAAGATTGGATCTTTGGATGAGCAGCATCCAACATATTGGCTATTAATTGAAAAGAAGATTGCCTTTAGTTGCCGGGTTAGTGACAACTTCGGACGGCATAAAGTTTTTTGTTGGAACAATTAAATCAACCTTGGTGGCTCTCGACGATTATATAATCATTCATGAAAAGCACAATTAATTGGAAAACATTACATCCTTATCGGGATTAACAATAGAAGATCCTTTAAAATAACAAAGAGATCAAATCTTGTATATTCATTGAGTCAATTCTCATCGGTTAGTTGTAACTTGCGGTATTACTGTGACCAGCTTATTGGATGTTCTATACTTGAATTAAATTTGATGTTATTCAACTTCAAAGATGATAACAATCATAACATGCAATCATATCTATTTTTCCAATGTAGTCTAGTCAAATTAAGCAAAAAAAGTGAAAGTCGGAGGACCCAGCTGAAAATTTGCAAATATAATCAGAAAAGGGCGCTGAATAACATACTAAAAGTCCCCAAGGGTCCCCTGTGAGCTTCGGCCGCCATCTTGAAAAAACCGTAAAATTTACCTACTAGGAATTGTTTTTTCGTGAATTGTGGCCGAACCAAGCGTCAAACGAGAAAATTTTATAGGACCTTTTTAGTAGACAATAAAATTTAGAAAAGAATAAGACCAATTGCAACTCTGTATCATCAACCGATTTTTAGATACAATTTTTTTTTAATTTGGCAATTTTTTCATAGGATCGAGAATAATTTGAAATTTTTCTTACTTAAAAAGTTTGTAACTATAAATTGAGCACCCGTACATTCGTATTTCAAAATCCCTCTCGGCGAAATCCATTTCTCTTTCATTTGAGACCAATTCCACACTCCTATGTTTGATACTTTTTGTGCTACATCGATTTTAGAAAATCCTTACACCCCCAAAAACCCCAAAAATTGCATATTTTAAAACAAAAAACCTACTAAAAAAATTGGGATTCGCTTAAACTTCTCGATTACTGTTCCTGAGACCCTAGGCTGTCATTAGCAATGTTCATCCGACCAAAAGTATCGTAGGATTCTTGGGGGGTGGGTCAAAAGCATCCCCTATATTTTAATTTATATATTTAAACATAACTTTTGAACGGTACGTCGGATTTCATCGTGTGATAGCTCATCGTTTTCAGCTCATTGTGGCGGTATAAATTCATATATTATAAGTCAAATTTGATGAAAATTTTCAAATTTTATGTTAAAATGGTACTGTGTGTAATAATACCTCCTCGTTGAAAACACATTTTTACATTCTAGAGACTCCCAATCGGGAACCTGTGGGCGCAAAAATCTGAAACTTTCAATGAAATGTAGAGGAAATTTTCCTCTTTCAGGTGGTTGGTATCGGAATTCCGGGATTCATCACTTGAAACCGGTATAAAGGAGGAAAAGCTATTGAATGTGTCGTATTACATGCGTGGAGCGCCTCAGTAAGCTGAAGGAGACGACATATGATTTTAAAAATGGATCTAGCTTGTTCAATATTTGTTCAAAAATTATTTATTCGGTATCAAATTGTAGAGAAAAATATGCTCTTTAATATCATATATGATATATTATATTCCTTTGATAAATAGTTAATTATAACACTGCCCAAAAATCTGCTTTTCCAATTGCTTGAAAATGTTAAATAATTAATTTAATTAGAATTTGATTACTAATAGAGGTAGAGTCATCTTTTTGGTCTTGAAATGTAGAGAAATTCATCCTCTATTGAATAGTTTAATGAATATGGCTTGCTTGAGGGTTATTCTTACTGCAATTTCGATAATATTGGAAAAAGGTGCGAATTTATCTGAAAATCAATGATAAAAACTGGCTATTTACAATCTCAAGATAGAAGTCCCGAAATTCCGATACTAACCATCTGAAAGAGGAAAATTTCCTCTACATTTCATTATGAGTTTCAGATTTTTGCGCCCACAGGTTCCCGATTGGGAGTCTCTACAATGTAAAAATGTTATGTTTTCAACGAGGAGGTATTATTAAAATACCTCCTATAAAATTTTCTCGTCCAACGCTTGGTTCGGCCACGATTCACGGAAAAACAATTCCTATTAGGTAAATTTTACGGTTTTTTCAAGATGGCGGCCGAAGCTCACAGGGGACCCTTGGGGACTTTTAGTATGTTATTCAGCGCCCTTTTCTGATCATATTTGCAAATTTTCAGCTGGGTCCTTCGACTTTCACTTTTTTTGCTTAATTTGACTGGACTAATGCGTAAAATAATTTTTTCATCCCTCGTTCCAAATGAATGAAGGTTTACTTCAATTTTCAATTATACAATATAATATATTGCCTGCCTTTCTCAAAGACAAAACTGTATTCTCGAAACAGCGGTAATGATCACATCAAACCAGTATGTGAATCATTATTTCAACTATCAATTGAAAAGCCCTTGAGCATTGAAAAAATTGTGAGTTCGAGTCTCTTTGATAACTAGAAATTTTCAATGTCTACTACAATAATAATAGAAAATCACTCATTGATCCCTAGTTTACTAGATCAGATTTTCATAATGAATTATTCTCTTTGTCATAAATTTGCAAAAATAGATTTGATGACTCCAGAATCTTCTTTCATAATCTAATATCTTCAAACATTATTGTATAATTGTTACTTGAGAAAATTATTTATTCAATTATCTATTTGATTTATCGATATCGAAACAGTTATTTTGCTCATTTTGAAAGTTTTTTTGAGAAAATGAAATGAATCACGTCATTAATTACAATTATTCTGATTTGAATCTTGACTTCAATGAAAGCCAACCCTAATGATTACTGGTCTCACTTCCATGTATAAAACTTGAACTTGAATGTATCATAATTTTTCAAAAATAAATATTCAATGGTCTCTTGTAAGTTCAATTTTATTCTGGTCTAAATTTTCCAAGTTTATTCAAAATTCTCGAACATTTTGGATATTTTTATTTAGTGAACTTTTTTGTAAACAGATTTTTGAATTCGAAATTTGTCGATTTTTTCTTGAAATTTGGTGTTTTAGGGATAGTTTATGACATAACCTTATTTGTTTTGTTTCGTTTGTTTAAATTTAAGAGGAACAGTTTTGGGCTATGAAGCCCGAAGTACTCTTTGATGTGAAATAACTAAATAATGATGAATATGTATAAATAGATATATTCTAAGCAAAATAATAAACTTATTGAAGTGGAGTGATTGCTTTTGCAATCTTCTTTAAACTCAATTCTTTAAACTTCTCAATTATTGATGGATAAAACTAAATTTGAGTACTAATTTAATACGTTCTTGATTTTGGTGGGATTTGCTTACCAGACTTTCAAAATAAATTCGAAGTCTCTGTTCTTCACAAATTCGATCCATGATATACTGATAATAGTGATAATTCGAATTTTATGTTCGGCAATTCATTGGACCACATGAAAATGATTGCCGGTATCTTGTTTATTTGTGTGTGAAGTGTGACGAAACTTAGCCATCGATTACTGTTTGAACTATGTTATCAGCAATCGTTTATACGATTCGATGCAGTCTTTCATCGAATTAGCATGTAAAGAGAGTATAGCTTATATTATCAATTCAAGGTGAATGTCAAACTCCATCGGCCTCCATGCCTCGGTGCATCCAAATAGTCAGTCCAAACAAAGAAGACACTCTGGCAAGATGGGAAAATGACTCCAGCTCGGTCAATATTGTTTCAAAAATCATTGATTTGATCTCGAATTGTAGGAAATAATTTGATCTGCAATTTGAGATCAAATTGATTATTTTTGAACAAATATTGATCGAGCTGGAGTCATTTTCCCATTTTCTCAGAGGGTCTTCTTTGCTTGGACAGACTATAGTCACCGTTGCGTTTCTGTAGGCGATTTTCCCTTCATTTCCAGTCAAAGCATTACTTGTGTTGACTATCCAATGCAATATCACTGTATTAAAAAAATCAATTTTCATGGCTGGTGTAAGTCAGACTAGAGAATGATACTGTATGTAAATAAGGTCAAGGCTACTCAACTAAACAATTATTTTATGATTCTCAACTTTTTCAATAATGTATTTTCAAATCTTACGAGTTTTTAACACTCGATTGAATCTTTTCTAGTAGCACAATTCTTATTTGGATTAATAGAACAAATAGCTTTAGCCAAAGTTGAGTGTTCCTTCTTTACTAGTACTTCTCACTAGCAAAGTCAAGTGATTTTATCTTTCAGATGAAGTATGAAGCTTGTGTGATATCTTTTAGCATTTGATCTGACTCATGTTAATTTTCGGGTCGTATTTATTCTTGTATAAGCTGATAGCTTGGTTTTGTTCAAACGTTTTAATGATCCTATTTGTTTAAGTCTCTGCCTATACTATCCACAACAATATAACTTCTTTCAATGCTACATTTGATGTAGAATTTCTCCCAGTTATGAAAGTCAGATTAATGATGAATAAAATTATTATGATTGAATGAATTATTCTCTCACAAAATTATTATAAAAATCTATTAATAAGCCTATTTAAGGTAAAAGCACCAGTAGTGACCATGTTTAAGGAATTTTTATAGTTTTTGCAGAATTGTGAGTCCATTCCATCATTTTATCTCATCTTAAACTCAATGAACATGTGGCCCAGATCCTTCTTGATCGACTCGTGCCTTAAAATGGCTGATATCTCAATTAAAAAAATAATTATGTGGAACTTTTCGTGGAACTCGATTTTGATTCTAAAGTGGCCACTATGATTCAATAGTGGCCAGGTACTGATTCTATAGTGGCCACATGACTTTCTATGCTTATTTACAATTCAATTTCTCAAGCTGCTTGTTGCAATCATTTAAGTAAGCTAATTTTACATTCCAGAACGTGATTATAATGCCAGAAATAATAAAAGGGTTATATTAAAATGAGTTGAATTGGTAATGCATTGTTGTTGGTTACAAGCCACTAGAAAAGTGAGGTTAAACCATAAAATAGACGTTTTAAAGTTAATTTTCCCCTGTAACCTATTTGAAACAGTCTTAGGAGAACATGAATTCAATTAACATAAACTTTTACAACAATATCTACAACTTCTAAGACAATGTCTATTCTCTCAAAAATGTCTGATGATACTCTGCAAGCTCCTACTTGAACTATTTAGCTGCTAAATAGCATAAGCCAAGTCTCTAGCAGGTTTAGAACCCAATTGAAGGCATCAAATCCGTACTTCAAAAAAAAAACCATTCAGAGTGGCCACTACTGAAACAATGGCCACTACAGTGATTTCCCCTTTACATGTTTTAAAAATGAGTTCTCATCATGTTGACCAAATATTAGATTTTCATTTGTAGGCCTACTTGTCATTACAGTTTGACCTTTTGAAGGAAAATTTCTTTAAATGCCACTATTGAAATTGAAATATTTAATTAAAATTCAAACTTATCCAATTACTGTAATCTAATTGGATTTCATGTTAACGAAAGTGCAATAGTTTATTTTTGTCAATTTCTTTTTTTTTTTTTAAGTTTATTCCTCAAGTATAATAAATAAAAAAAATCAAACAAGAAATAAACAATGTGATGGAATTCCTCCACAAAGACTGAACGTCTGCGTGTGGAGGAGAGTTCCGCAGACAACACATATGCAATCACAAAAATAAAATAATAGAAAGCAAAATAATAATATAGAAATAAGCTTAAGAGTAAATAAATGAGAATAATGATAATAATAATTTTTGAACAAAATCTAATGCATGCAATATTGGGAAGTTGAAATAATTAATAAATTAGGAAATGAAAAACATTTATAGCCCCAGGAATGAAGAGAGCTGTGAGATCGCATCCTATAGGCTTAGGCTATGAGCTATGGAGTTATAGGCTAGAGAAAAAAAGAAAAAAAAAGTGGAGAGAAAAAAGAAAGAAAATTATTTCTCCTATAGTAAGCTACTTTACCATATTAGTTGACGAAGTAGAGAAAGAAATATGATGTTATGTGGTTATGATTTTTTATAGTTCTGCCTTTTTGCATGCAGGGCAGGATTACATCGGATGTATCGTGAGCGGAGCAGGGCTTCGGCTGCCCTCCATCCAATGTTATACAGCCACCTGTCCACCACTCTTCGATTTTGGCTAAACTGTACACCTCCACCTCCTTATTTCACTCAGCAAATTTCTGTATAGTATATGAGCCAAGTAAAAAGAGTTTGACTGCTCTGACCCGATGTGTCAGTTGGAATATCATAGTTGTAGTTGGGCCCCTGTGGCAGTTTCATATCAGAGTTTTAAAATTTGATTCACCCAAGATCTGGGTTTTGTATTTTTCAAATTAGGAATTAATAGAGATTTGATGAGATCTGCCTGATATTTAAAAAGCTGGAAACTCTGAAAAAGCAAGCTAGTAGGATGTCTGTGGCCTTTTTTTAAAAATGGTTTTGATAATTGCTCTCTGTGTGACCGCCAATTGGTTTCCCATGAGTGTGAAACACCCCCAAGCGGGATACCATACTGGATCAGCGACTGAACATAGGCAAAATATACTCTCCTACACTGATCCACACCAATCACCTTGGCTGAGCTCAGAAAGGCAAATAATAATCTCTAAGCCTACTTTTGACACTGAACATATTTGCCCCCAACTCAACTTGTAATCAATAATTACCACCTAAGTATTTGTAATTATGTACTTGCTCAATGCTTTTTACAGTCCACAATCCTGCATTCACGTTTCCACAGGGAATGCATTTCCACTATTATTTCACCAGGATCAGCCTGATTTCATTGTCACTATTGGCATGAATTTAGTTTTGGTGACGTTAACAGTTAGACAGTTGTGGTCAAAACCAGTTTTATTTTTTGCAAGGTCTTCCCGATGCACCAAAATGAGTCCTCTCCCAAGTGCCTCAGTTGACACCAAAACTGTGTCGTCCGCGAATGAAACAATTTTTCCCATTAATTTGCAATTTTTGAAAGATTATTTATATAGATAAGGAAGAGTAATGGCCCAATGGTGCTTCCTTAGACAACCATATTCAACAGGTTCTGTTTTTTTTGATATTGCCATCAATGTGAACATACTGCTGTCGATTATTGAAGTAACTTTTAAATATTGTAGAAATTATCTTTATTTCCGATAATCATCTCCAGTTTGGTGATTGGTTTAGCTCTATCCACGGAATCAAAGGGCCCTTTGGGCCAAGTCTAAAAATGTAATTGAAATTTTATTTTTATTTTTTATATTGTTTGAGATAAACCATTATTAGAGTCAAAAGAGCATCAGAAGTATTCCTGGTCTCTTGAAACCCCATATTGGCTTTTCAGAAATCAATTTTATTCACAGTAACGTACTTTACGATAATTGTTTTTCACACATTTTTTTCAAAAATTTTAGACATTGTTACCAGCAAGAGATTGGTCTATAGTTGGAGAATTCATTTTTTTGGTCCTGATTTATGGATTGGGATCACCTTAGCTGTTTTGAAAGCACTTGGAAAATGACCCATCCCAATACTCAGATTGATTATATGCTGAATAGGAAGTATTAAGAGTCTATATTCTCTTTGAAAACTCTAGTTGGGATCCCCATCACAGCCAGGGGCGAATCGGGGCCTTTAAAAAGGCCTTTGTTGTATCATGGTTCTGTCAGAGACTTGCTGCAACTCAAAGACAGTCTCAACGGCATGATCCTGGTCGATTATTTCTGGCACACCTTGCACTATGATGGAATCGGCCAAGTTTTTACCACAGCTGAAAAAAATCTATTAAAGTTATTGCTAACTTCTTCAATTTTTTATTGGGTCGGTTATTTTATTACTTTGGATAAATACTTTAATAGGAAAAAGGTTGCTTCTTGACAGGCCGTCCTGAAATTTCATTTATAACAGCCCCAGAGCTTACTTGAGTTATGGGAAGATTCTTCAATTTTATTTTTGTAATATGAATGTTTTGGCTTGTTTTTTGATTGCAGGTGCAATGTATTTCCTATATTACTTAAATTCATTTTTCAGAATTTGGTTGAAAGGATTGTCTGTTGAGTCTTTTTTCTAAGTTTATCACGATACTGATAAATTCACAAGTCCAACAAGTCCATGGCTTAATTTGAAGTTTTTAGCTGAAAGTTTTCACTTTATTGGTTTAGATTCAATAATATTTTTAAGAATTTCAGTGAATTGGTCAGCAACCAAATCAACATCAGTTTGTTCGGTGACGCTATCCCAATTTTGTGGTAAAGCTTCTGTTATTTCATTCCAAAGTTTGTTTTCGTTACAAATTTATCATAATTGGAAGATTTGGGTGAGTTAACAGATATTAAATTCAAACATATGGCGTAGTGGTCTGTTACTGAGGACTGTAAAATAGTGGATGATACTTTAAAAAACCGTGGAAGTCTGATAAAAAAGTGGTCGATACATGTGCCACTAGACGGACGTGTGATCTTATCAATACAGGGCCCAAATAACCTGCACCATTCAGGACATCAGGTAACGCTCTTCAAGAGAGTTGGGAGCAACGTTCAGTAGGTCGCAATTAATGTCACCAGCCAATAGGCGAATAGAGCCATTCGACTTCAATATTCGTTACAATAGATTTCAAGTGCGTCAATGAAAGAAGAGAGGCTAGAGTTGGGACTGCGATAGACAGCCAGAAGCTCACATGCTGCGTCCCGCCCATTCAAATTTCAAATTTAAACAAATTGCCAGCGGACCACTTAGTATAAACTCACTGCACGAAACTGATAGCTGTCATCAATGTGAATGACCAACCCATCGCACTCTGATTGAGGCTATTATATGTTCTGAATAAATTATATCCTGGTATTGTGATTAGGTTGCTTTTCATCTTTCAACCATACCTCTGGTAAGTATTGCAAATTTAAATCTATGTTTAAGTCCATGCAGAACAGTTTAGAAATTCATCAATATTTCTCCTATAACTACGAATATTTTGGTGAATTATGGAAAACCAAGACACCCGCGATTCTCAAAACCCTCCTCATCCCCAAATAAATCAAAGAAAATAATTAATATCTTTGCATATTGCATCTAATGAACAGATGTGTCAATTCATCGGAAATCGTTTCTAATCATTTCTGTTGAGATAGCCAAGGGAGCTATTTCGAGGGGATATTTATTGGAATTGGAAGAATAGATGCTTCAAATAATCAATTAACAATTTTTAAGTCTATTTTTCCATATAGAAACCTATATAAAGTGGTCAAAAAATCATATCATCGCCTAATAAGGTCCAAATTTCAAACATATTTCATACTATGGTGACCCTCTATAATTATTTTAATATTCTAGACCATTTGTGGTTACAAAAATTGCTAGAACTTTTTTATCTCTTCAATTTTATCGACACCTTCAGAGTTCAACTTCAATTGACCAGCAGTCCTTGTAATAATCTACCGATAATAATCATATCGCCCCGGGCGGTCAGACTGCTAAACCTTGCTAATATTCTCCGAGCTAATCGTTTTTGAGTCAATCCCGATTTTTATGCAAAAGATGACGTCGGTCCGTGCCCTAGTGAAAGCGAAAGGTATGCTGGCATGGTTTATACCGTACCGTAGCTGCCTTTTTGCGCAGGGTCCCCGCCGAAACATTATTTTGAAATTGCTGCTGCCGTTAATCGATTCAACCTTATTCCAAAATGAAAGTTCAATCGCGCTTGATTTTCTTATTTCGGAACTTATGTCTTCCGTTCGATTAATTAACAAAAGAAGCGAACTTTGCTAGTAATATTGCAAGCCATTTCGCATTCAATGCAGAAATTTTTCATAACTGGCTAACTATTGGGAATTGGTTTCGTGAATACAGAAATGAGAATGAGGTTAAAAATGCCATGGCAACTTGATTGATACAGTCATGGTACCAATGTAAGAAATTATCATATAGATAGGGAATAATGAAATTTGCATGTAGCATGAGAACAATAAGTATGCTGACAGAGGTCTGCTTGTCTTCTTCCCTCAAACAAGTTTGATTCCAATGAATATAGAATTCTCAACTCATGAAGAATTTATTCAACAATTTCATATGAACCTAATTCGAATATGGTTCAATAAGAAATATTAGAATATCTCATCACTATCTCCCTCACATTAACCACGCAAATGCTGCACACGTACAAAAACACATTAAATGTTGGCAAAATTTGGGCATCATCCTTAGAAAAAATATTATTGAGCGTCCAGTGATTGTTGATTGGTCTCTGTTATCATAAAGATAATCGTGCTGCAATCTATCAGGAAAAAATAATAAGTGGAGACTAACTTTCGCTTCCTAGTTAGCCAGTTACCGCCGTCACAGCAGCACAGTGCTAAGAATGAGCAGAAAACTCATCCATCCATCCACTGTATGAAATCGATTTTCATTAAACACTCTCCAAATACATTAATAAACTGTGATTGATTTCATTTGGCGTATCCGGGGGGGAAAAGTGAGAGCAGTCCTCCAAACCCCCGAGAATCTAAGGACGAAAAATTGTGTATTTATTTATAAATTGAGGATAACGAATGCCTACGGCCCACACATCAATTAGAAGTATAGATTTAAGTTAAAGAAAAATAGTCAAGTTTAATTCTCTAGAATGATATAAACACGAGTTTCAGTTACATTTTCCAAAATTTTTTTCCGAAAAAGTTGACCAGGGAGGTCAACTGGGGTTGTTCTTCCACAATGGAAAATACACATTCAAAGGGAGCCTACCTATGGGAGCCCAATATCTTGCATTCTTGCAGAAATATTCTCAACTTTTGTGGAAGAGACCAAAATACTGAAAACACATAGGGGGAAAAAATATTATATTGGAAAAGATATGTGGATGACATAATACTGCTCTACAGAGGAAATACTAGACAGTGCAAACAGCTGCTCTCAGATCTGAACAAAGTACACAAGAACCTACAGTATACAGGAGAATATGAATGCCAAAAACAGCTTGAACTTTTTAGACTCACAATCACAAAAATGAACAACAAACCCAAAAAATTGTATCTACAGAAAACCTACAATGACGAATACCCTCCGCACTCAACTTTGACCACCCACAACAACATAAAATAGCTGCTTTCAATTCAATGATTTAAAGGCTGCTAACCATCCCACTATCGAAAAGACTATCCAGACAGAACTGAACACCATAAAATTCCCTAGCACAAAGCAATGGATACAAGATGACTTATCATTGACAAAATCATACAAAAAATGAAAAACAAGAAGAAAAAACCCCCCCCCAAAATTCAAACAAATACATCACATTAACATATTTCAATGAAAAATCACAAAAAAATTGCACACATCTTCAAAAAATCAGGCTACAGAACAGCATTCAGGACAAATAACAACTTGAAAAATCAATTGAAACAGAAGACAGCTACATTAAAAACAGACAACTCAAATGAAAAATACAAAAAAACAAGGGTATACAAGCTAAAATGTATTATGTCCCAAATATTATGTGGGCAGACTGGTCGTAGTTTCAGCATAAGATACAAAGAACACATAAAAGCATTAAAATCAAATTCCAGAATCCACATTTGCAGAACATTTAATAAGCACAGAACATAACACAAAAAGACATTCAAAATGACTGTGGAAATACCGCCATCACAAAGAAGCAGAAACTGAACACACTAGAAGCAATATAGAAAAATTTACAAACAGTTTAAACAAGACAGACAAAACATTATAAATGACCAAATACACTTCAAATCAAAATACCATTTTTTCACACATCATGGCCACACAGTCCAACCCCTAGAACTTGTCCCCCTGGTAGCAAGCTGATGAAGCTCACTCTTCAGGAGTGAAATGCATCCCACTTCACTAAAGCCCTTAAGTAAGTGATTTACCAAAATTAACTTTGAAATACATGTCGTTTTCTACTATATAAGTGTTAATAAGTATTTCGTCATGGAAAGCAAATCAACTGGGGTTATTTCAAGACCCCCGGAAGGTTCCTCACATAATCATGCCCTGGATCCGCCGCTTTATGCAGTTTGATTGAACATGGCTTTTTCATATTATTTTATATGAAATATAAATCGCAATAAATATTTTTCATTAATATTATTCCATAGACATACATATAATTCTTAGGCTGCAGTGCGGCTAATACTTTTTATTCCTCAATGATTTTGGATTCTCTTAAGTATAATTTTTAACAAAAGTGACTTTTTCTTGGAGTCTAAGAAAAGGGAGGCGAAAATCTTGGGGATTCGAGAAGAAATATAATAAAATCTCACGGGTGAATATGATGAAGTATTAGAAATATTAGTTTAAATAGAACATAGAAATATTAGTTTTGTATAGAAAAATCTAAATTCTTGAAATCTGCTGGATTAACTTTGTCGGGTAGGTTACCTTGATGAAAACAATCTACACAAAACAATATAGCAAATGGTTTCCTCAATTACGAGGTTGATCAATATTTATGAGCCTGCAGTTATAAATTTTTAATTTCCGTTATTTTCTGAAATAGAAAGATTTGGATTTTTGTCATCCAAAGCCTTATTTCAAAATTATTATGTGAAAACATGCTGTTAACTTGCAACTCCGTGATGTATTATCACGTAGTAATAAAATAGATGATAAAGTCAACAATAGAACGTGACAACAAACAGAGTAAAAGGTCGTCTGGTATTCTAGAATATTCAAAGAGCAGTAAGATACGGCTATTATGTAACTGGATAAATTCGACCATTTTCGGCTTGCCGATGATTCTTTGATGCGCTCTCTTTCACCCGTATACACTATGTAAATAATTATTGTTCATGATAAATACGAAAATAAGCATTAACTTATGGGACGGTGCTCGGCTCTAAGCGTACACATTGGTTACTTGCGGATCTCGTGCATAGCAATGCACCACTTTTATTTGTTGTTCTCTCCATGTTTCGGTGTCCGTAAGTAGTTTCACATAATACTCATAATACCCTCTTTCAATTGGCTTCCAACTGGTTCAATGGTGTAGGCAAGGTGTATTTGTAGTGTATCATCTTTAAGCTGGTACTGTGTAGGCTAAAACACTGAGAAAAGTGGCTAGATTTAGCTTTCTTGAAAGAAAGAGGGAGCTTCATCTGCTCATATTTGAATGAGTTTGGAGTGTCGGATGAGGATTTTAGGTTAATTGGAACTCTAAATAAGAACTGCGTCTATAATGAACTCAATTTTTAAATCACAATGTTTTTGATATATTACTGTTTAAGAGATAACGCAATCCAATAATCGGTTTGTTAAGTCTAAATGCAGTACCCTACTGTATTCTCAAATACATTTTATTAAGAGTATACTTCACTAATAATATCTTTTTCAGGAATTAAATTGGATGAATCATTTGTGTTGAGAAAATTCATATCTTAGTAAGAAAATACTCTTATCATTTTAATGAAAACAGTTGGTCCAATAATTTTTCGCATTCATTAAGAAAGCTGGTTCTTAGCATTCTATCTAATGTTTTATCTTCGCTAGATTTTTACTGAACGTGTCTCATACGATTACAATACAATGCACTTCTTGCTGTCGGTGGCTGCCGAGGAAATTTTTGCTTCCAACACAGTGCCTTAATTTTCGACTTCCTGCGCGGGGAACCGAGAGAGATTTGTTGTATTAAAGTGCGAGGGCGAGTGGAGGGAGGACAGTAGAAGAGATTGAGCGAGAAAGAGTTGCCGCTAGCAGAAGCATAGACTAGCCAAAATAATAGCTTCTCTTATGTGTGGTGGCAGTTGGAGAGCGACGGACGCGATTATTATCCACTTGTCGCCAGATGGAGAGCAAAATTCTCAATTGGAATAAGCGTGTGTGACGGAGGAGGTGGATGGTCATTTGAGCTTAAAATCTGCAAACTTATCTCCTCCTTGTGTCTCCTCTTCTCTTCCCTACATTCCTCCGCCATCCTCACCGCCTCCTCATTGTCATCCTCCCGTTCTGTTCGAGTCGTTCCCATCGCTGGAGGCCAGTAGTTCTCGAGACACGAAACGTTGCTAGTTTACAACCGGTTCGCCCCAATAATTCGAGGGCAAAAGTCGTTCGACGACAGCATAGGAAAGTTCGTTGCATAGGAAATGTCGCCGATTACGGTATCCGACTCGTGTCGTGTATAGGTCGTGCACGGAACAAACGACATCGATCCGATCGTTTTCAATTACAGTTTGTTTCGGTGGGAATGATTTGAGATCATTATCGAGAAATTGAATTCTAGATAAGAACCATAACCCGGCAAATACCCTCAATTCAAATCTTTCTCTTACATTGCGTAAGCCGATTTTATAGGCTATGTGTTTATCTAATTTATTTGTTCTAAGACCAAGTGGTCACCAATTAAGTTTCATGGGGGTCCCGTTTCAAAGTCTTGGCGAGCTTCCGCGGTCCGGACGTCCGATCCATTCGGGGGGAAACCACTAGGGGGAGTGTTACTCCCCGAGATATTTTTTGAAAAATTAATAGTTTTTACTACGACATTTCCAATAAGTATTCCAATTTTTGGGATAGCTATTACTCTGTATGAATTTTGATTTTAATGTTCTTTAAAATATTTTGAAATTTGATATCATGCCATTATTTTCCTTCTCAAGTTTTCCACTGATGATGATGCCCTGAGCATTGAAACTTAAGTATGGTATTTCAAATAAACTTTATTGGATCCGACAACCTTTGATTTCCACTTACCTAAATCATACCATTGATATATTAAGAATTAAAATAAAGGCCATCATTTCAATCAGATTTGGCAATAAAAGTACTCTATTGTTTATTCTATATTTATAAGAAAGAAAGTTCACTTATTAAATTGTCGAAAACTATTCTCGAATTTAGTCCTTGACTATATCTCTGTAGCTATTAAAATGCCAAGATAAATTGAAACGATTAACTATAGTCCATTCACGATGGCTTGAAACGAGATAAACAAAAGCTCTGCAGTTGTGTGGGTTTGACTGGAGTGGCTTCGTTTTAGCCACGACATGAACAAGAAATCACAGCAATGCCGAAATCCCAATTTGTTGTGAGCAATTCAGAATGGTATCTTTAAGTAATCTTTTTTAGTGCATTTCATTTGAAAAAATGCACTATTGGTCTTGCCCTGACAATCGAAAATTTATGATGTGATATATTTTTTACACGTTTCCGAGCCCCTAGAACACGAATCTGATGTCCGTTCAAATTCATATATCTCTATATATATATATATATATACAGTTTCTTGTTAACACGATAACTCCCGAAGGGCTTGTCGGAGAGCGACCAAATTTTGCACAAAAATCATTAGTGTTAATATCTCGGTCAAGTTCGTTAACCAGCCAAATTGGTCCAAGGGTAGGGGGTGAAATTGAGGGATGAAAATTTTGAAAAATCACTAAAAATCGACCAATAACGTGATCGTTTTGAAAATTGGTGGGTATAATACCCTTATTATTCCCTACAATTTGAGCCATCAACGAAAAAAATCCAATAAAAAATGGCAGAGAAAATGGCGAATAACACAATGCCAAAAATTGTGTTTTTCGAAAACGGCGCCTTTGAATTCATACCCTGAATAGCTCATTATAAGTCATATGATTTGAGCCATCATAGAATTGCATTTGAAATGCACTCTTTCCGACCGCCAGCTGCCGGAGCGAATTTTTATAGATACACATTGGGAAATTGCTTGTTTCGGTTGTCCCTCGACTGCATGAACGTAAAATTAACAAACAATTAAGTTTTTGTGTCAATGCTTTGGTTACAGTCCCGACAACAAAATTAGGGATTTCGGTATTGCTGTGACTTTTATGTCGTGGCTAAAACGAAGCCACTCCAGTCGCGCGCGCGCACACACACACACACACACATGCAAAGCTTTTGTTTATCTCGTCTCAAGCCATCGTGAATGGACTATAGGTATAGAATAATTGGATGAAATAATGCAACAATATTAAATAAATGACCAAATTTCTATTGAGAGTTTTATGAAAAGAAGTGTTTATTTTAGTGTTGTGGTTCTTTTTCAATAATTCAAATTTATTCAGTCTTTAGAGGCTTTGTTATGGATTTTTTGCTTTAGGATTCATTTTAAGTTTTTGTCGTTGAGATCGGTATGACATCGCGGTCCGCACAAAACTAGCTGGCGGTCCGGATCCGGACCGCGGTCCGCCATTTGGTGACCACTGTTCTAGACCATAATTCATTACAAACTATTATAGGAATTAACTGCAAATTCTTATTCTATTGATTGAAAAGCAGCTTTTAGGATCTTCCCGGATTGAGCCTCTTTAAGTCTCGGCTACTAAAAATAAGTGGAATGTAAAGAATAGTAGAAAGAGCTACCGTATGCTACATAACAAAATTCATGTAGAGTGAAATCTTATTCTCCATGAAATCACCTCCATCATATTTTATTTTCATTATTTCATCCTAAAATGTAGAACAGAGTTATCAATATTTTTATACCGTGCCGTACTTTCTACATTAAACATTCCATTGAATTGAAATATTGCCATTGTTGAATTTCAAAAATATTTATTCTAATTATAACATCTCCAGCTATGAACCTATCTTCTGAATGAGAAGATGAATGAAAGAAAGAACTGAATCAAATTCAAGTATAGTTTAGTAACACAGGTTTTGTGTATATTAGTCCTAATTTCGCCCTATAGAGTATTTTCATTCCATTTTTTCCATAGTTCCAAGAAGATAAATTTAAACAATTCACTGGTCCATTTCCAAGAGCAACAAAATTCAAACAAAAAAGTATTTATGTTTATTGTTACGTAACTTGTAAATAAAGTAAATTCGAATCCAAATGTTACCCTCAAATTTAGACTTCCAAAATGAGTAAATTTATTCCTAAACAAACAATATTCAACCTTGAAATCATAAGATATAAATAAATAAAACGTTACCGTTGATAAATAAACGATAATCGACCTCTAAACTCTGATAAAAAAATGACTGAAGAAACAGGTTTTCTGCAATGTGTAAAAAACTGGTGGCTGTATTCTCTTATCTGTCAACTGCTCAACTTATTTTGATTATTTTGACATAGTTCATTCCCATTCACCCTTGTCATTTCTGCTTCAATCTCCATTTTAATTGCATTGAGAAAGAAAATTGATTTTGAAGTTGGAATTTAATTTCAATATCATACTTCCACAGAATGAGAGAGATCATCAGTCGGAGTGTGTGTTCGGTTGTGATGGTAGACTGTGGTTTTTGTTATTAATATAAAAAACTTGGAATCAGTATTCACGTTGATTTCCAAGTGGATAATCACCGCATAGGTCCAATTCCTCTCGATATCCGTGTACGGTGACTATAATTATACATGTGGAAGACTTGGTACCAGAATAGGAGTTGATTTAGTGAATAAATAATCTTTGCATGAGTCCAAGTCCTTTCAAAAACTAGTTTACGTTTAGCGGCGTCCTAAAACAGGATTCTCACGCGTTACATCACTTTCGGTAGCGTGCTTCTGTGGTTAACTTTGGGGACACCGTGACTGGACAGAACTCCGAACTCCTCGACGATCATGAACCGGGACGGGTTGTCACCCGTGCAGGAGGAGCTGGTCGACGACGAGGATATCGACTCGGAATGGGACGACTTCGACCGACTGCTGACCGAGTACAAACTGCGTCGGCGCAATGTGATGCCGCAGTCGCCCGTCATGACCAGGCGCTACCAGGACGCCTACTCACCCTATGTCTACGAGTCTGACGCGTTCCCTGGGGGCGGCTTCCTTACCGCCTACGATGTCTTCGACGAGGACAGCTCTGGGGTCAGTGTCACTCTAGTAACCCAATTATCAAAAGAGTTAAAATACAATCTTACTCTATCTAACCCAAGTCTCGTTATCCAATTTCATATTACCGTCGAAGTTAAGTCTATTGACCCAATTTCAAATAACAAGAAGGTCTGCAAAAGCTATAGTAATCCAATTTCAAATTACTGAGAAATCTGGTCGCGTGGTCGCGTTTCTGCTGATGGTTTCAAATTACCAATGAAAAGTAGAGATATTGTGGTTTGGCTTGTTCTGCATTTTCTCAGCTTTTTTATTCCCCATTTGGAAGCCAGTCATTGCGAAACATTAATTTTGCAGCAGTATAGACCAAGAAGGATCCTAAAGTGTCCTAGTAATATTCATATTCTAGAAACCGTACTAGTATTGTAGTAGGCCTATCCGTGGTATATAGACTATAAGCGCGGTTCTAATTATTCTGAGTTATTTATCGTCATGTCAGAAAACTGTCAATAAACCTGCAGGTCTTTAAAATTCCGCTGAAATTAACAATGTTTGAAAGGGAATTTTTTGGAAAATAATTAGTTTTCCGTCAGGAATTTGATTTTTTAGGACATGCTCATTGATGACATTAATATTGAAACATTTACAGTATTAGTGAGAATATTTACCACCGTTCAATCATTATTATGACTGGGAAGCCGGAAAAATATTTAAATGTTTATTTTGGAACAAAACGGCGAATTCCCTTGGAGGGATCACATAGCCTACGTTTGACAGATCACAGTGTACAGTATACCGTACTGAACATTTTTTCAGTGTAGATCTATCAATATTGCTCTTCGTGTAGATCTGATTCGAGCAAAAGCATGATTTTTATTCTGGTTCATCGCAATTTATACTTGAATTTGGCGTGAACAAAGTCAGAGAGTATAGAATAAGAATATCTATTCTCTCTAAACAAAATTGAAAAATGTGATGAGCTATTCAAAATATTTGAAATTTAATTTGAAAAAATTTCATGAAATTATATTTATTATAATTGGAAACTGGATTAGGCATGCATAATAGACTCCTCTTTTGATAGAACTAATAATAAACAAACAAGAACATAATAATGATTCCGATTGAAAATAGTTTTCTCAATTTTGATTTTGGTGCTACAAATTTGAATAGCTCGTTAAAATGATTTTTCCAATTAGATCTCGACCATTTGTTGGCTTTGTAATGAAGCAAGATTCAAATGAAAAACTTCAAGGACTCCTAATCACGTGATTCTTTGCGTTTATGCTGTTCGCCGTATTTAATGACCACATGCAAATAGAAATAGTACAAGTCTATAATTTAGCTGAAGCTGATGTTACTCGATCTTATTTGCAATTTAATCGTCCATGTACGTGGTTCTGAATATCTTATTACATACGCTTCTGTGATACGATTCCAATTATACAATGATTGCAAATTGAAATATTGGCCAGGTAACTATTTTTAGATAAAATATTTTTTATGTAAAATTTTCTTTTCTATTGTCTTGGTGAACCAAACTTGTTTGCTCCTCACCAAGCAAACTCTGGATCTGCAATTAAAATGACGGAAATTTATATTTGATAATTCTTTTCGTTCAAAAAATCTACATTTTTTTCAATTTCATTTTTATGACATTTTGTTGAGATTAAGAGCATAAGATTTGAATTATCAGAAGGGAATGCTTAAAATATTGCAAAAGTCTCAACAATTACAACTTCAACAAGTCTCAACAGTAAAAACGTAAACAACATTCTGCTGAATCCTTTTATTTTCTCTTATAGGCCTAAAAACGATTTGACATAATATTAAAAAGAGAAACTATTTTTCGATTTACCCCCGCATTTATTTTGTCAATAACCCATGTAGCCTAATAATAATAATTATTTATATTATATTCTCTGTTTATAGTAATGGGCTATATTATTCTTTTTAAATCAAAGAGAGTACCTTATGGCATTCTCTAATGTTGTTTTAATTCAAAATTATTTTATATTATATTATTTCCCAAAATATTTCAATTATTTCCCAGGATATGCATTTTTTAAATTCATGTTGTGAAGTATATACGAGTATGGTGTTAGTATGTGATCTATGTTAGTTTGACGTGTTGCATTTTCTAATAAGTTTATGAAAGCAGCCTTTTAGGTAAACGTGATTGATACTGTATTCAAGTTCAAGAAATTATTCAATTGATAACAATAACTTTTTCTAGTCTCCCGCATTTCAAGGAGGATCAATAAATTCTTCTCAGCCACTTTACCCTATTTGGTGGATTCAGTAGTCAGCAGTTAACAAATTGTTTGGTTTAATTTAATTTCTTATTGTCTTTGTTTGTCTACAGATGTATGGCCGCTATACGAAAGAGCTAGGAGAGTACGCCAAGGAAGAAGCGGTAAGGCTACACAGAAAAAGAAAAAAAGAAGAAAGTTTACAGAACGAGGAGCTGGTGAAGTACAAGGGAAAATGCGCGTCGAAATTGTCGGACGCGATCGGCTTCATCTGGAAGCACACGTTTGCCAAGCTGGGCGAGGATTGGGTCTTCCTGGCGCTGCTCGGCCTCATCATGGCCGTGCTCAGCTTCCTCATGGACCACGGCATCAGTGTATGCAACAAAGGTACAATAAACCACATTCCGAAATTAATTATTAGATCTTTGTATTACATGCAATTACATGCAGTAAAGAATGCAACAAATAAGTGGATAAATAATTTTAAATATATATATATATTAATGCTATTGTCAAATGAACAAAATATACAAAACGATTATAGTGTGGATGATAATACCATTTGATATAGTAATTATCAGGGTAGGGAATGTTCATAGGTGATTGTCATAGGAGTTTTCAGCTGAAAATCAATTTAATATTCGATTGCTAGGTACTGAATTGCATAAAGACAATCACAGCTTAATTATTGCTTTAAAAAAATACTCTTGAATGTTATAGGTGTTGTAATACATGAAATAGGTGTATAAAATGAATAATTAAAATCGTATCAGTGTTGGATATTTTCTTCAAGGTTGGACAAAATTGTACTTGATGTGAAAATGGTTTGGAAATTGGTTCAAATGAATCACAGAAGTAGATTCAATAGAGATGTAAATGTGTCACGCTTCAACGATAACGTATTTTAAAAAGGGTGGAAGTGCATTTCAAGAATTAAAAAATGTGTGAGGTGGGCTAAGAGACTAATTAATAATTTTTCATTGATTTTTTTATTAATCGTTGAATTCCAAAATAGTAAGATCAATTGTTTGAGAATACTCTGTACTGACTTCAAATTGATAATAGGTTGCCTACAGATAAATTACTTACCATGCCATTACAGTATGAAATAGAATTATATTCTCTACCCTTTTTAACTCTGTGTATTCTTTATTTTTTCCTACAGCACGAATATGGCTGTACAGAGATTTAACATCTCATCCTTTCGCCCAGTACATGGCATGGGTCTCACTTCCACTTTTTCTTATCCTATTTTCGGCAGGATTCGTTCATATCGTTGCTCCACAGTCTATAGGTAAGTTGTCAAGTTCTACAATTACATTCCAAAAGTAATTTTTTAATTAATAATGATTTAGAATACGAGATTTTATTTGGTCTAAACGACATAGTAATGTCAAACTTGAAATGTACTAAATGAAAATGATTAAGGGTAATATATTAATTTTTAATTAAGTAATACTTTATTCCTAAGTTGAGAAAGCTATTTCCAAAGATTATAGATCCTGACTTTACAAAATAAATTTTTGCATTGTTATTTGAAAAAATGCTAGTTCTTGAGGAGTTGTAATCACAAGCAATATTTGGCGTATTTCCCTAGTTGAATTTACTCATTGACTGCACCATGTAAAATGAGTCCACTATTTCACCTTTATCACCTTAATTTATTTAATATGACTTAATTTATTTCATATTTCTTATTTATTTTTTCATCTTAATGGTATTTCTATTAATTTATTATATTGATGTGGAATACGGTATGGCTAATGACGGTTGATTTCTACAACTACAATTGAAACTCAACTTGAGATTTTAAAATTATGATCACATCTACTACTTTCAGGTTCCGGTATTCCTGAGATGAAGACTATCCTGCGTGGAGTGACCCTGAAGGAATACCTGACGTTTCGCACCCTCATCGCCAAAATTATCGGTCTCACTGCTACCCTGGGCAGTGGATTACCATTGGGTAAAGAGGTGATTAATTACTAGACATGAATAAAGAACCAACTCTTTTTTACTTGCTGTGTTTCTTTTATTATTTATGCTTGATATAAAATAACAAAATTAGAGGAGTCTACGGTTTCTCTGTGGTCTACATCCACAATCCACATACAGGGGAACATCCAGTTTTCATCTTCATAGTAGCTTTTTAAAATGATAATTTTTGAATGTTCGACAAAAATAAATTTTATTATTGATAAAAACAGTTAGAACTGTTTTATTACTACCTACTTCTGAGTCATTTTTTTCCTATGTTGGTTTTTATTCACATAATACAAAGCTACTTTCTGTGATTTATAGCATTCATCTTCTCCTGAGAAGTGAGAGTCTTTAAATACTCCTATTTAAATTTAATTGATTATAATTATTCAGTAATTTTTATTCATCAGTTATTATATTTGTTGCTATTATTATTTGTGAATCATTTTCAAGCAGAACAATAGCCATGAATTAATAATCTGATTGAGTTATGTTGTCCGACAGGGTCCGTTTGTGCACATAGCCAGTATAGTGGCCACCTTACTCTCGAAGCTAGTCACATCATTCCAGGGAATTTACGAGAATGAGTCACGTAACACTGAAATGCTGGCGGCTGCCTGTGCCGTCGGAGTCGCTAGCTGCTTTGGAGCACCAATCGGAGGTCAGTTATCATCATTATTATTCAGTTATCACATTCTTATGTAGTATATAATATCAGGCTTAGGCTATCATTATTAGAATATGCTTAATACTCTGTATGTTGTCTTGGTATGACATCAACTTTATTTTGACTGAATAAAGTTAAACTGCTTTATTTAGTCTTTATTAAGTAAAAAAATAAATTTTACACTTTACTGTATGGAATAATCAGTATTTAGAATACCGTACAGGCCCACAATTCATATATTAAAAAATTAAATTTTTCTTATAAGATATTAATGATTATTGTGAAAGGCAATCCTATGGAAGATTAACACTGATAGGAAACAGAAATCAATATACAATAATATTTATTCTGAAAATTGAACAAGTTTTGTAGGTTATATTGAAAGATATGGTAGGAATGGGTGGAGATATATCTAATCAAATTCATTACTACTTTAACATCGATAAAGCAAAAATAGAATACACTAATGCAAAATGAAATTATGTAGGTTTCTTACTTGGTACCGTACCATTAATTGGTATACTTTTTTGGCTGCTTTTTTGGTATACATAATAGTGACAATCTGACAAGACAAGAACGGTACAGATTTTATAGGAAGGAGTTGGTACCGTAACACACATACGGTACGGTATTTCATAGAAATGTGTATTATATCTAAAGTATTAGAGTTTAAATTCTTAATAATCAATTTCAACAAGGTTATAGAAACATTCAGTGGTAATGTAGACTTATTTTACTTACTCAACTATCTATTTGTTCACAGGCGTACTATTTAGTATAGAGGTAACAACGGTTTACTTTGCTGTGAGAAATTATTGGCGAGGTTTTTTCTCAGCCGTGTGTAGTGCCACTGTCTTCAGGTTGTTTGCTGTCTGGTTTCAAAAAGAAGGTGAGCCATCATAAGTTTCCCAATATTTTACCTTTTTTTTACTCAAATGGGCTTTCTATCCTTATCACCATGTTTATGTAAAGTATTTTAAGAAACCCAAAATATTTCACCCTTATAATTTCTGAATAAAAAGTATGTGAGATTCAATTCCAGTAGGCTACCGCACTCATCATGAAAAAATATCTAATAAGGAGTTATGATAATTATATTAACACCAAATAATTTGATAAATTTAATTAAATGCCCTTATGAAAACTGGGATACTTCAAGTTGAGCCACTGAGATATAGTCTGTTCAAGCAAAGAAGACCCTCTGTCAATATGGGAAAATGACTCCAGCTTGGTCAATATTTGTTCAAGAATTACTAATGTGATCTTAAAAGTAGATCAAATGGTTTCCCACAATTTGAGATTAAATTGATAATTTTTGAATCAATATTGACCGAGCTTGATCCATTTTTCCCATCTTGCCAGAGGGCCTTCTTTGCTTGGACAGACTATACTTGTCACCATCCATCACTACCACCTTATATATGAATGTTTTAGAAAATATATGGGTTTCTTTGATTTTTTTTTCATTTCAAGTATTATGCTTTTCAGATACGGTAAAATCCTTCTTCCAGACGAATTTCTCAATGGACTTTCCATTCGATCCACAAGAGCTTGTCGTGTATGCATTGATGGGGTAAGGAAAACGTTTTTCTAATTTTTATAAAACATCAGTATAGAAAAAAGTTATTTAACACAGAAATTTGAAAAGATTAAAACTTTCTCCATTAATTTAGATTCATTCACTGCATACATTGTTCGTTCGCCTACTCTATTCTAATAATAAATCTTTTTCAGAATAGTGTGCGGTCTTGGTGGCGCGGCTTATGTCTGGTCACACAGGCAATACGTGCTCTTCATGCGCAGAAACAAGAAGATGAATGCCTTTTTGCAGAAGAAGTACGTGAGTATTGTTTGCTTGATTACAAGTAAAGTTCCTTTGAAGTATAGAAGTTTAAACTTTATTGTGGAAATTTTTTAAAATGTTATTCTTGTTGTATTTATGGTGATTCAATCACAAGAAAAATATTAAATATCATTCAACACGTTATTCATTTCAAATTCCATATAAAATACAAAACTATTATACGGTAAATAACAATATGTTTGATAGTGTCATGTTATTTTCTAATTGTTATGAAAAATGACATTCAGGATAAAAGTTATGATTCCATTCAATCATTCATACACAGCTCTTGTAAAAATATCAAAATAAAAACATCTCCTTATATCTATTAGAAAATTTCTCTAATCATTGATTCTTCATGCAGAAGGCCTACCAATTTATTGACCGAAATCAATAATAATAATAATCCTACTACAATAATCTGTACAAGCTCGAATTCGTTCAACTGTTTTTTCATTTGAAAAATAATCAATTTTAAAATAGATCATTAGGATACGATAGAGGTGCACCGTGCAATATGGAAACCATACATATTTTTGGGAAATTTGATTTCCTTCAAATTCTCAAACTGTACTTCTAATATTAGTTAGCTGAATTAATAATTTTCGTAGAATGATGTATAAGTTTGTTGCATCGATTATTTCCAGTCGATTCCTCTATCCTGGCATAGTAATTCTGTTGTCTTCATCAGTCTCATTTCCGCTTGGACTTGGCCAGTACATGGCTGGTGATTTGAATACACACGATCAGGTAAAATTTTAACTAGCTTCTACCTTACTATTTTTCAAATGATACATTCATACTTCTAATTTATCACGGTAAATTAAATCTTATTATTTTAGATTCATCCATTTGATATGTTGAATTCGACAATATCGATCACTTTTCTATCATAATCACTCATATACTATATCCCATTAAATTATTTTGCTTATTTGATCAATTGATCGAATTCAATCTGTCGAGAAATTTTAATATTAGATTTAATTTCATTTTGTATTTGTAATTTGATGCAAATATAAATACTATTTTATTATGTAAATAGATATTTATCAAAGGCAAACGCAATTTAAAAATTACTGATTCATGAAAATAGCTCTGCATATCCTCGTTTTTTAAATACTGCATAGTTTTAATATACTGTTATTGAATTTCAAATTCCACGCTGCCTGCTCCTGTCATTCCAGAGGAAATAAATAAATATACCTGATCGGTTAACAAAACGGGCGTGTTGCAGCTGCATGGTAAGGACTACTGTATTCATCATTCGTTTTCCTCGAATTTGTTTTTGATTAGGTGGGAAGGAGAAGGACTTTTTATACTCTCTACCACGTGATTTTAGTAAAATCTTGAAATTCAAATTATATCTTCGAATGACCTTTTTCTTGTAACATTTTGGGAAACATTCCTATCAATTGGAACAGTTTTGGAACAGTTTTATTGTTTGATTGTTTTGAATTAGTTAAATGTTCATAATATATTATTTAGAAAAATTATGTTCAGGAGTATTTACTTTATCAATGCGATTTTCAGGTTGCAGGGCTTTTCAGTAATTTCACTTGGACCAAAGGATACCTCACGGTAGAAGAGGCTGAAATCTTGAGGCATTGGACTACAAATCACACCGATGTTTTTGTCAGCTTAACCGGCTTCATCCTTTTCACGGTAATTGAATAACTGTACTTTTATTTGTTATATATGCTACCTCAAACAATACCACAATTACACGATTATCGCATTTTATATTTAAGAGACCAAAGGCGTAGTATTCAACCAAACAGGGCCATCCAAAAAACAACATTTTTAGTTCGATTATAAATTATTTTTAAATTACTTGAATTATATAATAATTGTTGTGTATTGCCTACTACTGCTATTTTCTGGATCAAAAAGCATTTTATTCATTTTAGTTTTCCATTTTAAATATTAAAGTTTTTTTTTCATTTTTGTTGCAGTATGTATTTTCAATAATAGCTTCGACAATACCTGTGCCGTCTGGTAGTTTCATTCCAGTTTTTAAGATTGGAGCGGCGTTCGGCCGGGTGGTCGGCGAGCTCATTCACTTGTCTTTTCCGAATGGCATTCGTCGAGGAAAACTTAACACGCCAATAATAGTAGGTAAAGTTAACAAAATCATCAGCATATCTCTTATATCACAATATCGCCACTTACAATAATATTTGTAGATAATATATTTTTTGTCTTTATTATTTGTAATAAATACTGTTTTGAACTTCTTATAGTTCTAAACTTCCATAGTTTTATGTATTAAATTTGTCAGCCAATGGGTAGATAATTTCTCAGCTTACAAACATTAAATATTGACAGAGGTTCGAAAACTACTTGTTTTCAGCCATTTTAAAATCCTAATCCAGATTTTTTTCATTTTATTTTGATGATCATTCTCAGCCCAAATACTCCCAATTTGAGGCATGGAATAGCAGTTGAAAATCTTCAATAGTATCTGATTAATCTGTAGAGAAATTTCTTGGGGTCTATTACGGTCTATTAGTTTCTAGCAAAATTCGTAAATATAAATTAAATTTTTGTCATTTTGTTTCTATCTGAAACATTGAAACAATGATAGAATATCCTCATATTCCAGATGATGGCAATTGACTATTATAGACTAAGTATATTGAAATAATCCATCTTCAAGTCTCTTTAAGTTACAGTTAGCATTCTACCTTTAGTTTTCGAGTTTTTCATCTAAATTTTTTCTCTTATCGGCATAACTTGAAAGATTTGATAATCTGACAAATACTATAGAAATAATAAGTACAACACTAAAAATATGACCTTTTCTGTACAAACATATCCTAATCTTTCAATTATTGCAGCAATAAAAAGATCAGGGTTATCAAATCGGCTTTCAACCTCAGCTAACATCAAAACACTGCTGAAATTGAAAGAAAACTATAATTATTACCGTATAACTTTTCGGTTGAGTGGCAAAATGGTAGGAGTAAACCTCACTTCATCAAGTGTTGAGTTGAAGTGAATTCAATAATTATTTAATGATTTGTGTTACAGGTGGCTATGCCGCAGTGGGAGCTGCTTCGTTTTCTGGAGCAGTCACTCATACCATATCAGTTTCTGTTATCTTGTTCGAGATGACTGGTCAAATCACTCATATCATTCCTGTTATGGTGAGTGTGAAAGTGAATATGATAGGATAGGCCTATACCCTCTAGTCGCACATGATAGTTCAAAATACTTTGAAGAATCTAAATGCAAATATTTGGTAAATCATGTTTTAATTATATTTTTTTATGTGGTAGAAGAAGTTTCAATCTCATAGAGCTTCAAGGTTCCCTAGTGAAGGATTTTTGTTTGTACTTGAATGAACAGTACCTTGGCCCAATCAGGTACACAGAATATATACTGTGATACTTTTTCTGTATAAGATATTTATTCCAAGTCTATATACCGTAGGCATAATCCTAATAATTATCACTGTATGCCATATATTTATATTATTTAGAATCAGAAGACTTTCACTAAGTTACTGAGAATATTGGAGACTGAATAAATATTTTCCAATGAGTCTAAATTTACTAATTATTATTATTAAGATTTAAGATATAACGTTTGGACACAAATTTCTAGGGTATATCATAATTCTTATTATGATAAAGGGTATTAGGGTATTTGATTTTTTCTTATATACATATTCCAGTTATTCAGATGCCAAGTTTGAGCTATCGCTATTTTATTTCTAAAAATGAGAAAAAATCATTAGATAAATTCTGGTCGATTTACTGTTCATTTATAATATTTCGGAACCTGAATTGAAAATAACATTCATTTTCTATAATAGACCTAAAAATTAGCCTATTTATTCAGTGTATTGAAAATTGAGAATCAATGAAAAATATGAAGCGAATTTCTGGTTTCAGATGGCCGTTCTGATATCGAATGCTATAGCCGCCCTTCTCCAGCCTTCACTTTATGACAGTATTATATTGATTAAGAAACTTCCCTATCTACCAGATCTTCTGCCGTCCAGCTCTGGTATGTTTAAAAATATTTCTATCTAGTACTGCTCACATTAAGGTTTTTTAAAAATTAATTTTCAATTATCTCTATCTCATTGGAAAAACAATATGATTTTGTAGTTTGATAATGTATATTTAATATTATTTTATAGATCGTGCTAACTAAAAAAATAGATTTGCCTGTGCTACTGTATATCGGGATGTTTTCTGTATTATTTTCTTTTTTTTGCATGTATTATAATATATTTATAGTATTTGATAGACACTTTATGCTCTGTTTTAAGCTCGATGAATCAAGCCATGTTAAGCCATCATACATAATGTTTTTGTGAAAATTAAAAATAAATTTGAATTTGAATTCTCTGTATTTTTTTCCTTGGTTAGCTAATTAAAACCAATTTTATATTTTATTATCAAAAATGAAGAATAAATGTGTTATGCAAGAATAAAATATTTTTCAAAAATCAATTTCTTATTAGTATACTTGCGAAGGAGAAAGAAATATCCTCATTTTCTGTAATTTAGGTAACACTTCACCCAATAACAATTTTTTGAATTTTTTTTTTCAAAGTGTTGATTGAAACTTATTATGGTTATTTTTTCCAGGAATGTACAATTTTTATGTTGAAGACTTCATGGTGCGAGATGTAAAGTTTATTTGGCAGAATATGAACTATCATGATCTCAAAATGGTATTGAGAGAGAATCGAGGACTGAAAGTGTTTCCACTAGTCGAGAACCCAGGTAAGAAGGCTATTGAAAATTGTTTTCCTATTTGATATACTTTAGGTACAAGTATATCTAAGATATAGGCCTACTATCAACTATAATGGTGCGTAGTAGAATACCTGAAGTAGACTAGGTCACCAGACATAGCTTCCTTCACGGCTGCACTATCAGTGACGAAACTTGTCGGTGACGGTCTGTGTAACTGATCTGATAACTGTCTACTATAAGCTGTATTACTTTGGTAGGAATATTTTGAAAATTTGCCCACAAGATAAAAAAACAAGTTTTTGTGTAGGCTCTCCATACATGATTGAAATTTTTAATGAGCCCAATCTATTTTAAAATAAAAATAAAATAGATTTATGTTTTTTCTACAACGTGATACTTCTCAAATACGGTATGATCATCAGTTTAGTCAGTTATTCTAGTAATCATATTCAATCTTTCTTATTTATTTTTTAAAATTAACGAATATGCCATCTATTCTAAAACTCTAAAGAACTGAAATTTTTATGTTAAACGTTGATTTAACTTTAATTTTTATTGTCATTATAAATGCATATTAAATGAGATACAAGCACCCTTATCATCAAATACCTTTCAGACAATACGGTGCTACTTGGATCGATAAGGCGTCTTGAGTTGATTCGGGTGATTGAGAAGCACGTTGGTAGAGAGAGAAGACTGCAAGTGGTCGCCAGATGGCAAAAAGAAGCTCAAGAAAGGTGCAGTTCACTTTATGTATTATGAAATAAAAATTCATTTATTCACCGGTTAGCATTATAGGATCTGAAATCATATCAAATGTTGATAACTCTTATGAAGTATTTCAGATGTGCTACATTTTTAAATTATAAGGTTAAGGAAGAAAGTCTATTATCTATTAATTTTTTAACCAATCTTTTAAAACTTAGGATATGTGATTTTATTTTTTATTTTTCAGATCAAACAATAGTTTATTCTATATTATAGGTTGAATACTTGAATTTCCTCATACTGTACCTATACTTTGGTTTCAGTGGAATAAGATTTAAAATTAAATTTTAAATCTACTAAATCTTTCCTGTTTTAGTCTTATTGAGACTTTGGCTGATCAGTCAAATCGGAGATTTTTTAACGAAATCTCATTTTCTCATTTCATTCGTATTGCTGAAAAAATTTCAATGAAAGCTAGTCCATTGAAATTTTAATTTCATATTATAAGCAATATTGTACTTCTTTTACGTATTGAAATGAGTTGGCATGTTTTGAATGATATATTTATGGTTCGTTAATTTTATCAAATATTGGTTATATTTTTTCAACTTCCAGAGCAAAAGAGGAGTTGGAGAGGCGAAGGAAAGAGTTTGAACAGAGACAACGCAGGCCGTCAAGGTTCGAAGTCACCCCCGCGCCCGACATACTCAAAATGAAACAACTTTCTCATAATGAGCTGGCTACAAACAACTCAGACATAGAGGTGAGGATATTTTACAAGCTTTTTATTTGCGACTTTCTATTGTTCATAAAAAGGATTCTCATCTGTGATACTCAAGACTAAATACTTGAAAATATGTTCCATTCTAGAATCGTTTTTATTATATTTAGACTTGAGATTCATTTTTTTTACATCGCAATTTGACATTCCATTTTTTCTATAAAAAAAATAAAATTTCCAGTTATAATAAGTCACCAATCTTCGCAAACTAGATCTATCATCCAGCTTAGAATAGCCTGTATTTCTGTCAATTCATAATTTATAAACATTTACTGATGACAGATGAATAAATTCTGTGTCCAAATGGGTAGGGTTACGCCGTCTTATTAATAAAAAATTATGAGAACTCTTGAGTGACGGGAGCCCCCAACCTGAAACCAAATACTGGCAAAGTCTTTGTCTATTATGTAATTAATTCATAGAATAATATTTACAAAATGGTGTATATTCTGAGTCGCTTCTTTTGTTAAAGTCGAATTTATCCGCTTGTAGACTGCTCTATTTCCACGTTATTTCAAGTTATTGATCTTTAAGTAATTTCCATCATACCAACATTAGCACTCAAATCAGACACATTAATTGAAGACAATGAACAGATAGAAGTTATATTCCAAACAGGTGACTTTTCATGACAATATAATACAAAAAATGACGTTCCGTTAGTTTTTCAAATATAATAATTTGTGTTAAGGAAATACGAACAAGCTCTTCAAAACTTTATTAACATTTTGTACAATGTATTATGTTATTTTAAATAATACTTGATCAAGTATTTTTTTATTTGTCATTCAAATAGGAAGCACGAATTAGATCTATCAATTTCTGATGTTTTTTTTGTTTTCTCTTCAACTACAGCCTCACTACAATCCAGTCTTCGGAGGGCAACCGAAAAAGTCCATATTAAAAAAGACCAACTCATTCAGCCTTCGTAACTTCAGCCCTGTTCTCACACCAAATGTGACTCCTTACACAACAGTTACTGGAGCTGAAAGCAGGTAAGCGATTATGACTTCCAATTTCATTCTTCTTACCAGTTTCCTAGACTCAATAGGTACCAGACTTAAGATGATAAGACTTCAGGTATCTCACCTATATAATGTCCGTAATTCAAATTCTTGGCTGAACTAAAATATTTCAAAGCTAATAAGTAAGTGCGTAATTAATTTTTCAACGCTATAATATTGATGTTTATAGTAAATTGTTCTTATTTTAAAGGATCAGAATGGCGTTTGAAGCAATCTTTCACAAGTCGGCTACTTTGCAAGATGTGCATCCAGACTCAGAAAACGGCGTGGATATGTCGAATAGAGAGATGAGTCATACAATAATACAGCAGCCTTCTCTACTCAGACCTCTGACTCCAGCCAGTCCGGGTCCCTATAAGAAAGTACAACTTGTAAGTTATCTTCACCTCATCAAAATTATCAATTTAGTCCATCCTTTAAAATAGCTCACACCTTATTCTAGTTGTATACAATACTATTTTTACAATATATGGTTGATAATTTTCCCTGATATATTATTATTTCCCAATGCGATATTGCTTCTTACTCCAGTGAAAATTTAGGAAAGTGACTGTATTAAATTTCGTTTTCTCAGATTAGTAGATTATATATTTTGTGTGTCATTGGTACGTATTACCGCTTGTTGACAACACCCTAAAATAAGACATCTATTCAGTACCCTATTCAGAGTGCACCCGCGAATAAATACATATAATACCTCGTGTTTGAAGTGGTCATTGTTAAATTAAGTACAGATATAATAAGCTATGAAGCTAATAAAGCCGCAATGAGCTATTAAAATCGTCGCATCTTCGAAGCCAACCACTCGTCTCCTCTCATTTTTTACTAAAATCATCCCTAAATTATTATTTTTCATTTTGGATGCCCTTCAAGTACTTAATGCCTATTCAGTTTTATTTGAATTACTGAAGATGATTAAGAATGCAATTTATCAATGGCACCTGTTCACCATGTTTTCCAATATCAATGGCAAGCACAAATATCTGCACCAATTAAAAACTATAATCATAATAATTTAAGTATAAAAATCTTTATTATAAATCTTATAATTTTAATTTTAATAGCAAGCAAACATCTTTCCACCAATTAAAGACGTTAAAAATAATTTTGGTATAATGGTGTGTTTTGCAGCCTAGAGAACGTGTGATCGACATGTCGCCTGAAGATCAGAAGCAATGGGAAGAAGAGGAGATGACGCAGAAGGTGACGTTCGACCAGTGCCACATCGATCCAGCGCCGTTCCAGCTGGTGGAGCGCACGTCGCTGCTCAAGGTGCACTCCATCTTCTCCCTAGTCGGAGTCAACCTCGCCTATGTCACCGCTATCGGCAAACTTGTCGGCGTCGTCGGACTCAAAGAGGTGAACACTAATAGCATTATCAAACATTTCTTTTTTGATCTTGAACAGTAAATAGGCCTATTGTATGTTCGATTGATTTTATTGAAATTATTGAGACTCATAGTTTATTTATTTATTTACAAAGACAACTGTTTCCAGGCTTAAGCCCATTGAAACAACATAAATGATTAAATAATAAGAGCAGAGCAAGTACAAAGATAATATTATATCTAAAGTGAAACTAAAAATAAGAATAATGTAGAAATCGCGAAGACAATCAATACAAGAGAAGTAACAATAAAAATAAAATAATAATAATAATAATGAAATATACAATATGTATTAAATCAAATAATGATATTGATGAGTTGAGAAGAAAACTAAAAATAAAATATCGATAAGAAAGATATACAAATAAATTAGAGTAGAAACAAAATAAATAAGTAGAAAAAAATAAACAAAATAAATTAGAGTAGAATAAATTAGAAAGAAACAGAGCTAAAGGAAAGTTGATGGTGATTTAAGACAGTTACTCATGCATGCATATTTCCCTGTAATTTTACTATGGTAATTCCCCTAGTAGGTGCAAGTATAGGCGGTACTTGAAAGAGTTGATAGAAGGAGCTGAAACTATATGAAATGGCAGTAAGTTCCACAATCGCGAAGCCACAACTAGAAAAGACTTATTGAATGTTGCAGTTCTATGAAGAGGTATCTGCAGAGTGAATCGGTGGGATCGAGTGGCTCTGGAGTGAACATCAGTGAGAAGGGTGAAGCTATTCATCAAGTAGTCAGGGCCAGAATTTTTTACAATTGAGAGATATGTGATTGAAAGGATGAAAAACTCCCTCCGTTGCCTCAAATTCAACCAACGTAAGCGACTGTAAAAAGGAGTAATGTCATCGTATCTGTTGGCATCAAAAACTGAGTAATTAAGGGCTCTTTGTAATTTCAAATTAAGAGTTTCGGGCAAGTCATTATAAACAATAGAGCAGTAATCAAAAACGGGCAATATCAGAGTACGTACAAGTGTAATTCTTATGGAAACTGGGAGAAATTGTCTAAGCCTTTTCAATTGGTGCATTGCTGCATAACCCCTATTTGTTACTGTTTTAACCAGAAGGGCCCAACTCAATCTACAATCAAACTGGATTCCAAGAATCTTGATAGAATCAGAGAAAGGTAATTCCTCATCCTCAAGCTTTGCTTTTGGAATTACATTCATATCAACTAGGCCAGCTAATCTATGATTACCAATAATAATGCTTTTACATTTGGCAGAGTTGAGAGTCAAGCAATGAGCCTTAGACCACTGGAGGAGCTTACAAATATCCAGGTTCAATCTTGAGCCAGCATCTTCAGCGTCATCAGGAGAGAATTTAATATAAAATAGATCACACACGACAGAGAACAATTACACTGTATTGACAATTTATTTAGTAGAATGGAATGTGAAACGTTATCAAAAGCTTTTGTGTAATCAAATGACACCAAGAGTGTCAGGAGCTGGTGATCAATTGCATTTCTGATATCATCCGTGATTTTTAAGAGTGCAGTGGTGGTACTGTGAGATGGGCGGAAGCCAGATTGATTTTCACAGAAGAAATTAAAGGAGTTTAGGTAGCAAGTAATCTGTTTGTGAACAATCCTCTCTAGAGCTTTGGAAATGGAGCAGAGGATGTGGATAGGCCTGAAATCTCTAGGCACAGCTGGGTTGGTGACTTTGGGTATTGGCTGGATACCCATCCATCCAGATACCACTTCTCGTGTTCCGCCAAGCGTCCTCCTTTCCTAAACACAACTATTTTTGATTTCCCTTTATTTATTACCAGCCCCCACTTCTCACAATAACTCTGAATATCATCAATCATTCTCTGCAACGCCTTTGGCGTTGAAGAACCTTAACGTTTAATTCGTCTAGCCATATTCCCTCCCTCAAACAATCACTCAAATCATTAATAAAGAGGGAGAAGAGCAGCGGGGACATCACGCAGCCTTGCTTTAATCCGCATGTAGTATCGAAAAAATTGGACATGTTTTTCCCACACCATATACTCGCCCTAGTGCCTACATATAAACTGGAAATAATTTTCACAAACTGGTCCGACAAGCCTATACCATACAATTTTTGAATGAGCGCTAATCTATCAATTTTATCATACGCAGCTTTCAAGTCGACAAAAAAACAACACATTTTTTTCTTCTACCTTTTAGTTTTAAGTTGATCATACTAACTAGGTTAAAAACATTGATAGCAGTCGAATACCCTTTTCTAAAGCCTGCCTGGCACTCACATAATACTTTATTCACATTCACCCACCTTTCCAGCCTACCAAGCAACACCCCCGCAAATACTTTAGCAATCGAATTCACAAACGAAATCCCTCTATAGTTCTCTACATCACATAAATCACCTTTTTTTTAATATAGGGAAAATTACTGTTTCATTAAAACAACTTGGTACGTCTGCGCTCTGAAGTATGAAATTGAACAGCGACACGACAGTATTCAATAGTTCATCGGGAGCTTTCTTAAAGAATTCTATCGGGATTCCATCCGTACCAGGGGCTTTTCCATCCTTACCTCTTTTCAGCGCTTCTTTCAGCTCATCTCTTCCTATAACCGCATCTAGAATCTCACTCCTATTTGTAGGGCCCACAAGTGCCTCAATACTTCCCAGAGCCTCTGCTGTAAACTGACGCTCAAAAAATCTATTCCACTGTTCCGGTGTTATTGCATTACTTGCTAACCTTTTTGTCAATTTAAATAAACTAACAGTCTCCCAAAATTTTTTGGAGTCTCTTACACTAGCTAAATTTACTGCCGCATCATGGTAATACTTTCTCTTTTTATTATTGCACAATATTTTATAATTATTTTTCAATTCCAAATAAGTACGTCTACTGAACTCAGAATTGCTTTTCCTAAATAAATTCAACATTTTAAAACACTTCACTCGTGCTCTCTCACACTCCCAATCATACCACACCTGTTTAAATTTAACCTTCACTCTATTACCCCCCTGCTGTCCATTCATACTCTTCTTAATTATTCCTAGTATTCGGTTAGTCACGCGTTCAACATTATCAACCTCATCTAAATCTGACCCATTCAACATATTTCTAATATTCTCCTGATAACGACGCTCTACATTTCCCGCCCAACTATACCTTGGCAGCGGCAACAAATAATCCTCATTCATTCGCAACTCACTCACACTGACTTTTACTTCTACAGGAAAATGATCAGAAAATATTTCTTGATTCACCTTAAAATCATAAATATCCCTGAGCAAACCTCTTGACACACAGCATAAGTCTATTACTGAAGCACCTGAACCTCTAGTGAAAGTAAACTCTCCTAACTCATCACTAATTGTTCTCCCATTCAATATTATCAAATCATATCTTTCACACATGTCCAAAATTATTTTACCTCTACGATTCAATACCAAATCTTAAGATTTTCGATCCCCTTTAATTCTACATTCTGTATCTAGCAATTCCTCTGGTATGACCTGGTTATTCCCTACTCTACAATTAAAATCTCCTAATAAAATTATATTCCTACTGTTATTATGATTATCTAAACTCTACTCTATGCCACAAATTCAATACATCCCCATCCCACCTATCCTCTGCACAATTCAAGTAAACAGGAACTATAACAGCACTCGTGTTACGGAATTTAATTTTTAAAACTTCGAAATCATTAAATAATTCAAAAGCTTTTTTCTTTCAATTTTATTCTATTGTACCCGTAAACTAGACCACCGCTTGCCCTTCCAAATAAACTACTCCTTACTGCAGCAACAAATCGTAAATCAAACTCATGAAAATCTCTCTCTAAAATAATATTATCGGCCTGTTCCAAGAAGGTTTCGTACAAACAAAATACATCATACGATTTAATGTATTGAATGAAATTAGAATCCTTCATCTTACCTTTCCATCCAGCTACGTTATATCCCAGTATCTTAATAAATTTATTTTCAACATCTCCAAAAAAATTATTTACACTAACACTCGACTCGTGACAGAAAACACTTCCCTATCCAGACACGTGACCGTCCTCAGCCTCGATGACTACTTCATCCGCGTTTGTCTCGTTCCGTCCTCCTTCTATAATTTTCCGAAAACTGTCTGTTAAATCCACGTGAAACATTTCCCTCAGCTTAGCGATTCTATCCAGTTTACCCGCTTTCAGACCATTTTCTTCAGAATACGTGAAAACTTGTCCATCCACATACAACCGATCAACGCTCACATGAATCTTCGTATCACCAACCGCCCTACCGATTTCTCTTCTCAAAGCTAGTAGCACTGCACGTTTCTTTCGCGTTTCATAGCTGAAGTCTCTATGCACTATGAATGGAGTATTTCTTAGTCTATTAGTATTTTTTAATATGCATTCGAGATCACCGTCGACTGGGAAATGAGCGATAATCGGCGCCCCTTCTCTCCTTGGACCTAAGGGATGTGCTCGATTTATGTTTATTTCCTTTCCACATTTCAGTACGTCGACACAAAAACTATTCAAAACATTTCTACAGTCATCTTCCCTACCATACTTTAGCCCTTTAAAAATGAGGTTATTTCTTCTTGACCTATCTTCTAAACTGATGAGCCTATTTTTGAGGATAACGTTCTCGTTTCTAATAACCTGGAGTTCCTGTTTCAGTTTTTTATTTCCCTTGCACATATTCTCTAAACTATTTTTTAGATCATCAATATCAGTCTTGGAGGCTACCATCTTGAGTTTTTGATCCAATAACCTGCTCAAAACCTGCTCGATATTCTGAGAATGTCCTGCTTCGGTCGAATCTCCTGTCATTGTTGCTGTAGTTTTTTTAGATTGCTGCTTCCTATTTTCGTCTGGTGAACTTAACGGTCGCTTACCCTCTCGCCTTCCACTCGTAGATTTAAAATACTTGTCCACTGTATTGCTCATTAAACCAAGCGGAAAAATAAATAAGACACTTCACAAGTCCGAACACAGTTGACACAATTTTGAGGTTAAACGAGATAAGAGCGCTTGTCAACAATCCAACCGTTCACTTCGGCAGCTGATAGCCGACTCCGCTTCAACTTCATTTGGAGTGACATAAGAAAAGAAGAATTTTTCAGGTTGGTTATTGTGGTTGTGTTGATTTTGCATATTAACAGTCACAATACGGTTAGGAAAGTTAGTGGGAGGAAGAGGTGTTGCAAAAAATGTACTGAGATTGTTAACTGGCAAATGAATATTAGGATTAGAAGGACCACTACGGCGAGCACCTAATTGTTTCACATTCTTCCAAAGAGCAGATGATGGTTGATTTGATTCAAACAGTACATTGAAATATTTCATCTTCAAGTATCGACTCTTTGCTTTGAAGGTGTTACGTAATTGTTTGAATCTGTTATGATCAGCTACCGTTTTGGTCCAGAGAAAAGCGCGTCGGGCCCTATCTCGTGCAGATCTGAGTTGAGAAAGCTCTAGGCTATACCATGGACAAGGGTTACGGCGCAAACGTACTGTTTTTATAGGGCCATATTTGTCAAATAAGGAGAATAATAGATAATTAAACAATGCTACCTTTTCGTTAATATTGTGTATGTATTGAATATCACTCCAGGGTTTGTTAATGGCTTCCTCTAGACACATTTCCAAGTTGAAGTTTTTGAAATCCCGATAGGTCACTTCGAAGTCATATTTTACAGTGTGCTTTAAATTGTAGATTAAATAGATAAGGTCGTGATCCGAGAAAGCAGGGCAGGATACTTGACCATTTGACAAAGACACTATCGTTATCATTAACTATGACAAGATCAAGTAAAGTATCTGATACAGAAGTGTGGTCAGTGGGTTGACTTGGCAGAATGAAGAAATTAAAAGAATGGATTAAATCTTTCAGTTGTTTGCTCTCAAAGTTAGCAAACACGCATTGAAATCTCCTAAAATTATAATATGCTGGTATTCATGCATAACCTCCAAGAGATTTTTTTCTAGCAAAGAGAGTCTTCCAGCTTTGGGTGGGCGATATACAACGCAAATTAAGACAAGTTCGTTACCAAACTTTACCTCTATGAAAAGAAATTCCAGAGATTTCGAGTATATCTGAGGGGAATTCAATACTACACGGGAAGGGAATGATGAGTGGACGTAAAGTGCACCTCCGCCACCGCCCTTACCAAGCCTGTCATTTCTGAACATAGAGAATTCAGGAATATTAAAACTATCAGTACAGAGACTAGGCTTCAACCAGGACTCACTGTTGGCAATCACATCCACAGGAATTGAAGAAAATATTGAGTTGAATTCATCGAAATGAGCAGGCAGAGACTGCGCATTGATATGGCATAACTTTAGGGAAGAAGCCGAAGAAGAGAAGTTCGAGAAAATATTTCTGAGTTCAACATTGCAGTCAGTCATGATGAGAGTTATTGAAAAAGTAATAAAGCAGCAATAATAATAAAACATTATCAATGACTGCTGGTGATTGACAAGTTTAAGTAGCCAACAGTGAATTCAATTACTAATTAGGAATTTTGAGTAGGCTATAATTAATAATATAAATTTTCAATAATATATAGAAAAAGAACGGGAGAACAGAAAAAAGAATAATAATCTTATTTGTTATCAGATGAAACTTTCAATGGATGCCTATGATAGTTATCTATACAGGGAAACGAGTGCAGTAAAAAATATGATGTAGGCCTAACTTATTACAGTCTATATGTGATCAATTACATATAAGATAATTTGTTTTCAAATATTGAAAATAAGTATTAATTTAAATCTCAACTCAATTAAAGGCGAAAATTCATTCGTAATCGAACCCCCATTCAATGAAAATTCAACTGAAAAAAGGTGGGTGATGAATGAATGTGAATATTTATCGACTGATGATAAGTGAATTAAAGTATCGGTAGAATTGATAGTAATGAAGATAGAGAAATTCAATATCAAGCCTCACAAAATATTGTGATACGTAAGCATGAATGATCATTTCCATTTATAGCAAATCATAGCAAATTAAAACACACAAAGTGTCATAGCATATTCAAAATTATAATAATTAAGCAGTAAATTGATTGTTATATAATAAAACTTTGGAAGTAATATCTATAATATTATTGATGTAGCCAATATTTCAGAGAAGAATTTCAAAAATGTTGCAATGGATAATTCTTAGTACCGTTACTTACACATTGAGAAGAAAAAAAAATGGAAAGAAATAATAATAAACGATAATAAAAAATAAACAAAATGATAAACTCACCAAGTAATTGTCAGTCCTTGGTAGACAATAAGACTATGACACTTGCTTTAAATATCACTTTCACCGATCTGGGCCGAACTCACGTTATTAGGAGGGCCACTAAAGATCTCAGAGAAGATACTTTCGTTCTCTCTCCAGAAAATACGCCCATCACGAGACCAGACATTTTTGTAACCCACCATTTCACACATTTGCCGGAAGAACAAGTGACGCTTTCGTGTAAGATCTTCTTGCACCGCGATTCCGGTACCACTCAACTTTCGCCTATTCACTATTATCGAACTCCGCTTCTGATAATAATTATTGATGAATTTGACGAGAGTTTGTCGATGTCTTGTCGCTTGGTTGAGGGGGGCGACCGACGCGGTGGCATCTGTCGATGTCGGCCGGCAAGATCTGGACGCCTAGCTTCTCGCTGAGCAGTTCAACGGTTGTTGCAGTTACATCCTCGTCACTCGTCTCAGGAACACCAGAGATGCGAATATTATTTCGCCGGGAATATTGGGCCAAACCGTCGAGTCGCATGTCGGAGCTCTCTCTCAGTTGAGCCAGTTCGGCGCGAAGGGAGTCAACCTGGCCATTGAGATCGGCCACCCTGTTCTCAGCCACCTGCAGACGGCCCCCAAGTTCCTGCAACACCTGAGCGCTGACACTCTCGGAGAGGCGAGCAGCAATTCGTTCGACGAACGAGTCGCTCGTCAAGAGTTTGTCGAGTGCCGCTGCAAGTTGTTGTTCGGTTGTTGTAGGAGACGGCAGAGCAGTCAGATGCCGAGCAAGACGGAGAGCTATGCGGCCGGGCAGCATTCCCTCTCTGTTGTTGTTGTTTCTGTTTAGGCTGCTTTGCTGCCGGCGTCTGCGTGACAGTGACGGCCTTATCGTTGCCAGATTTCGAGCCAGTGTTTGCACGTGTAACTGCTGGTGATGGTATCATAGTGTTGAATACGGTAAATCGAGCTTGATATTATAGATAAAACCGCAAACTAATTTGATCACTCGATGCACACAAGACTATTGCACAGGTACGCAAAAATTCAACTCAATATACCTCAAAAAACCCTCTAAAAATGGTAAAAAACTGGGAGCTCGTTTCGAACTCTGTTAGCCAGACATAATCTTATCTTATCTTTGTAGTTTAGTGAGTATATCTTAATAGTTTATTATGTGATCATGTCAGATCATTTGTTGAATCTGACTAGAATATCACTAAAAAGCTGCAACAAATATATAGGGAAAATCCATCCCTCTTATATTATACCTATGTCCGCAGTGAAACTCCTACATGCATGAAATTCAATTTAGTTTGATGTGCAACTACAAGTTAGCCTACGATTCCCAAGCGGCGGCTCGAGCTTGAGCTCGAGCTTTAACTGCGCTGTTCTAGCAGCTCGGCTCTTATCAGCGATGTCTAGCCATCACAACTATATTCACATACCTATATTATAAATCTTCAATTTTTTATTAGGGCTAGTAATGTATAAGAAATCATTAAATAGTGAAATTCACTTGAAATGACTTAAAAAGGGTGAATTTCGCAATTTTTATTGATTTATTATACATTAGTAGCCCTAATAACAAAGTGGCCATTAATTATAATATAGGTATAGTCTGTTCAAGCAAAGAAGACCCTCTGACAAGATGGGAAAAAGACTCCAGCTTGGTCAATTTTTGTTCAAAAATTATCAATTTTATCTCAAATAGTAGGAAACAATTTGTTCTACTATTAAAACCAAATTTATAATTCTTGAACAAATATTGACCAAGCTGGAGTCATTTTCCCAACTTGCCAAAGGGTCTTCTTTGCTTGGACAGACTATACATGATGTGTGAATGGAGTAGTAATGGCCAGTCATCGCTGCTAGAGCCGGGCTGCTAGACCAGCGCAGCTAAAAGCCGCGTATCGACAGTCCGAGGCATGCGCCACGGTCTGTTGACGCAAAAAAAAGTATGAACTCATGGCTGAGGCATATGTGTGAATATAATCTGCAATAATCAAAAGTAATTATAATTATAGTATAGTATATAGTATTAGTATATAATTATAATAAAAATAATTATAATAAAAAATCTGCATTTTTTGTAACCAAAAATGCGAGCACGCGAACAAATTGACTAGCCATCAAGCGGGAGACAAAGCATACTGACAATTGATAATTTGGACTTTGGAGGTTAGTTTGTGATAAATTAGTAGACAAAAATTTTAGGCAATGCTTATTATTGCCTATTAGAACCTTCTGCACCCAAATAGAATTCTTAATCACAAGAATGCATAGGGATGGGGTACAATTTTGAGGTTAGTTTGTAGAATTGTTCGTTGTGCGTTGCGAGGCAACAGGCACTGCTCGCTGCGAATTGTGTGCCGCGTTTGCCTGGCTGCTAGCAAACCCGGTATCGACAGTCCGATGCATGTGTGGCATATGCCTCGGACTGTCGATACGCGGCTTTACTCCAGTCTCCAGCTCGGTCAATATTGGTTCAAAAATTATTGATTTAATCTTGAATTGAAGATCGAAATGTTAATTGAGACCAGATCAATAATGTTTTTGAACCAATATTGACAGAGCTGGAGACTGGAAACTGGAGTAGATAATAGACTAGTTGTAGTAAGACTCTTCTTTGCGTGAACAGACTGTAACTTGAGGCATTCGCCGCACATGCCTCGGACTGTCGATACGCGGCTAAAGTCGCGGCGGCTCGAGCTGCCGCATGGTTCTTGGAAGTCTGGATTGTACAAAAACGTTTCTTGCTATGTGTAGAATTTATTATAAGAATCGAAAAAAAATCAATTTTAGTCAAAAAAATTTCTGAATTTCATTACAAATCTTAATGCTTGTTTGCAGTTGAGGAAGGCGATCGAAGACTCAAATTACGGCAATCTTCCTACTTCACAGCAGCAGCAGCAGCAGCAGCAGCAACAGCAGCAGTCGTCAGTCACTGAGCCCATGTTGAGTGGCGAAAACAAAAACTCAATGAATACTGTAATTTCTACAAATAGTAGCTAGTGAAGTTATTTTGAAAATTCCTATTTAACAAGTACGAATACTTGAAACTGTTGAAATTATTTTGTTTTGTTAGTTTTATTCTTTTATAGAAAAATAGGCTACAAACCAAACATTTTTATCAAGAGAGAATTATATAACGAGCCGTTTGTACACTTATTTGTACCATTATTGTATTCTTTCTTATTGTTAGTCAAATAGATTTATGAAAACTGAAGTCGGTCTGTGATCTTTAGATACTATTATTATTCTAGTTGTTATCACGCTTTTAGATTTTAGATTTAATATATTATATGTTATACCGTAAGCATTTGTAAAATGTTTCAATTAAGGAATGTGTGTCTTTCAAGTGCGTATTGTTTGAAATGAAGTAAATACTGTATTTAAAATGTATTTTATTCGAGATGGTATATGTTTGAGGAACGTTGAAATGAATATTGCAATTATCAATTTTATGGCAATATTTTATTCATTTTCTTTTAAAAAATGCAATAAGTTTTTAAACAATGACGAAATTTTAATACAAAACCACAACTATAAGATTTATTAAAACTCAGTAAGTATAATTTATCACACTGGAATCATATAGGATGTTAACATTTTTATCACAAACCCGTGCTCATTTCACATTACAATATTGTAAAATGAGAATGTATAGTTGTGTTGGAATTTTAATACCATCTTTAGAAGATTGAGAAGCTTGGCGCATGTGCAGTATTCATCAATATTATTAAATATGAAGCTTGAAAACAAATTGTTCTGTGTTAAAATATATATCTAAATATATAAAATAATTTTCTGTCAAAAACGCTCGAGGATCTTAGGTTCTCACTTTCTCGCCTTAGATAACGACATATAAAATATCGACATATTATTGCTCGGTATTATTCAATCCAAAATTCACTTGTAATGTACAGCTCAAACAAATTAAGTTCAAGTTTTTTTCAAATATCAAAACTTGTATTACATGCAAAAATAATAAATAATTGTAAATACTCATGTCCTACAACGCTTTTGAATTATAAGATCCATTCCTCATACATGTCCTTACAACATCATGTTAAAATAGTATGTTTAAAATACTATAAAATTAAAAATGAATTAAAATTATGAGAACTAGAGCGTATTCTTCAATAAATTTCCATGATCAAGCGTGTACTTCATACATTTTTCCGAGTGAAAATGTTAAGTGAATACTGAAAAGAACATAACCTGAATTTGGCTATTCTAATAAAAATCGGAATAGAAGAAGTTTTGGGCTGACGCCTTTTTTTCTTTCCTTTTATTGTATTTTTTCAATGAAATAAATAAATATTTGTTACCTTTGATGTATGAAATATTTTCAGAGTAGGAAAATTAAGAAAAAGGTAGAGAGCAGTTTGTGCATATTACTTTAATATTTTGCATTAGAAGACAATTTCAGAACAGGATACATTATATATACACTTCAAGATTATATCATAGTAAATATACAAAAACAGAATATTGTAAGTAATGGAGTAGTAAAATGACTGTACTGAAATAATTTTTTAGCAAATTTGCAAGAAATGCTGAATGTCTGAAACTGCTTTATAACTATTTGATTGAACGATAATTAAGTGGACAAAAAGAAATGACTTTATTAAAATTACAATTATCCATGTATTAAGAGAATTTTTCTGGTAATCTTATGAAAATTGCATATTATGGATTGTAATTTAACTATAACGTATTCTCCGTATTATTATATCAGAGTAGCCAATAGCTACTACAAAAAATAATGAGCAACCCAACAAACAACATTACTGTTGTTGATTATTCAATGAACATCATGACACAGAAAAAAGACAGAGAATCTAATAGCAGTAATTTATTTATTTATTTAGCGTATGGCTTTTAATAGTGGGGAGACCAAGGTTTGTTCCACTTCGCCAGATAACCTCATTTTCCACACACGGAGATATGAGTTAGTTATTTTAAAAAGTTTATTTGAAAACATATTTTTTGATTCCAAAACATTGTTGACCACTAAAGCAGTAATGAATGTCTTAGTATTTTGGATTGAATAAAGATCACAATCAAGATTTTTCCTGTGCATGAGAAATAAGAAAATAGAAGAATGGAAAAAATATGTGAATAATTCCTCAAATTTGAACAACTTTGCATTCAAATCAAAGCCAAACTTTATATTTTACTATTCACTCAAGAGATAACCTGGATTATTGAGTAGTCAAATTATGAGTAGAAAAGTCACTCGATATAATTTAGGAATAAGTGTTCAAATTATGATATTTATAACCTAGTAACACAAAATTTCATTTCACGTTATAATGGCATTATCCCAGGATCTTAGGTTCAAAATTTAGCTACCACAAATATTGGCCAACGACCAACAAAAAGAATTAATTCTGTATAAGATCAAATGATGATAAACATGATAGAAATATTGTGTAAACTATGCTAAGTTTTGTATAAGCTGGAAAAGCTTATTTGAAACAATATTAGACTGCTTGACGAAATAAATGCTTCAAGAATGTGCCTTAAAGTAAATTATATTACAATACTAAAAGGTTATTACTCAATAATACAATAAAACTAATCATTAACGTTTTTCTCATATTATAAATAATATTTACAGTTCACTATTCATAATAAATTTTCTTAGCAACGCTCCAAGGCTGAAGAGGATAAAGTACCGAACACATACATAGCGATCATCAACTAAACAAATCGTACAATGCCGAATAAAAATTGTAAACTTTCAATAATTATGAACATCGATTTGGAACGGTATGATTAAAACAGTAAATATGGCAGTACTGTACTAAGTTATCGATACTATGAATGTAAAATTTTCAAAAAAGTAACTAGTAAACTAAATTTAAGCAGCAGCGTGGAAACAGTTCCAAACTAATAAGATCTAATGAACTTTAGATCAGTCCTAAAGCAGACTTTCCATGATATACAGAAAATCCCATAAAATTATGGAATTTTAGGCATTCTTATTAATGTATAATATATTTTCTAGTGAGAACTAGATGAAATTAATGGAAAATATTTTTTAAAGATAATAATAATTATTTGAAAAGTTTGTAAGATGTCAGACAACTCGATAATTGTAATAAAAAAATGAAATGTTTTAAAAACTACATTGACGTTCACAATTAGAAACACCAAAAGTAATTATGATTGACTCTCCAACTCCACTTATTATTAGCACCCTTTGTAAATCGCAGTTCAATCAATTTTAGGAGAAGAAGAGAAAGTGGGTTATTTTATAATACCAAGTAAGGATTTGATTGCAGAATGAACTACGGTATTTCAAATTGCCATCCTAATTAAATGAGAAAATTCGATCATCCTCACTGTATAGAATTCAAGAATTTCAATGTACAAGTAGGTACTGTATGATGACAAGAGAATAACATTTAACAAAAATTATTCAACTTGTTCATCTTGAACATAAAAATCACATAAATTACCAAAGTAGTTTTATTTAACATTATTCTTAGAGACTGTTATTCAACAGACAAGAAGTTATCGAAAAAAGTAAAGAAAATTGTGTACTAGGATAACAATACTCTTAAGTATAATTGTGATGAATGATTTGTATAATCCTGGGTTCTATAGAAAACAAAAACAACTGTTCATTTTAATTTAAAAAATTAACTACAGTACCAATAGTGTTTCTAATATTACAATGGTTGTTAATCAGAAGTTATTGGAACCTCATAGTCTTTATTTTTCGAATGAGAAATTTTTTTTTTCATAAATAAACTTGAATTTATATCTCGATGAAGGAATACAACCAAGTTCTTAAAGGTTAAATCAAGAACGGTATAAAACTACAGCATTAGTATCCAAATGTACTAACGTTGTACTGGGTTCAAAAATAAAATAAAGAACCAAATAGTATCTGGTCACCGTATCACAACTAAATTGATTTAAAAATAATGTGGATTCACATAAAGAGCAATAAATCCTATTTAGAAGATGGTCAAACTATAATCAAAATAGCTGCTCAACAAAAATCCAACTAGATTGGGATAAACAATACTAAAAAAATAAGCTGCATTTAATTATGGTATTTTGGCTGCCTCTATAAGTTGAATATATTTCTACTGATAAAATGTCTATCAAATATAGTTTTGTAGCAAATATTACATTTCAATTGATTATTCCGCCTATATAATATGATTTTTGTCTTACAATTCTTTAATAGTTCATAATATGATAATCTATTATTCTCTAAATTACAATATTCTATTTATTGGAAGATAATGATACAATATTATGGCAAACGTTCCTTTTAAGCGCGTATGCCACAGTAAGCTTTTTCAGAATGAAGAGAATGCAAATTAATTTCTTCGATCATCCTAATAATAAGTTTGACTTTAAAGGTGATGCCGAAGACAAGGAAGTGGATAGGCGATACGATTTTGGTAAAGCAAAGGGGAGAGAGTCCAGTCTAGAATAATCTGGCGCGTCTTTTCAGCTCGTTCCGTCTCCATTGCGGCATACGGTAGAAGTCCATCCGGCTACAGTGAAACAGAGTTTCGAATTCCGCTTCAGACAAATGTCGCTGCAAACAAATAAAAGAGTCACATGTAATGCGAACTTGATGAAAAACTCAATGTTAATTTGGAAAACCATTTCAAAACTGCGGTCACACCTGAATGAACCAAACGTAAACGAACATTCAGTTTTCGCAACCTGAAATGTAATGAGGGAAATCAAACCAGAGCGAACATTCTTATCGTCACTCGTGATTCCCAACGAAACTGGCGAATGATAATTTTCCAACCAGCAGCTGATACTTTGTTGAAAGAGTAGATCATTGGTGTTCGAGAAAGAGAAAGATAATGGACAAGAAAGTTCACTATCAGCTGAGCAAATTTTTCATTCGTCAAGTGCCAAGGAGATCACTCGCTCGCTCCTGTTCACTCAGATGTGACCTTGATTTATAATACAATTGTTCATATTTAATTTGGGTATGGTCGGATAATGATAAACTATTTTGCATCCAACCATAGAGCTACCTTCAATTTATGGGATTTCATATCCTTGTGCCCTTATATGTAAGTTTTGTATGTTTAATAAATGAATAAATATAAGGTCATGGCCTAAAAAGTGGCAACGGTAGAGTAGGAAAATCGATCCATTTGAAGGCATTGAAATCATTAAATCAGCTATTTCAACGGATGCGTTTCTTGTGTGCGGTCTCACATTTGACTTGCTACAAATCAAAACTAACTCAAGACATAATTGTCTATTTTCAATTTTTTAATCTAATTTCTATCATAATCTAGTACAGAAAACAAGAGGAATTCTATAAGACAAGTTTTATGATCACGTTTCATGAAAATTATACTTAAAGAGAAAAACTGAGAAAAATTGCATGATTTGTAACTGTACTCAATGCTATCAGATGGGTAGATTGTGCCTACGGTGCAATGTTGCCATTTTATCAGGCCTGGGCCTCCTATTAAAGGGGGCTATGATCCAACCCGTATGAAAAATGTTGAGATTGTCATATCAATGAAATGTCAATTGAAATAATCTAGTCTGGAAGAAAAGGGTATTGGAATAGGTGTTCGACGTTTGAGTATTTCAATCATTTTCAATGATTAAGAAATGTAAATGATCAACATTTCCAGTGCAGACTAATGGAAGTGTTTTTGTAGCTCACCTCAAGATTACATCTGTCCACATCAGCCGGCAGCCTATAGTTAGATATTTGAAGAAGGTGATAGGGGTAGATTTTAGGAGGTTCATTGGAGTTGGGGGCCATCATGTTGGGCAGGGAGCGTCGGATGTGGGGCGAGGCGGAGGGCGGATATCCTAAGCAGCCTGTATACGTTGAGGAACTGTGCATTTCACCAGACTGCAAACACAAAATACATCATTCAAATAATTAGAATATTCAAAATTTCATATTTTTTATAATAATCAACTGAATCGGAAGATTGGCTAACTGAGAAATTCCCTCACACATTATCTTGTTTCATGATTAAGAATTAGACCTGATACTTCATACGGATATTGAGAATTTCAGGGCTTATTTTACTTATTTTTTTTTAATTTATTGAGAGATACGAGAAGCAGGACCAAAAATTATTCATAATTAGAAAATAATATTGTGACCATCAACTTACAAGAGAATAACATTTTGAAAGATAATATTTGAAAAATGAATAGCATTCTCATATTGAGCATGAATCCAAAATTAAGGATGAGTTACGACTACACATTGTCGACTGACTTCAGCCAACTAAATCAATCATTGAATTAATTTTAAAAAAACCTTTAATACAGTGCATAGCAAACCAATTAAATGTGAGATCTAGGGCTATATAAAGATAAGTTAAACGCAGCATCCGCCATTCCGATTCTTAAGCTGTTAATCACCAAACATGATTGGTTTGTGGATGATTTTTCACAACTGACTGGTCTTGGTTTGACTGGTCTGCTTATTTATTTTGATATAAATTGAAATTTGGCGTTACTTTACGATACGGAATGACGGATACTGCTTATCTAGAGACTACAAAGAAAAGATTTTTCAAGAAACTGAACCTCTTAGTTAGTATTTGAAACAAATTAATGTTATTCAACTACTTAGTAATGCAAATAACTGGGTCATACAGCAATGAAAATATAAATTTCAATTAAAACACAAATTTTACACGAATAAGGAAAGCTACTTTACTTTTCTTTTTAATTCTACATTTCTACATGAATTATAGTCGACATAGAATAGTTGTTTAAAAGTACAAAATAATAAATAGAAAGATAATTTTAGTTCATTCATTACTTGATTACTTAAAATAGAAGACTAATAGAGTTTTTTTAAAACTAATAGGCTACATTATTCACCATTTTCTATAATCAGCATTTCAGAAAGAGAAATAAGAAACGTGCTTGTTCTAAATCAAGTAAAAATTATCACTATAATAGATCGTTTGTGATTGCTTCCATGTTCCTTATAAGTAAACGAGCTGGAAAAGTGCTATACGGAGGTGGAAAAATAAGGAAATAAGAGAAAAGATTAAAAAGAAAATGGTTTCCTAGCTTTTTGATGATAATCAAGTAAGATACTGTAGTTTGTTTGACGACATGCAATGCAAGATGGAGTAGCAGTGATAGATTTGAGCAGAATGAATTGGAAAGAGGCAATGCAATGCGTTACATACCAGGATCCTTCGGTCGACGTCGGATATCGAGCCTCCAGAAACTGTGAGGAAAGATAGACATAGACAGTTGAGTGGCATGGCAAGCTACAAGCTGTTCTTCTTAATTATTGATAGACAAGCACTAGGCGATCAACTTCCCTAACTATTTTTGCACTAGGTTATCAACTTCCCTAATATTTTCTTATTCATTTACTGCGGATCATTACAAATCCTGTAACCTGGAGAATTTCAATAATCTATTAATTGTAATCTATGAATTGCAATAATTGTTGTCAAAATCTATTTTACAAAATATTCACGAAACGCATTTTTGTATTGAACGATTTCCTCCTCATCTCAACTTCACAGGCTTCATTGCAAGATTAAACGCGAGTGGTTTCATAAGCATAGTGACAGGCAAGTAGACGTCGTTGTGATTGGTTAAAGCATTCCAACTTATCAAAGTCGCTAGTCTGTATGGTCAAATTAGATAATATACTATAATCAATTTATTGATTACTAGTAATAAATACACCCAATTATAATTTTCCTTTCGTTAACTGAATTGGATAAACGACTACATTCTTCAAGTGGTATCTGATGTCTTCAAAGCGGGCGAAGCGAGTTTATGAGGATGATTTTCTACATTTCAAAGTTATTCTGGAACCGCGGTCAAGCTTCGAAGCTTACTGGAAACTCTCAACCGATTCTGTCTTATGCACCATTCTATGAGTGATTTCATGAATAGATTGAAACCGCATACAAACTTTCGACGCCCCTACAACATTCAAGTAATTGTGAAGGATACTATCTCACTGCTGCATTAATTTATCATAATTTCTGCCATTTCTTTTCACCAGAATGTACCCACTAGTTTTCATCATTCTGGGGAGAGCTTCACCGTAGAAGAAAAGTTATTAATCAACTTTGGGAATATAAGTAACCAATAGACTAGAGGAGCAGAACTCTAATGGTAAAAAACAACTATGGCAAAAACTAATGATAAAACACATGAGAGTTTTCACACAAGGTTAACGCAATACTTCTCAACACAAGATACATTGATAAAATTTCTACGAATTTTTGTTGTGAGGGAGAGGGAATGCAGAGAAAAGCTATAAAATTTGGGGAAACGATCGATTTAAAGCCTCAAGCTCAAGCCGAGGGAAGGTAAATCAGCATAGTTTAAAAAATCGTCAAGAAACGTATCTTATATTCAATAATCAATATAATGGAGAAAGAGGATTATGGTAGAATGGATAATTATATAAGGATCAAATCTCACTTCAACATATAATAAGGACAACAGATCTACTGAAATAGAATTTACTTATTGTTCTATCAAAAGGAATATGTATTTTACTGTCAAAATAAACCTTTTCAATTGATAAGTATTCGTCAATACATTGATGATAGTATGTTTTTAGTTTTTGAATACTCACGATATTAGCTAGTTTTTTCCTAGAAAAAGTTGAATTTAATTATTTATGATCAAACTACTCTTGAACAGATTGTTTATAACCTACTTCATCCTGTAAGCAGTTGGGGAAATCAAGGATTATGAATTATTATGTAACATAACATCCCCACATGCCACATTATTTCCAAAACCGGAGTTATTCGAATGTTAAATTGTTAATCAGTTCACAGTTGATTGAAGGTGGAAATAGATTCTTTAACCGATAAACGTATACACAAAAACAATGACTGAAACACACATTAGATATTTGAACTACCCATTACAACAAAATTGGTTTTAATCCTATAGAATTATAACCACCATTAAATCATAAAACTGATTTAAGTTTATGGTTTATTATCGGGTTTCCTCCATCGTGGTAGAGTAACTATTACATACTTTCAATATAAAAATGAGAATTTTCAAATATCATCAAAAGGTCCACGTTGAAAAGTCTATGATTTTTCCAATGTCTTTTTTGAAATATCGTCTGCAGCTAATATTTTAGAATTAATAATTGATAAATAAAATCACAAGTTGATTATTAATGATATTGGGCTAAAATGGAGCTTAGCTTGTATTTTTTATAACATAAGCGTAGTCAGGAATATAATAGCTGATTACAGCAGCATTGCAAGATAACTTCGAAGCTTAGCATTGATTTATTTGAATTACAAAGTAGTTCTCAAGTCAAGTATTTATCCTATGAGTTTGAGAAATAAAAGTTATCAGTCGATTGCGACTTCAATTTTTAAATTTACACAATATTGCCCTGAATTAGAGAAGAGAAATCGCATTCGTTCAAAATTGAATAGTACTCAAATTTAGAATTTGAGTTTTGAAATTATTGTGAATAAAATTATCAGCATAGACAATTTTAAATACTGAGCTTTAGCATGTGGATATAGTTAGAGCGAATATAGGCTACATAAAATAATTATTGTACTTACTGTCTGATTTTCCACTGCTGAAATCAGTACTGTGAGTTTTCTCTCCTAAACCACTAAATGAAAAATCACCCTGAAAACGAAATAAAGTGTCATTAAGAGCTGCAAAATACTTTTTTACATAGTTAAGGTATAATACTGCGTGCATAACTTTCATCAATGAAAAAAGTTAAAATTTCAATACTAAATTAGTTTATCAGATAAATTAATCAAGATGAAGTGTAAAACAAATATATTTGATACATTCATACATTGATTGCCATTGTGAATTAATTTTGCCAACTAGATTATTGAATAAATAATATAGTTTTTCAAGATTGAGATTTGAATCAATAAGTTTATTCCTCCACAAGGAATAATATTTCTGATAGTCTTTCTTGGAATTCACTGGGCTGAAATATTTACGTGATGACCATGGCAGAAGCATTTCAAATATTCATCTAACACTAATGCGATATAGCCTCGACACTAATGTTTTCAGGAATATTATTTAAAAAAAAGTCCTTCTGCTACCATAATTCGACTCTCCCAAGAGCTTTCTTCGGTCAAGGAAACTCCAAGACGAATAAAAATAAATATATTGAATACACAGTACGATAACTGATCTAGATCTGGACTAAATTTTGATTAATAATCAAATGAATAATCCCTATTCAATAGCATGCAGGCTATATCTTCTATAAATAAGGAACGGCATAAATAATCATCAGATCTTTGCCTTAATATCAATTCCTTCGTTAGAAACCAACCTACATAGAAATACTCTTTCAATTCTCGATCAATTATTTATTTCGAAATTTGAATTAGTATTAAGAAGAAATCATTCTGAGCAGTTATTAAAACTTTAAAATAATTAAAATCAAAGTACCCTTTTTTTAAATATTTTCATTTTTCACAACATGTTTTGGCGTTCTAGAGCTATTTTTAAGATAAACTTGATTTGAATTATTTTAAAGTTTTAATAAATACAGTAGCCCTAAGAGAAAATAAGTATTGAGCAGTTATTATTTAGAAGACAGGAGTAAATTCTATGTTCCTCTCCTTCTTCAAACAACTCTTCTTGAAGGCAATGTACATTTTTAGTATTCTCGAAGCAAGAGAAATTGTTCCCAGAATATTCTTCAACCCCCAATACCGAATAGGTATTAACAATAATTGAGTAGAACTCTAAATTTAATCTTGATAAATGAATGAATTAGAAGTGACTACTCACAGGCGTGGTAGTGCCAGCCGTAGAACTGAAGGTGTGGGAGCGAGGCGCCAGGCCGTAGCCCGGCTTGGGCACATGCCTCAAGGCACTCACCACTGCAACCACACAATCAATCACATACACTCGGTTAGACCTCCCTCCAATCCACTCCACTCCACTCGAATATACTCATGGGAGTAATCAAATTAAAAAAAACGTTGCTCTACGTTTGTGAAGAATAATAAGTAGATTCAATGTAATGGATTAAGTAAAGAGTGATTCAAATTTTTCAAACTAATTTTCCTTCAGACAACTTCTATCAAGATCTCAAATATAATAGGAGCAAAAAAAAAATTATTAGCGGAAAAAACGTTTTAGCAATTTAGTTCATAGAAATGAAAAGGTTTTCAATTGAGGTCAATGAGAGAAAAACGTATCCGAAATAAATATTGTAAATTAATAAATGATAAATAGAATTTTGTTATGAGAATTTTTGTTTGAAATGCAGTTCTGAAAGGATACTGGTCAACCATGAGTATATTTGAAGGAGCAATGGAACTATCGATATCCTGGATTACATTGAAGTTCTTTGTATTGTGTGTACTACACTTTTTGAAGGAGCGTAAATGAAGTTTAGCGGCATTCAAACTGAGTCTAAATATTCACTGAATAGAAGGAGATGTTAGAATAGTTAACAAACTGTTTTGCAATTTAATTATCAAAAGTAGATCATGTTATTTATAGATAAACATTCATGGTCAAAAAATTATATTGATTGGAAATCTACTTTTAATAAATGGGAAGTATGGCGACCAAATAACACTCTGATTGAAGTTGGAAAATATTTATTCGAAGTAAAAGAGACATTACTGAACTCAATAGATAAATTGTATGGAAATTGGAAATGAGGAAACACATATTATAGAATTACAGTTGTTGTTTTTCAAAAAAATCCGATACAGCATGACTACAGTTTATTCATTTGAATTTGTGGAAAAATTTTAATTTGGAAGTACAAATTAGTCGACAAAATATCAACGATAAAGATTCACTCTTCTGGTACAAAAATCAAACTTCATTCACGCTTCTTCAGGAAAAGTTTGCAATCTATTAGAAACTCACCTTGTATAGAAGCAGATCTCGGGCGGAGAAGTTGAAAAATGAACAGTACCTACCTGATTTTGATGCAACATGTGGTTTGTATGTTGGTTGGGAGGAGGATTACTCACCGAATCGTAGCGGGCAGACACGGGCAGAGTGGAGCTCTTGAGGCCGTAGCCGGGCCGAGGCACCATGTGGTGCGAGGAGACCACTGTTAACCCACACAACATACATGCTAAGTAGGCTACATTCTACGTCAATCATCGTTCGTTATAAAGTAAAAATACAATCAAAATAATGAAATTATATCAACAAACAACTTGTTTTCTAAAAAGAAGAATGTTCTGAGAAGGATTATGATGATAATAGTGTGCTGGAGGATATATGTAACTTATTATAAACACATCTAACGTGTGGATAAATAACTATTATTTACAAATTTCAGTAGAAGAGCAGATTCGTCAGGGAACGAGAAAAAATCGTAGTCAGAAAAAGGGATTTGTATTACAGTAAAATATGAGGGACATGCGTCTCAAATACCCATTTAAAAAACATTTGAACATTCTTTAGTAGAACTACACATCCCTATTAATTCTTGTATTCAAAAAATATATTTCAGTCCTTGTGAAACATAATTTTTGTTATATTTATCCACAATTTGATGATATAAGTCCTCATTTATGAACCTCAAGAAAAAACTAATATGATAATCTCGAAGGATTGTAGAATATTAACCACAGAAAATTGACATGTTGAAGATACGATTGGGAGTTTATATGAAGTTTATGAATTGCTCGAAGTGAATTGAAATTGGATTCTAGATTGAATTTTCTACAATAAAAATCTACTAAATTTCAACCGAGCAAAAATTCAATTACAGTGTAATAATGTTTTCTAGGTAGCACCAGGCATTTATTACTTTGGAGAATGCTGGAATGGAGATTATGAATAAATGAATGAAGGTTTAATAACTGTTAAGTAGAATTTTATAGGGTAACTTGCAATAGATTATGGAAATGCAAAAATCATAAAAACAGTAACGACATGCAATAAAATAAAATATGCTTATGGCTTTTATTGTGGGGAGCTACCCATAAGGGTAGGTTCCACTCGCCTTGGTCACAATCTGGTCACCCATCCGAAATCAGTCCATAGTGTTTGTGACTTAACATCACAATCACCTAGTAACCATTTCACTGAACAACCAGACACACCACAGACATGCAATAAAAGCTGCACGTTAGAAAAAAACTACGAAACATTTATTGAATTATATATGATATAAATCAAGAACTCAGAAAGAAATTTCGAAGAGCAGAAACTTCAAATTTATTACTTAACTACAATGACTGATTCTATGAAAATATTAGCAAAGGCTAACATATTAGGAAATTGAAAACAAAACAAATTATTAATGACATTTGAATGACTGTATGTATTAGTATTTGTTTGTAAGATTTTATGACTTTGTATGTCAAGATTCGCACCTTTAATGTTTGAGTGACACATTTAATATCAATAGACCTACAAATTAGCAACGTGATAAACAAAGATAAAGATTGTTTGAAGTTGAAAAATCACAGAAAGGAACCTATCTGTACAATACCTTATACTCTGCATTTACAATGATCATTGAATTAGAATAAAATGTTGTTTTCCATTAATCATTGAAAAAAAAATGAATTGGAATAATAGTGGAATGCAATGAACTGCCATTCAAGCAAATGTAAAACAGCAAAATCCATGCTCTCTATAATGTAACCCAATATTATAAGCTTGCACTTTCTTACCGAGCTTGAAGACAGATCACAAAGAGGCAACTGAAATCTAACTTGGCAACATAATAACATCTAACTCAAATTTTAAAACATCGAATGGTTCAATAAAAAACTATTAAGCTAAAATAATGGATGATTTAGGATTAATTTGATAGAAAATGAAAAATTTTATATGAATAAGTAATCTTATCAAAGAAAAACTAATTCCAATAATATTGTGAACTTCACGAAAATTTTATGATCGAACAGAACATGACATGCTCCTAATTTTCAGAATAGATCAAACAATATTTTGGTTGCAGTAGATTATATACGAAAGAAATGATTTGGATATGTTCATAAGAATAATTTCAGTATGGAGTCTATCATTTGAAATAAGAATCAAAAAGTCAATTTCGATTGAATTTTTCTGTTTATTAACAAGAGGAACATGAAGCTAAGATTGATGTCAAACTCGGTAAACATTGTCCACATACATTACTTTGTGATTCCAAATGACAACATTATACAATTTTCATTATTATTAGCGTGTGGCTTGAATAGCGTGTAGCTATTGGTGAGGAGACCCGAAGGAAGCTCAACCTCTCCGACATAACAGCAATTTCCCATGATGGGAAACGGGACAGTTATCCTTCCAACTAAAATCTTATTGACATTGGGCACTGATATGCAAAAACATGTCTCGGGCATGACAACATTTCAAGAGGATCAAATTTTACCCAAATGAATAGTAAATCTAATAAATTTGATTTTGTAATTGACTTGATATATCAACAAATACCAAACTTTATTAAATTTAATTTTTACTTCTACTTATTCAATATTGTGATAAAGGATTCCTCTCTTTGTAAGTTTTAGCGTACATGATTTAAAATTATTTTTGACAAATATATATATATTGTCAGCATATTATATGTTGCTTACCGTTATAGCTTGGAATGGCACCAACAGACCGACCCATCGAGGAGCGATAACTAGAGCTACGGTCCAGTTCGTCTTCCTCTTCCCAGGGCCGAGGCGCGTCCAGGTTCCGAGAGGGGGCTAAACACAACCGAGCACTCATCTCAACTCTGCATTTCCTTCATCAATAATCTTTTCTAATTTTCTTTAACAACTAATTTAATTCATGTCTTCAATCATCTACGTACAAATCTTAAATATTCTAAAAATAATTAAATAGAGTCTTTAATTATTATTAATTGATAAATTATAAATTGATTTATAAAGTCTTTAATAATATATTCCGTTTTTGTCTTTTATACAATTCATGTCTATTTATAACCTCACGTTACTAATTTTCGAGGCTACTTATCCTACTGATGAAGATTAATTTGAATGGATGGAATTTGATGAATAAATCGAAGTTATCAATAGTTTTGACTTCATTTCTAAGTCTTTGACCATTATCAAATACTCGAATGAGAACTACTGTGAAAAATATTCCAAGTATGATTACTTTACTTGTGTAGTTGTAAATGATCAATGTTCTTTCATAATTATACTTTATTAACGAATTCATATGAAAATTGTTGTTACAGAAAATTGCTATTGTAGTTTCAAAATTGAATTCCTTGAATATGCAATTGTTATTTCATGTATCTTGAATATGTTATCTTGGGAATTGAATTTAGTTGATTTGATGTTGAATTTATTCTCATTGTAGGATTGATCTGAAGTCCTTAATGGTTCAGTTTACGACTATGAAAGTCTATTATTTCAGAGATTTTGTGTTTGGAAAAATTATGTGAATCGTTCAAATACGTAAAATACGCTGATGCTCTTCAATAATTCACATTAAAGCTTTGTAAAATATTAAAAACCTTAATTGTCTTCAATGTGACTAAAAGGGAGTGCGGTGAGTTATAGTTCAAGATCACAATAAGCATAATAGGAAATTGATGAGAATACAATGAAAAACTATTTCTTTGAATAAAATAAATTTTTTCATTTGGTTTTGAAGAACCAAATTTTATGTTTAGATTATTTTGAGCTCGATTACAGGTGGAAAAGTTATCACATACAATACTTGTCACTGAGAAATTCACCTCACCACAGAAGATACAGTTGCCAGCAACCTAACTTCCACCAAAATAACAAATGTTATTTTTTTTATGTTGGGGAATCATTCCTATCAAGCAATTTAGAGGTCCAACCGTATTATATCCCATGAAATATACACAACATTATACAAAACATGTCTCAATCTTAATATATTATGTTTTAGGAACAAATTCTTAAACCTATTTACAAGTGCGAACAAACCTTCCTGATCCTGATTAAATTCGGTTTGGAAAAGTTGACAAAGATATGAATGAAACATTCACAGCATGATTTTTGAAGCTTGCAAACATACATGCAGAGTTGCATGTTATAATTAAACAGTCACTTCGGGTATGATAAATAAATATTATTTACATCAATAACTAACTCAAATGTCCTTAATCATTAGGAGATGAAATTTAGAATGCAAATTTATCAAACATTGAAAACATTCAACACGCACCATTCCTCATGCAATCGTTAATTTGTTAGTTGATGGATATGACACAATATTGAAATGACGAAGCAGTTATCAAAATATTTTGATGAACAGAGACAAGGAATAAATGCATGGTGCTTTGAACATAGATCATGAATTAGGATACATGAGAATTTGATACAGTAAATATGATGTAAAAATACAACTATCTTTATAATGAAATGGGTTATATTTATGACTGTTTCATGAAAATTACAAGTTTCAATGGCTTAAATAAAAATTGGATTTGACGAAATTTTCTTGTAAAAGGAGAATTTTTAAAGCTTCTAACATTCATACATCAAATCCATGAATTTGAATAGACGGTTAATGATCATTACTTATTTGTATTTTTTCCAGCAGTAGTTCTCATATTTATAGCATTTTATTATATTTATTTTTCTTATTTCTGCGGGAAATTTTAATGTATTTTTTGGAATTACAGATGAATACAGAGTTGCATTTGGAGAATCATCATTCTAGTTCAATTTCAAATACTGCATTTAATGTTTTTGATACACTAATCACTGGATAATTGGAGTTATTTGGATAATACATTAATATGGTAATTGAGGTTATTGGATTGTCCAATACAAGAGAATAATATTCTATTAGAAAAAGTTTCAAATAAAATTCCAGAAATGAGCAGCAAAAAAATTAATCACAAATTTACAGCTACGAAGTGAATGAGAAGAAAGGAAATATGAATAATTGTATATAATTTCACTTACTCAATGTCAGGAACCTAAATCACGTCTAAAACTGAACTATGATATACTTCCAGTTGTTAAAATAGAAAATTCCATCAATAAAATAATATAAATATTTTCAACTAAAATCATTAGAACCAGCTTAGAACCATTGTTGAAAATGAATTTGAAACTGTGAAAATGACTTCTTAAAATTTCATTGAAGTAAATTCATTATTCTTGTATGGACAATAATTTGATTTAAGGGTGGGTGGTAGTGGACGACCAACTGCCGAACGGCAAAATTATCTCCCAATTTTCATCAATCTCTTGGAGCAGATAGCGTCGTTATTTATGAACAGAATTCCACTTTCTCTATGTCATTGGAAAGAGAATTAAATTCTCCAGGGGCGTGACTTTTACTTTCTTGATTTTCAGATTATTTTTAAAATTATGGTATAATGAATTAACTATAAAACTCTAATTATTGAAATAAACTAAAAATCGAAAAAGTAAAAAGTCACGCCCCTGGAGAATTTAATTCTCTTTCAATGACATAGAGAAAGTGGAATTCTGTTCATAAATAACGGCGCTATCTGCTCCAAGAGATTGATGAAAATTAGGAGATAATTTTTCCGTTCGGCAGTTGTCGTCCACTACCACCAACTTTCAATTGAATCAAAATTGTATAAATTTATTTAAATTGATTTATTTTGATTAATTGAATAAATCAATTTAAATAAATTTATACAATTTTGATTGTTGATCATAAACATATCAATTGGAATCATAATTTCATTTATTGCTAACGTAAAACCAACAAATAATTATTAATGTAATACTATGTCAATATAATTTAATTCACAAATAAAATCTCAATACTATACGAAAACATAATATAATAATTTAGCCTTCTTTACTTCAGCACAACCTTTCACTAATCTCGTTATGCCTCATTCACATCGACAGACAAGTTACTTACCGGATAAAGAAATGAACCTTATTCTGAAATTTGCATAGTTAGTCTTGCTATTGCGTTTCTCTTCGTTCAATTTATGGGATAAACAAATTATAATAACGAATGAAATTCATGTCTTTGGGATGTTACCTGTCTGACGATGAGAATAGGGGTTAAGTAGCAGAAAACAAATTTGGGAGTAACTTTTGAATCCCACATTATCTTAAAATTCATTTAATTATTATTCCTAAAATGAAGGTTTTTCATTGATAGATAAAAATTACGGATTGAATTGAAGCAACTTACATGCATTGACGGGAGACTGGTAGCGAAGCCTGTAGGTGGGTTCCCTGGCAGCTGACGGGGTCCGTGACGCGTTCCTCGGGTCGATGTGACTCATTTTCCACGCTCTCAACTTTTCTCTCTCGCGAACATTTTGCAAAAATACCTTTCCTATTCCGGTTGCTATTTTACTCAGTTCCTCCTCTTCTTTCTACAAGGTGGAAAACATTACAATAGTAGAAGATTATTCACTATTTATTAAATCGAATGGCAATATTTATAATTTTCATATATTTAATGAAGGATCGATCGGTTCAACAATCGTAATCAGAAATGCAGGCCATACACATAAATGTTTGGAATAAAATTTTTCAAATCAATGTTTATCCTCTCCAGTTTTTGATTCATTTAGGATTTTGGCAACTGATAGTAGAAAAATATACGACATTCCATTCTCATGGTTATAGTTATTCATAGCTACAAATTAGAGACATACGATGATGATATTTTTTTCTGGAAGAGAATCAAATTGATTTATTGAAAAATTCAATTTATTCATCTGAAATCAATAAAGGTACCGTATAGTCCAGGCATTATAAGATTTAACCTCCCAATGAGAGCAGCTAAGCTGAATTTTGGCACAAACACCTATAGTGGCATTTTAAATAAGGATTCAAAAGTATAATACTGTATCACGTTTGCAAACTTTTTTATTCAAGGTCAAAGATCACGAAAATCCTTTTTTTTGCGAATAACTTGTTTCCTGTTCAAGTTATGTTCTTAGACGTTCTTATAAGAATTGTAGAGCTCAGAAGTCCCTACAAAATTGGTTATATGCATAGTTTTTCTCGAAAAACCAAAGGTTTTCGAGATGCGGCGCGGAGAGGGGGGAGCGCGCACTTCACCAATGGATAATGCCATAACATACGAAGTAGAATGTTCAATTCGTTGTGAAAGATTGTTTTTGCAACAAAATTCTATCAAGGTAGCATTCCTAAGCAACGGCTTGGGCTGTGCATCTCTAGCTGCAGGGCTTATTATTCGACCTTTTTTACGTCTGAAATGCCTGGACTAGTAAGAGATGACTTCTGTTAGAATTAATAATGAAGAGTATTAGGTAACAAAACATCTTTGTCGGTCGCCTGAGAAGTATGTTATTTATGTTACTTTATGAAATATGAATATTTTCAACTAATATGAATATTTTTTAAAATATAAATATTTTTTATAATTGAACTTTTTTTAATTACCTTCAATTTGATTTCTGTCATTTCTTTTTTACTCATAGTTGTATCTACTGTGTCCTCTTCTTCAGAATCTGGCACGCCTTTATACGAGTCAGACCATCGACGTCGTCTTTCTACACACGGAAAACAAAACAGGAATATTAATTTAGAAAATTTGTCGAATTTTAAAACATGATTATTATTCAAATTGGACATTGTGAAACCGAAATGTAGTATTTTTTTCAATTGGATCAGTTGATTGTCAAATGAAAATAGAAAAGAAACTTCAAACAAACATTGCAATTAAACAAAATTATAAATAAAGATTTTGTTAATATTGAATTCAGATAAAAATGTTATTATTTATTCTGAGGGGTATCATAGTTTTTTCGGGTCATCAAGTCCTTATTGGAAATCAATAAACTCGAGTTCAATTAACAGTAATTGGTTTCTAATAATAGACTTGATAAGTATTCGCTATGAGCATCTACCGTGCTGCGCTCTGGTGGATTATCGTGTGTACTTTTCTACGCGTTTTATCATACAAAGCATAGCGCTAATTGGGAAAAACGCATTTATAATTAGAATGGTATTATTTGCTGCTTCATGCATTTCTCAGTAATTAGAACATGATATTTAGGATAGGAATGTTAGTTATTGATAGTATTATAGCTCATTATATTAGAAAAATCCTAGTTTTCAAGTATTTGAGAGCAGACAACCGCAAACAGATGTATTTGAGAGTCGACAAAAACTTTGAGATAACAGCTGATAAGTTATTTTTCATGAAAATGAAAAATTGGTGCAAGCTCACATTTATTTGAAAAATTGAATGATATGAATATTCCTTTAAAAAACCTAATTGATAGAGTTTTTGCGTTGATAGTAACAGCTTATTAGATTAGCTAACATAAAAACTATTCATGTACATTACCTCATGTACAGGTTAGAATGGAGCACTCCATGGTCCTACTTGATCGATAAATTCTTTTGCACGTAAACAAAACAATTAGGTTAGCTTCACCTATCAATATTTATTCAATGCAGTGAACCATTCTTTTTATTGATGAAACTTATGTATGGCAACTGGAAAAGTGTAGAACTTGAAATTTCCATCCGTGTTTTATTTTTACAATCCAGAACACAACAAATTCTCCAGGACATTATTTTAGGTTTAGCCCTATCTCCTCCAATGTTAATTCGATCAATTTTTCGCCGAAATGATCCGCCAATAGCGCCTCGATCGCCAAAAATATCCTTTCAACCCTCTTGCACACAGCAAATAGACTTGTTACTCCCGTTGCACAAACCATGATTTTCAAACTTCCGAATTTTTGCCGTCCTTATAAATTTTAATAGATTGAACAGAACTTGGCAAACACATGTTGTGTGCAGGGAAGTTTGCCATGGAAGATTTATACTCTACCCAAGCAGAGAAGACATTCTGGCAAAATGGGAAAAATGACTCCTGTTCGGTCAATATTGGTTCAAAAATTAGGAGGAAACATTCTGATCTACAATTTGAGACCAAACTTATAATTTTTGAACCATTATTAACCTAGCTGGAGTCATTTTCCCATCTTGCCAGAATGTCTTCTTTGCTTGGACAAACTATAATAGATGATATTATCCAATATATCAATTTCAGAATTGGCTGTAGTCTTTTTTCATCGTTTAGTGAGTTTAAATGTGATTTCATGTACAGTTTTCAACATTATTTCAGATTGGAAAATCATCATGTAAATTAATAAGTATTAATTCTAATTGATATCATTGATATGTTTAGTTTAATCAATTATAATTCAATCATATAAAGCGACAGTTCATTTATTTATTGTTACCGGGATCAGTGTAGGGATAAGGCGGAGCGGGGAAGTCGTCTCGCTCGATCTTGGGCTTTTCGCCGGGCGGGGGCGGGTGGCCGGCGGGGAAGTGGGCGAGGCCGATGGGCTCCTCGTTGTTGATGTGGGGCGAGCGGGGGCGCGGCGTCTCGCTGCGGATGCTGTCCACCAGCACGCACATGCCCGATCGGCTGTGGCCGCTCTGGCTACGCAGTGTTGACGATTTGCTGCCGCCGCCACCGCTTCTCATCGAGTGTGCAGCTGATCGAAACAAATCAAGTCAATAACCATACATTCTCAGAATATATTGCTAGAACATGATAGACTATCAATGTGGAAACTATAAATAGAACGTCCATTGGCCTGCTGTACACGGGGTAAGTAGGGACGGCCAGTCGAACAGCTGTAGTCAAACACAGCCTTCGAGTTCAACAAGAGCTGTGTTTGGCGACAGCTGTTCGACTGGTCGTCACTTAATACCCCGTGTACAGTGGGTTACATATTAACCTGATCAACTGAGAATAACCACTAGAGTACCATCCGAACTTGGTTACGTCAATACAATAGAGAAGTCATTCTAATCAATTATCTTCTACAATATTCAAATTTGAATGGAAAGTTCAACTAGGGTAAAAGCACCAGTAGTGGCCATGTTTAAGGAATTTTTAATAGTTTATGCCGGATTGTGAGACCATATTATTAGCTATCTCATCCAAAACCCAAAAAGAATGTAGCCCAGATCCTTTCTGATTGGCCTATTCCTTGAAATGGCGAATATGTCAATTAACAAATGAATTATTAAATTTTTCGTGAAAGTCAATTTCGATTCTAAAGTGGCCACATGATGTTTTATGCTCATTGACAAGTCAATTTCTCAAGCTGCTTGTTGCAATTATTCAAGTAAGCTAATTTTTCATTCCAGACATTGATTATAACGCCAGAAATAATAGGTTATATTAAAAAGAGTTGAATTGGTAATTAAATTGGTAATGCATTGTTGTTGGTTACAAACCACTAGAAAAGTGAGATTAAACCAGAAAATAGATATGGTTAAGTTATTTTTTCTCAGTAACCTATTTGAAACAGTCTAAGGAGAACATGAATTCAAATTACACCAACTTTTACAACAATATCTACAACTTCTACATCAATTCCTGTTGGGTGGTCACTACTAGATTATTCACGGTTTCTTGCTCTAGTAGTGGCCAGTCTGCTTTTACGCCGAAATATTAGCTGCATTTGGCTAGAAACCTTCTAAACATCATCTAGACATTCTAGGGAATGATTATAACACCAGAAATAACGAAATTTACAGACTTTCTAGTCGTAATACAAGAATTTGTATACATGCCTTCTTACTGAAACTGCTAAGAGGAAACTGGACTTCTTACTGAAACCACGTATTCGAGTCAAATAGCGACAATGAATCTCTCTCGAAAATCTCTAATGATGCTCTGCAAGCTCCTACTTGCTATTTAGCTGCTAAATAGTATAAGCTGACTGTAAACTGACTATAGGAATCTCACTCCCCCACCACTCTCCGGCTTGCATTTGAGGTGTTATAATTTACACCTAATTTACAGCTAATCTACCAGGGGTATTTGAAGAAATATTAAGTTTTATTTTTATTCTCCTCTCTAGGGGTTTTATATCTCCAATGTGTAGCCTAGTATAGAACTCCAGCAAACGCACAGACAATTGTGTCTATGTTTGCTGTAAGTTATTCCAATACTTAGAAATAATATTTACTGTAATAATGAAATATGATTCTTGTAAATTTTCTATCTATCACTTGTACTTTATTATGTGGAATAAACGTGATTTTGAATTTTTGAATTTGAAGCTAAGTCTCTAGCAGGTTTAGAACTCATTTGAAGGCATCAAATTCGTGTTTTAAAGAAAAAACCATTCAAGTGGCCACTACTGGTGCTCTTCCCTTATAGCAATTTGAAATTTACGTACGTTTCTGAGAAGGGGCTTGATTTCTACTTTCTGTTAAAAAAAGTTGTTCAACATTTTTTTATTATTCGTTAATTTTATCCATTAACTTGGACAAAAAAAATGTAGGCCTATCCAATCGTCTTCAACCTCCACCATGAGGCTTATAATAATATTTGTATTTCTCCAAGGAGTAGACACATACGAACTGACCGGTTATGGAATGACAATGGACCTGTTTCTGGAAGGTAAAAAGCACATGGTAGGAGATTTCTTGCCAACCTTGAAGAAAGAAAGTTCAAAGTTTCCTTTCTAATCCCATACTCATAACTTGCAGTTGAAGTTTTTATTTAGAAAATTGTATCAATGTCCATTTAATTTATTAGACGAAATGAATGTTTGATGATTTTCTTATCTTTACCAGGAAAAATAAAATTAGATTTGAGCTGAATATTAATATTAAATAGATTATTTGATAAATTAAGAATTGCAACTTACAAGCTGGCCTGTGAAAGTGGGGCGAAGTCGGCGGTTTGTCGTAGGGATCGATGGGTCGCTTCAAGTAGCTGGTGGTCGGCTCCTCAGTCAGATAGCTGTATGTGTAGATGCGACTGATGTCTTCTGGGTACTGATTCGACTTGTACTCTCTCAGAATCAGTCCAGGGCTGCCTGATCGCTGGAAAGGTGTGCCGAACTGTCCAACCAAATTCAAAGTTGGTTAAATTTATATTTTTGCAATGATAAAATCGGAGAACAATGAAAATTATGAATACTTTTAGGCATATCAACATAAATTGAACTTTTCTTTCTTGCAAGAGAGAAAATTCACTTGTAAGGAAGACTCTCAAGTGATTATTATGTGATACTTCAATGATACTTTGAGATATTATGTGTATTATGTGATACTTTGATGATAGGCAAAATCAGAATGAATACTACAGAGTGTGTAATAATTGCTTGATTAGATAATCCAAATTGCAATTTATATAAGTTAATGTACATGGATTTTCAGAAATATTAAGTGAGGATGAATCAACATTAAAAATGTTTAGTATTAGCAGTAATGTATGTAATGTGACAAATAGAAATAAAAAATTATACAACGATTGGAACAAAAAATAGTTTTCCCGATAACATACTGAAATCTTCTTAAAAAATAAATGAGACCAGAAATTCAATTCATACAATGGGAGTTATAATGAATGTTATTGTATATATTATAGGGTGTTAATTTGGTTTTTATTGTACAGTATCTGAGTATCAATCATATAAAATGCGGGGTTAGTTGTAGGTTGGTGTGAAGTGATAATGTAGTTTCATGTAAGATTAGCCTACTCAGTTTCTTTGAAATGAATAACAAATAAGAATTGATCATAATGATTTCTAACGATGAAATGCAAATGTTAACTCAATGAAGCACTCTGTTATTCTTTGAAACTTATACGACGGAGATAGAGTATTGTAATTATTCTAGGCTCTGAAACAACTATAGGTCCTGAAAGTTAAAGCTAACATCTTCAAGAAGCTGATTTCGAAATTCATGAATTAATCTGTGATAACAATAATATTTATTGTTTTATTATTTTGATAACAATAATATTTTAAAAATATCACTTCTTCAAATATACAGAAATAAAGTTACAATATATTGAATTTGTATTGATTACAGTAAACTTCAATACTTTCTCATGTAACAACTTCTTCGCATTCTTCTATGGAAAAATGTAATGGAACAAAAGTACGAGTATTATTGAATAATAATAAATTTATTGAACTAATGAAGCATGCTGTGGAAAAATATGCAACTAACCTTTCTGTTCAAGCTATTGTAAGGACTATAAAGTGATCCATTGAGACTTGGAGTGCGAGAACGTAGTGAAAACTGCCAAACACACACATCCAAAACAAAATGAACTCAAAATTACATGCAAAATAATAGAAAAATAAATAATATTTGCAATAAATGATCTAAAACATGTAAACCACCATGAAAAGTGTCCAATATAAATGTCAACATTCAGAGCATTAAATAAAGTTGGATTGGATGTAGTGAGAAGGAGATGAGATTGAAAGTGTATGTAGATACTGTGTCATATTGGATGAGAAGTTGATAATTATTGACAATCATCAAATTTAATAAGTCATGTAGTAGAGAAATGAGACAAAAATACAGTAATTCACTTTCACTTTGAAGTGAAAATCACTACACAGTGACACATTTGGAAATCAATATGAATTTAATGTGATTTAAAATAACACAAGACATTAAGTAGTTTTCCAAGATAATTAGAATAATCCAGAAAGCTCAATTTCCATCCCCCCAACGACCAATATTTCAATTCTAGCATTAAATCTTTTTAAAGTGGATATGGATAAAAAAAAGCGCATTGCTCATTATTCATGAGCAAGCAATAATATTAGATAAATATCAAAACAAAATTTTAATTGAATTCCAGCTTTACACTAATCAAATAAACTAATAAATTTATTTAATGCTCTGAAGAACGCTCTCAACTTTATTAATAAGCAATGAAGCTAGATAACAAATAGAAACATTCAATTAATCATGATAGTGCTGAATTAATCAAGAAGCATTTGAAAAATGAAAATCATAGGAGTTTACAGGAAAAATCTCACATCCTGAACGCCATTTTGTTCAAAATGAATGTGGTTTTAAAAGAAGCAGGCTGAATGACTTTACAGTGGTAAATGGGTTGTTCTTGTTCTTATCTTAAAAACTTCCATGCTTTGAAAAACTTCTTCATTTTTTGAAATTTCAAAAATGTTTTCTACCAAGAAGAAAAAATAGTCCCATGAAGAAAAATTTTAATTTTAGAAAAGTCTCAAGATAATAATGTTCCTAATATTATCGGAAGAAAACAATTGAATACTCATTTACTGTACTTTTATTCGTGCACTGTATAATGAATTTGTGGGTAAAAGTTTATCTGATTTGAATTGCGAAAGCCATTTTTTATCCACTAGAATTCTATAGAAAAAATAATAATATTATTGTAGAAACTCAAACAACATAAGAAGCTTTCACATATAAAGAAACTATAAACTACACAGACCTAAAAAGATAACTAAGATTTAATAAGTACTTGAAAGTCAGAGTAACAAAATAATAATTAACTTTCCAACAGATGAATGACACAGAAACTAAAAGATATGCTTTCGATACGTTACGATAAAAGAGAATATGAATTATACTAATAGCTTTACTGAAGATTGAGAGGATCAACAATAATAATTTTTGACATAAAATCAATGCATGATGCATAAAACAACAAAAATGCAACTTGTAGATCTATTAGCAAATTTGTTTTCTACTCCAGATGCAGATGCAAACATCCATTTTTACAATTTTACAAAGTGAACATAATTTAATACGGATTATCCTATTTTTAAACCCTCTCAATTCAATTTTATGATAGAAATACGATTGCAGTCGTGGATGTAAAAATTCATCACAAAAAACTCTGATAACATTTTCTTTGCTGAAAATTTTCATAGAGAATTTGATCAGTAACATTTGAAATTTACTTCAGTGCTCGAAGATGGTATCAAATCTGTATGCACTCAAAGAAGACAAAATTTGCAATCTATCTCAACCAAAAATGTCTTGTTATTCGATAGAAGATTATCAATACAACTTGGTTGTGTGTGATGATAGTAGTGCATCCACTGACACCAAGATATGAAGCTGCAAAGCGTAGCGACTATTGGACGAATAGCAATTACCTGCATCTCGCTGACAGCTGAGCTGCTCATGCGATCGAACTCCCTGGTGTCCTTGGCGCTGTCGGCCTCTGTGTCGGTGGCGTGGCCGTTCACCGAGCCGCCGCCATTCAGGATGGTGCCGTTCTCTGTCGGGCCCGGACCACACCTCGGATGCCAGATTGCACCACCTGAAAACAATGGTTTATTCGTAAACATAATACGAAAAAATATTTAAATGTTCAACAATATAATATTACTTTTTGAGTAGTTGTGAAGGTGATATTGTGGTAATTGAATGAAAATATTCCATATTAAATGAAATGAAAAGATGTTGTCAAACCACTGATTTATTAAAAATTTGAGATCCCAGATTAGGTTGTTACATAATGATCAATCTCTGGTAAACTGACGACATCTTGTCTTTTCATTTGATATAAGATAAATGAATGTTGATAGATAAAAATCAAAATTGCAGTACCCTTTTAGTATATTTTATTTAGACACAACATGTTCCGCAGTCTTTAGAGGTATTTTCAAATGTGAAATCCTCTCTAAAGAGTACGAATAATGTAGTGTCTAAATAAAAAATACTGAAAGGGTATGCCTAGTGCGAATTTGATTTTCATCTATTGACATTATTTATATAGTCTGTCCAAGCAAAGAAGACCCTCTGGCAAGACGAGAAAATGACTCCAGCTCGGTCAATATTGGATAAAAAATATTGATTTAGTCTCAAATTTTAGATCAGAATGTTTCCTACGATTAAGACCAAATCAATAATTTTTGAACCAATATTGACCGAGCTAGTGATTTTCTCATCTTGCCAGAGGGTCTTCTTTGCTTGGACAGACTATAGTAGCCCTAGACAAGAAGAAATCATTAAATATTAAAGGAATTATGAGATTGAAATTTGAAGAAAACTTGGACGGACTGTATAGTGGAGTGAATATGGAACTGGCAACCACCTGGTAGGCCTGGGCCCTCCATGGGATGTTGAGCCTTTGACAAAAAAAGTAATTGAAAGCTAAAAGTAATTATGAAAATATTTCAGTCTGGTGATAAATAATTATTGAGTTATTGAGTACCAAGTGTCATAAGCGTAGCCCCACTAATACAATAGGAGCTTCACTTTTCAGCGAATCAACTTGTGATGTATTCACTTGTATAAATGATGATTTATAATCGCACATAGGGAAGGTCATGAAGTAGCTAATTGGGATGCGCTGTGTACTTGTTTTGATATTCTACTGCCGTTTTTGTAAAACAAGCATTGATTTCCAAGTAAAACGAATGAGTAATTCATCATGCCACGGTTACTTCAGAGCTAATTCTACAAATGCGAATTCTACATTTAAATTTGTTTGTTTGTTTGTTTATGAGGGTGAAGCCCACATAAGCTCATAGGCTTGTGCGTGGGTAATGAAATGGATGATAGATGACGACTACTTTTTAGGTAGTCGGGACCGACGGCTTATCGTCTCCTCCGAAAGACGGGGTGGTCGTATCTATGTGATTGTGCTGTGGTCAAAAATTGTTCTCCGCTTGGGATTCGAACCAGGGTCCACCTGGTTATCAGACCGGCGCTTTATCACTCCTCCAACGAGCCAATTGAATGGGGACATGGGGTATTTGCATTCGCTACCGAGATTCGCTCAAGTGCAACTATGCCATAAGTTTGATTTCGAAGTGTAGATCCATCATGTTCGGTAAACAGTCATGTAACTACTCACCCTGCAAGTACATTTCTTCGCCATCTCCGAATGGGTCACCACACTTGGTGCAACGAGCGCAAGTCGGATGGAAATGATGATTATCACCAGCCTGAAAAGCGAGCAACAGTAAGTATTTTCAAAAATTCACATCTCTCAAATGGTATACTACTTTCTCTTATTTTAATTCAAGATTAATCATTTCAAGTGGTAAGCACAATGATAATATCAAGTTCTTATAATAAAAATTGAATAATTCGAATTTTGACACACTGGTCTCAAATTAAAAGTTGCATTTACTCACAATGCGTGATTTACATGTGATACAGGCAAAATGGGTCTAAAGCAGTTATAAGATACTTGATTTTAGAATACATAGTGAATCATTGTTTTTTTAAATGAGTAAGTTTGTTTTGTTTCTGAGGGTGAAACCCATATGAGCTCATAGGCTTATGCGTGGGTAATGAGAATTATGATGATGAGAGATGACGACTACTTTCTAGGTAGACGGGACGGACGGATCACCGTCTCCTGAGAAGGACGGGGTGGCCGTATTTATGTGATTGTGCTTTGGTCAAAGAATTGTTCCCGGGGTTCGAATCCAGGTACTCTTGGTTATCAGACTGGCCAGTCTCATGTGGTTCACTAACTCCAACGAGCCACCCTTGCTTACGGTCATGTTGAATTACAACATGCTGTGGATCAGGATATTTTTCAAAGAAATTAATTTGAAATGTTACCTGCAAAACCTTTCCAGATATGTATCGACTGCAGTACGCGCACTTTACTCCAAAAAGTTTCTGGTAATCCTTCTCACAATAAGGTACTCCATCCCTAGATAGGACAAAACAAACATTAACCGGTTGTAAGATAATGGGAGAAATTGACAAAGTTGACTATCAACATTTTGTATCATTGAAGTCTCAAATTCTAGTTTCAAAATTAAAATTACTGAATGGAAATATTCTATATTTCCTCTCAATAAAAGAGACGGAGAGGCAGACCTAGGATGAGCTGGGAAGGTTATCTGGAGGAATTGGGGAGGGAGAGAGGCAGGACAATGAGAGATAATGAGAAGAATGGCTGAGGATTGGACGACATGGAGGAGATGGACCGAAGCTGGTAACCCTACGCTGTAAAGGCAGAAGGGGGTTGAGTAAAAGAAGAAGAGGAAGAAGAAGAAGAAGAAGAAGAAGAAGAAGAAGAAGAAGAAGAAGAAGAAGAAGAAGAAGAAAATATTCTGATTTGAGAATAATTTTTTTAAATTTTGTTGAACTGAGAATGGCTGCCCATCAATTAAAAAATTTGTCAATGGACAATTATTGAAAACACATTCGTGTAAAAATGCTAGAAATTATGTACGGAAATTTGCAGAAAATTTGTTGTCATTAAAAACAAATTATTCGTTGAGAATTCGAGTTTTATAGTTTTACATATATTGAACCCCAACTTCAAGGCAAAACCACTAGCTTATTTAAATTGATAGCAAACAGCAATCGATAAGGGATGAGAATTATTGATAGTCTACTAAGAAGGAACTATGATGAAAAGTGACAACTAGATAAAACTTATTGAGTAGTTCTCAACAAACTAAAAAATTGAGGATTCGAATGAGAATGCCATTTCAAAGAAGGATCCTTGGAAGAGACAAATGACGATTTATTATTGTGCTTCATTTATCCGAATTATCACATTTGCTTAAAATACTTGCCTTCAAGTCGCAATTGTAACAATAAATAATAAATAATAATAAAAATTTATCTCTGTCTTGATAACATTTTTATATTAATGAGTTAATCACTTTTACTTACTTAGAATAATAATTATGGGGTTGAAAATTTGAAACAAGTCACACTTGGAGAATTCTTAATAATAATAAACTTAGTGGATACATTCAACTAAATTTAGAGAGCACAGATGCTAAATCGAAAGAGCTTTAGCTGAAAAATTTAGAGCTTTTGAAATCATCAAATGAATTTGATAAGATTGAACTCACTTTCCCATATATTCGCCATGCAGCACGGCTCCGCACTCTTTACACTTGAAGCACCAGATATGCCACTGTCTGTCGAGGGCAATCAGCGCTTGCCCTTCCTTCAAGTCCTGGCGGCAACCGGCACAATCTGCAAAACAACCATCAACATTTCATACATTTCTATTTATAATTTTATAAAATGAAGTATTCAGTGAGAATGTAAATAAATGATTGCCGTATTCTATACTAACTGGAAGTACTAATGAGAATAATTTTATGGTAAAAATAAATCATATGACGTCTGTTTTAAAATGACTGTTTTAGAAGAACTATAACCGACATGGTTTTCCATACTCCCATTTGTGGGAAATGATGTTATATGTCGAAGTGGAACTACCCTTGGGTCTCCTCACTATTGAATCCCATACGCTAAATAAATAAGTGAAGAAAAACATTTTTTGTCTTAAGCCAAGGATAATGCCCACATATGTTCTAAGCATGAAATTAGCGGGGTAATGAGAGATCAAGACTGCTTTTTAGGCAAACGGGATCGATAGCTGTACGTCTCCTCCAAAAGTTAGGCTGTTATCGGACAGAAATCGGTTCTTTCAAATGGGATCAAACCCTACAATGGTTTTAGTGGATTCTTAATTTATTCAAGACTGTAATCATATGCATTGAGAAATGCAAATTTATTGCCGACCAGGTTGGCCAAGTGGTCTGGGGCCTTACAACTTTCAGTCCACTAGCGCTACCCGGTCGTGGGTTCGAATCCCACTAGAGGCATGGTCGTTTAATCACCCCATCATCACTCTCTATTACCCACGCACAAGCAAAAATTAATGCTTGAGTGGGCATCATCCGCAAAAAAACATGAATTGGGACCAAAAGCTTTTTCCAGAGCCAATTTTTATTGAATTGAAATCAAAAGAGAAGTAGCTTAGAAACATTTTGACAGCAATACTAACCAGTTCCTGTAGCACTGACGGGACTAGACTGCGTTGAATTAACTTCTCGCACAGGTATCTGCACACACTTTCCACACAGAACCTCTTTTCCTGTATATGTTACCCGTTCTCCACTGGGAAACGCATGCCTGCAAATACCATTCGACGTTAGATACGAATAATAAATGTATTGTAAAGAATTCAATCAGCAAATTATTCAAGAATGGGGAAACAAGTCCAATTAGGCCTAGGTGTGGACATTACATTGTAGCAATCTCAAGTTCTATAGTCCAGACACGATGGCTTGAGACGGGATAAACAAAAGCTCTGCATGTGTGCGTGTTCGACTGGAGTGGCTTCGTTTTTGCCGCGACATAAACAAGTCACAGCAATGCCAAAATCCCGAATTTTGTTATCGGGACTGTAACCAAAACATTGACACAAAAACTTTTACTATAATTGTTTGATCATTTTAGGTTCATGCAGTCGAGAGATAACCGAAACAAGCAATTTCCCAATGTGTATCTATAAAAAAGATTACTTAAAGATACTTATTCTGAATTGGCTACAACAAAATTCGGGATTTCGGCATTGCTGTGACTTGTTTATGTTGTGGCTAAAACGAAGCCACTCCAGTCCAACACACATGCAGAGGTTTTGTTTATCTCGTCTCAAGCCATCGTGAATGGACTATAGTGAATAATATGGTTTGAATGACCATATTATAAGGAACAATAATGTCTTCTTCTATTTTCAGCTTTGTAGTCTTCAGTACAGTAAATCCAAATGTGTTCGACTGGAATCCTTTTTGAACTTCATTCTTAATAAATGTATTATTTGTACAAAGAGTGATTCTCATTTGATTATTAAGGTAGCATTCCTGTGGAATTCCTTGGGAATGCTACCTTTTGAGACACTTGAAATTGGCCAGTTGATTAAAATAATTAATTGGTCTGTATAATCTTCTGTGAAGACACTTCAACCCTTGTTTTTCAATTAGAATTTCGGAAAATGTACAAAAATAAATTAAAATATTGATTGAATCGCACCTGCAACGAGCACAGGTGAAGCATTTTTGATGGTAGGTATTTCCAAGCGCCGATACCACTTCACCTTCCACATAATCTCCGCAAATAGCACACTTAGTGCCAAATAGATTCTGGTAGTCTTTGGTACAGAAATATCCGCCATCTTTGCAGAAGAAGCCACCTTGAGCGAGCGAATTCTTGCAAACTGCAAATGAAAAATATTTTTAGATTAATCAAATAGTTCTATCTACCTAATATTAAACAGCTCCATAGAATGAAATAGAAAAGGTGAGTGATGTTATTGTGAGAAATTGTTATAAAATTGCAGAGTTGTTCAATATCTTCAAATACTAGAATGCAGTAGGCTATTGTGATATGAAATAATTGAAAAATGAAAATTTTCATCACCACTGATATATTTCATCATTAATTTTAAAAATGAGGATTTTGATCATCACTGATATATTCATCATACATTATTAAATTTATTAGAAATACTACATTATTTTTTGAGAAAAACAGGTAATCAACGTTAAATAATACATATTATGATACATTATAATACATATTATTAGGTAGACTACAATAAAATTTATAACACCAGGAGGATTTAGTCTCATTACAATCCAATAATATTAAACTTTTTTCAGATTGAACTAATCGTTTACATCAAAGAAGCACATTAAAAAATAATAAACCTCAAATCATAAGCATAAACATAAAATTATACCCCAAAAAATACATTTATATCCTAAACAATACAAAATCAAGTGATAATAACAATTAACTTTCAATTTTTCAAGATTAATTGATGAGATATTAGAAAAATTCCAAAAAATTGTTGAATTACAAATGATCATTAGAATTATTTTGTGGGAAATGAATAGCAAACTAAGAAAAATGTATCTCCCATCTAATGTTTATCCCATCAAAAATTATTGTCGCTTTCTAATAGTTTTTAGTCCTGGATATCAGCTTCTTCCTTGATTCATCAGTACACTCTCAGAGGATTTCAAGGTTAGCGTAAGACATGAGTTATTAAGCCTAGACCAGCGTGGATAATCAGTCGATCTGTGAATGATGCGGTGAGTGTGTTGTGGTCATGTACAGAGAAGAACATCGTTATGAAGCATGGAGCGCAACGAATCTCTTTTGAATTGGAATGGGAGAAGAATCATGTTGAATAATGCAACTCAGATTTCATAATCCTACGATGTACTAGTATTTATACAAGACATGAAATCCTCTAGCTCTAGAGTCTAGACGATTACTTCTGACTTTGATGCATTTCAATTACCTTGAATTTTTAAAAAAATCTATAGACATATAGATATATAATCTACGGAAATGAATGAATTTCCCTATAGAATTGACATCAATAACATTAAAATATCAACTATGTAATGCACAACCGAATATAATCCTTATCACATACATCGAATTAAAATGAATGATGAATACTTTGAACAAATGTTTTCAATACCAAGTTTTGGACGTATAAAGGCTAATTAAATATCTTACTCTTATTTCTCATGAACCCTGAAGAATATTTTTCAAAGGTATTAGACAATGGAAGAAAATATTTTACTACAAAAATAAAGTATTTCATATCCATTTTTGAAGCACTTTGGCAAGCACTACTGCAAAACACATCCATCAGTGAATTTTACAGAGTTTTTTGGCATTGCCAACAAGAAAAATTGTTTGTTCACTTTGCTTTGGCATCTAGACTGGAAATTACATGCGAGTCATAACAGCTTTTACAGCATTCGAACTGTGTAAGAATTTATACTATATTATATAAATGCATAGTAGTGGGTGAATTATTATACAATTTCACTATAAAAACAGAATTTAATAAGAAAAATTCATTGTCAGACCAGGTGCATAAGTTGAATAAACGCACTAAAACTGCTGGTGGGAACAAGAAGCGTTTTGGTGTATCTTCTTATTTTAAAAAAATTACAAACATTTCAATATTGTGGAATGAGGGCCTATATTAAAAAGAAGTAAGCAAGATTACTAGACAAATCTGTCACGTAATCTTGAGGAGTGCAATGAATAATATGGAGTAAGAAGAAGGCTGAAGAGTAAAAGTTATGTAATCAGTTTGATTACGTTTATAGATTTATATTTTATTCAATCATTTCTAGTGGGCTTCTATCAATAATTTTGCTGGTACATGAGGTCTGATTTGCTTGATACAAAATGCAAGTTTGTTTAATCGTTTTCCGTGAGGAATAGTTTTAAAATGAGTTATTCTAAAAAATTATTCTTTCTAAACTAAAAACTTATTCTCGAGTTATTCTATCAGTGAGAAAACTACAGTTAAATTTAATACAACGAAGTTAGTCAACTCTATCTTTTAGCGCCTCTATCAGGAAGAGGTGAAACTTGAGATGCGGTACAATGAGGATGAGTTATGATCCTTGTGGCGTGTTGACTGTTGACGGTGGATGTGGATGGCATGCCACTACCTCAACTGCAGGAACAGGTGTTATGTCGGAATAGTTTTGTAACCCGCACGTGACATAACAGGACACCTCTAATTTCCGCTTCAGGCGAAAACACTCGCCACAAATACGAACCAAGTTGTCACTACTATTACTGCATCCATAATATTGGAAACCGACATACGCGCACTCACAAATTACTACTGAGTCGACGACCTTACAAGGTGTAATTTGTAATCAGCTAACGAAAACTACAGTAATACTGGTCCCATACATGCTTGGTTGTGGAAATATATAAAGCTAGTAATAGACACTAGAATGAATGTATTCTAGTACCCGTGGTAATAGGGGTTAGCAAAACCTACGCTACAGAATCCTTGATTTTAATTACAACATTTTCCATTCTATTCTAAGCTGTACTGTGTGAGCTTGTAAACAATCCTGCCATTCGGTATCTGTCGTAATCAATCAATCAATCACTTTCCCTTAACTTCATGTTTGGATCAAATATAAATACAAGTATTTTTTTCAATTCTTCAACGCAGTTGAAGCGCAAATTCAAAGATTTATTTCATTGAGGGTTTTGAACAATGAAGTTTGATTTTTCAATAGATAGTGTAGATCAATTTGATAGAGTGGTTGATGATCAGAATAGTTGGTTAAGAATTGAGAGAATTTAGCCAAGAGTTGAAGAGGACTCTATCTAGTGTAGTGGCCCCATAAAAAAAAAGAATTTTCTATACATTTATTTCTACAATATAAGGACCATGTTTTATCATGATCATAGAAATCAATAATGAAGATAATGAATTACACAGAATATGATAGTCAAGCCAATGTATTGTGAGCTTGCACAAAATTAGACTCACCTTTGCATTTAAAGCAGGCAATGTGGAAATATTTGTCCTGCACTCTGAGCACCTCTCCAGAACATTTCTTCTTGCAGCTTTGACAATACGTTTTCCCTGAAAAATAATCATATATGAGAAATTGATAAGTTAATAAATTAGAATTCAATTTATAAGATTCATTCAAACCTTTAAGATGAAAATAAATTATACATACAAATATTTTGAAATTTTGAACGAAAAAATATGAAAATGAAGTAGATTCTATTCATATTATGTCACATTATTCTAGTATGGTTTGGTTCACAAACTTGAAGTTTACATAAATTAATTTTTCATTCCGTTTATCATTCCTAATAATTTACAAAGTAAAATTCCAAAATATTAACTTTCAACTTGAAGAATGAAAATTTAATGTTGTTTGAGTTTTTCAGGCGAACTGAGAAACGGAGCCGAACTACTCTCAAAAATAAAAGTAAGTTAAACCGAAAATAAACTGAACGGCAGTTATTGCCAGAGTGGGCCAATTGATGGCAGCGTGAGTGGGAAGCAGGAAATCTCTTTTATTACGACCATCACCTAAATAACAATGACATTGAGGGCTCTCACTAAATAGAAACATCGACACATTCCTGGGCTTATTGCATTTATTGTGGAATTCTCAAACAAGCATTCACGAATTAAAGCAAATTTACAGCGGCAGGGGGCAAATACGAAATACTTTTACTCAGTGCAGAGGTTTGAACAGATCAATGTAAAAGAGGAGATAACGCAAATATAAATATCAAAAGGAATCATTAATTGCATGCAGATCATAGATTAATTTCCTCTATTCTCCAGTCTCCTCTATATATGATCATAATTCCTAAATTTACTTAGAATAAATTAAAATAAATAATTTAATATAATGAAATTACTTTAATTGAAATTATAGAAGAGTTGAGAATAAATTCCAGGTGTTCAATTAACCTAAAATATTGAATAAAAATGTTGGTGATGAGGAATAAGATTTCGATTGATAAAGTTTTGATAAAATGATGAACTAGAATCAAAATCGGTTTTTTCGTATATGATGAAAAAGTCGATATTCTCTCATAAATTATTTTTCTCAATTTTGACCGAATTTAACATATTATATATGAATTTAGACCGCCTTGATAAGCTGAAAATAATGAGCTATAGATTTTTGAGATACGATGACTTTTACAATAGTTAGAGGTATCCTCAGATTGAGATACTTAAAGGGGTCTTACTTTCAAACATGACGAAAATTCAGGTCGGTAAGTGACTTATCTGCTAGAAATTGATCTAAAAGATATTATTAACAGAGACAATTTCAATACAAGCTCGTATAAATTTTTTTTTTGAGACAATTTTCCCAAAAATAGGTTTTTTTGAAATACAAGGATATCTTTTTATTGTTCTAGTCCGAAAACTATACAAGAGAGAAAGGTCTACTTGGCCTCAAATTGTAGAGGACAAAATTATCCCCAGAGGGATTTTAAGTCACACGATTCAAATGAATACGTCAGAAGATCAAAGCAAACAAAAACTAAAAATACTAAAATTCTCGGTTTTCTCGAAAATTAACCTCTTTTTTGAAAAATCATAACTCGGTTTTTAATGAAGATAGAGAAATGAATTTGGTATCATTCTCTTGGAAATTTAATTTACTAAAAAAAAGATGCAATTATTTTTATCGTCTGACGCTTCGTTTTGACGTAAATCGTGATAGACTAGAAATGGAACCGAAATTTTGGCCGCCATCTTGAATTACAAAAAATGCTCAACTTTGAAAAATGGCATCACTGAGTTTCGAAAGTCAAAATCTAGTACAATCAAGAAAAAAATCGACAATATACAACCTGAATAACCCTCATTCATTGGCACCCAGATTAACAGCAAAAGAAGCAAAAAATGATTACTTTTCATTCAAATCATGACTTATATCGAAATACCATCAAAATATATTTGCAACTGAGTTTTTATTATCAAAATCTATTCACTTTGATGAGAAAATAATGGAAAATCCATAAAGCTTTTATTGACTTGTGATAACGCTAGTTTGAAAATCTTCATTTGCTTGGAACCAAACAGATGTAAGTGCGCTTACATCCTTTTTCCACGCAGCTGTCTGGCGATTTTTGAAAGTGTCATTTTTTCTCTTCACCAGAACTCAGTGTATATTAAGTTTTTCACCTGAATCTCTTCACCAGTAGTTAAATATATGTTTCATCTACCCGTTTTGTTAATTAACTAGTTTTTTCAAAAAATGTCACTTACACCCCTTTGATTCTGACCGCCTCAATTGAAGATGCATTAATAAAAGTAACAAACTATATTTATAGTAATATTAATGACAAACTTAAAACTACTGGTTCATTTGTTGATTATAAAAAAGCTTTTGACCTAGGAGATCATAAACTATTGTTGAGAAAAATGGAAAATATAGGAATCAGAGGGTTTCATAGAATTGGTTTCGCTGAATTGGTTTCATAGTTTTCTATTGGGTAGGATGCAACATGTGCGCATTTTTGGCCCTGTAATGGGTCTCAATCATCTCAGTGAACCTGTAATGGTAAAAATGGGGGTACCTCAGGGGTCTATTCTTTCCGCAACTTTGTTCTTGATATTTATAAATGATTTACTACAGCAGAATTTCAATGGTAATGTATCCGCCTTTGCTGATGACATAGCAATTTTTTATTCTGGTCAAAATCCTCTTATTGTGTATGGAAATGTGATTCAAGATCTTAGGTTGCTGGGTGATTGGTGTACTCGAAATCATATGGAGATTAATGTTGGAAAAACAAAGTACATAAATTTCAGTACTAGACCTTTCGATTTTGACGATGATTTGATTTATAATAGCCAGCCTATCGAAAAAGTTGAGCAATTCAAGTATCTTGGGTTAATTTTTGATGAGAAAATGCGATGGAATGACCAAATTGATAAATTGCACAAAAAAATGAAATTTTCTATTAGGCAATTCTATTACTTGAGAAATTTCTGTGATAGAGAAAAGTATTACGAATGCTGTACTATGCATTGGTGCACTCTAGTTTGCAGTATGGCATATCATGCTGGGGTGGTACCTTCAAGACGTTGATCATACCTCTTAGAACAACTCAAAATCATTTTATCAGAATAATCCTAAAAAAGCCTTTGCGGGTGAGCTCATTTCCACTGTATAAAGAAATTAATGTGTTACCAGTTCAATATCTGTTTGTGTTCAGGGTTCTACGACTATTCTATGAAAAAAGTGGGAATAAAGGTACTACGAATTTAGCTTATACCACTAGAAGAGTCAAATCTTTCAGATCTGTTCAGAATTCAAAAAGTTAACACATTGATTTTCAAAAACTCTTTCTGCTACTTGGGCCCACAATATTTCAATAGTCTACCGATTGAATTTAGAAAATGTGATAGAAAAAAAAGTTTTTGAAGAAAATAAAAATATGGCTGTGGACTCAAAATGATATTAATGATCCAAGACTTAACCCAGTTTGAAAAGCAATTACCAAATAAAATAATAAAAATAAAAGGATTGTTATGGCTTATTTAGAGTTTATATTTGTTGAACAGAATTATATAATCCAGTCATAATTTGGTCTATATATTGTTTTTGGATGAAGTATTTATTGTAGTAATTTGCATCTATGTATAAGTATTAAATTAATATCTTGTAGAGCTCTACCAAGTACCTTGACTGTGTTTCTAATGTTGCTGTTTGTGTAGACTTGGTTCTTTGTTCAAAATTGAATAGTTATTTAAAATTTATAGTTGTTTTAAATTAGAATGTTACAGACGTCGTGCGCAAAAATGTCTTCGAATTGATGAACTGAACTCGAAACAAAAAAAAGAAAACGTAACATATTTGATTAACAATTTAGGCTATTTAATAAATACAATAATTGAACAATGGCCACATAACTTGCTAAAGTGGTCATTTAATTTCCAGTGTTTTAAAAATTACTGTTATTCTTGTTAGTTTAATTGATGAATGTATCTCATACAATGAACGCTACAAGCCGCATTCCTTGCAAAAGCAATCTTAAAGAATCTACTCTTCAAGGAATTAATCTTAAGAAATTGGATTTTGCATTGCTATGTAGCCTACAGACTAGAATGAAGAACTGAAATCCATGGATAGTAATAATTAACTGAAATCTTGAGCTATAATCTCTTACAAGGCTTTTTTAAATTAAAGATCCATGAAGCAGCTTCATTCCAAAAAGGGAAAAATTATGAGTCCATCTCCATACAGAAGCTTCACTCTGTTCACCGATTGATTGAGAAAAACACATTCTTTTAGGTGCTATTATTATTCTTTACACACTGTTTGAATTGCTTTTTCCGAAATATTCTATATAATACTTTGACCTAGTCTTAAAAAAATGAAAACCGCAATCCATGCTGGAACCTAAAAATTTAAAAATAATAACACCTAGAAAAATGAGTTCGCTGAAATCAATTCGTGAAAAGCATGAAATAAAGCCATTAAACAGGTTGGAATCATACTCGTGCACAATATAACAGTACATCAGACTTGTGGTTGAGAGTGAGCATGGCTTCAGAGTACCTAAAACTGGACATATCTCCCAAAAACTTTTCAATAATAAGTATTTGTCAGTTTCAGTAATAACTAGAACCAACTTCATGACAGAGCGCTCCAGTTTAATGGAACAATAGACTATCTTTATTCGGGGCGTCAAAATGCAATTAAGCAGCTTTCAAGGAGCAGAGAGAGCAAAATTAATAGAACACGCCAACCAGATGATGAACTACTTGCAAAGATGTAGGTTAATTTGATAAATGATGGTTTTACAACTGAACCAAATTCCTCATCCCACCATCTACAGCACATTCCTTAACAGATTACCACAGAGGGCAAGTGGAAGGTGCAGTTTGAAAAAAGACACCCACCAATACATGCTGCAAGTCATGCTCATCAAGCTCATTCAGCTATGAATAATATACCTGCTGATGAATCATGATGTCCTATACAGGACATCTTTGTTATAATGTCGCTCAACTACAAAAAGTAGTGATGTGATGTGGACTAAGAATTATATTATATTACACAATAGTAAAATCATTCAAATTGACACTAATGTATTCTGTTAATATTGTTATGGAATTCAACAGTGTCTGATGACCTTGAGATAGTAGGACGACAAGGATGGACAAGGCGGGGATGGGGAGGCTTTGTGTCAACAAACAAGCGCATTGTTGTGTAAACAAAAGACTCATCCAGAACGTTCTAACATTCTCTTGTTTATTCTCAGAAGCCTATGTATTTGGAATGTTTGGGTTTACAAGTCAGTTGTACTTTAACAATCAAATGAGTGTGTCAGTTCTGTGTCAGTTGTATTGTGTGATAGACAAGCCGGACGTTGTATATAGACACTCTATAGTTATATTCATTCTGTCAGTTCTTATTTCTTCTAGTGTAACGTGATAAAGACTGTTAATCATTTCTTAATTCAGTGCAGTGTTAATCTTAGTGGAATTTGTATTTGAAACGTTATAAACTCTTGTGCTATCTTCTGATTTGTTATAGTTTATCTTTTTCTAGTGTGTTATAGTAGTGTAATTAATAAAGTTAATTAGTATAAATTGCCTCAAGTCTTTTATTATAGTGGAAACCCATAACAATTGGTGTCAGAAGTTTGGATGTAGCTATTGATTGAGGCAATTCCATAAACTTGTACCGTTGTGAAGTGAACTATTATTTTCAATTGATTAAACCGTTATCTTTGTGTGTGAACTTTATTTTCGTGTGTGAACTTTATCTTCAAGTGAGTGAACTGTGATCTTCAAGTGTGAACATCTTGTGTGTGAACTCTATTCTCTAAGAGTGAATGTTACTCTTCTGTACATATTTGTGAACTGTGTAATATTTGTGGAAAGTGAACTGAAATGGCAGGGAAAGGTGTGAAGCTCACTAGTTTAAAAGTAAACCAACTGAAGCAAGAGCTTGAGGAGCGAGAACTGGAAACAAATGGGGTAAAATCTATCCTACAAGATAGACTCCGGGAAGCACTGCTGGCCGAGGGTCAGGACCCAGATACCTTTTTGTTTGAAACAGATTTGGGAGCTCTGGTGAGTACATTGGAGAGTAAAATGGAAGAAAATAAAACATCTTTGGAGAGTAAATTTCAATTGGTTGAAAGTAAAATGGAAGAAAATAAGTCAGCTTTGACAAATTTGGAAAGTAAAATGGAAGAAAATAAAACATCATTGGAGAGTAAAATGGAAGAAAATAAGTCAGCTTTGACAAATTTGGAGAGTAAAATAGAAGAAAATAAAACATCATTGGAGAGTAAATTTGAATCTTTGAAAGAAACATTTGAAAGAAAACTACAAGAAAATAGTAAAATTTTGGAAGATAAATTTGAAACAAAACTTAAAATCATGGAAGATAAATTTGATAAGAAGATTGAAGAGCTGCAAAATAATAACACTAGTGGAGCAAGAGCAACCTTTGAGGTGGATGATAATGCTTATCTAATTGAAAAGGATACTTCAGTAAATAACTGCAATGTGCCTATTACAATGCCAAATTATCATGGTGGACTACCAACGTTTGATGGAAAGACTCCATGGGAAGATTACCATACCTTGTTAGATGTGTATGCCGATATATATGGATGGACACCTGCAGCAAAGGCTGATAATTTGTGCCTATCACTTCGGGGAGATGCACTGTCAGTACTCCAGACAATTCCAAAGTCTGACAGAGGAAACATTGGTGAACTGTTGAAGCATATGGAAATGAGATTTGGCCACCAACACATGTATCAACTACACCGTTCAGAATTGAGGAACAGAATCCAGAAGCCAAATGAGTCACTTCAGGAATTTGAAGCTGACATAGCTCGCTTGGTGAGGATTGCCTACCCAGCATCAGGGGATGATGAAATGAAGGAGAGCATGGCAGTTGATAGATTCCTGGATGGTCTACGTGAGCCAGAAACCCAACGAGCTGTTAAACTGGCTTGTCCTCAGACCCTCAGTGAGGCATTAACTCAGGCCCTGGAATTTGAAGCTGTGACAAAATCTGTGAGGAGCCATGCACGTGTTCACTCAGTATCAGGGGAAGATAGCCATGAGGAGCTGGTGGAGGAAATAACAAAGAGGATTTTGGAAAAACTCATGATTGCAAAGAAGGAGATAAGGTGTTGGGGCTGTGGAAAGAGGGGTCATCTACGAAACAAATGCCCAAAGAAGTCAATGTCTGACAAGAAGCAGGAAGGGAAGGAAGCAGTTGCTAACAGGATAACTGTAGCTACAGGCAAACCTGGGGAGGACTTGGAACAAGAAGACTACACCAGCAAGCTCTGGAAGCAGATGGATGAGATTCATGCAACCGTCCGCACCAACATCCAGGGAACCAGTGACACAATGAAGCAGCGCTATGACATCAAGGCCAACCATGGAGGATACCAGGCTGGTGACATGGTATGGTTGTACAATCCTCAACAACGTCGTGGATACTCTCCCAAGTTGCAAACCTCCTGGGATGGACCTTATGAGGTGACACAAGGATCAACGATGTGGTCTACAGGATCAAGAAACCAAGAGGTACTCCACGCATTGTTCATTTCAACTGACTGGCGCCTTATCATGGAGACAATGCTGCAAGGGGAGTTCAAGAGGCTCTTCATCCTGCCATCCCAGATTTTGAAAGATTCATGGCCAACCTAGGGATGTCACTAGAAGAAGGAAATGTCGCCATCAGTCACCAGGACTTATTCACCCTACCAAAGAGCTATGCCTTGGCACATTGCATCGCTAGGAATGTGGGAGCTTCAAGAGGAATTGCTACAGTATTCAGGACAAAGTTTGGAAGATTGGATGAATTGAATCTCCAGAATCCGGCTGTGGGGAAAGCACTTCATCTTCAGGATCAGAATCAACATCTGTTCTATTTGGTGACAAAAGACCAACCCCAGCAGGAGTCAACATATTAGGCTTTGTGGCAAAGTCTGATGCATCTACGAACTCACCTTCAATTCCTGGGAGTGAAGCAGCTTGGAATCCCAAGACTGGGCTGTGGCTATGACGGATTGGACTGGAATATTGTGAGACCAATGATTGGAAGAATTTTCAAGGACACTGGAATCAGCGTCACCTGTTGCGTCTTCAACCCATGGGCGGTTACACAAGTTGATACATTGGTGCCGGCTTCTACTGTTTGCACTTCCAGGATGGATCTGGACTGTTCTGGGACAGAACAGTTTTAAGGAGGGGGCAGTGTTATGGAATTCAACAGTGTCTGATGACCTTGAGATAGTAGGACGACAAGGATGGACAAGGCGGGGATGGGGAGGCTTTGTGTCAACAAACAAGCGCATTGTTGTGTAAACAAAAGACTCATCCAGAACTTTCTCGAAGTGATAATGCCAGAACCTTCTAACATTCTCTTGTTTATTCTCAGAAGCCTATATATTCGGATTGTTTGGGTTTACAAGTCAGTTGTACTTTAACAATCAAATGAGTGTGTCAGTTCTGTGTCAGTTGTATTGTGTGATAGACAAGCCGGACGTTGTATATAGACACTCTATAGTTATATTCATTCTGTCAGTTCTTATTTCTTCTAGTGTAACGTGATAAAGACTGTTAATCATTTCTTAATTCAGTGCAGTGTTAATCTTAGTGGAATTTGTATTTGAAACGTTATAAACTCTTGTGCTATCTTCTGATTTGTTATAGTTTATCTTTTTCTAGTGTGTTATAGTAGTGTAATTAATAAAGTTAATTAGTATAAATTGCCTCAAGTCTTTTATTATAGTGGAAACCCGTAACAATATCATAAATGCTCTCTTTCTTTGAGAATATTCATCCGCTGTTGATCTAGCAAGGTTTAGGAATTCTTGTTATTTTTGTTTTGTTGTGAGCGACTAGATCCTATTTATGGTTAGTTCAGTGAAACAAACAATTTTGATGATGAATGACACAGTAGGTTTTTTTATTATATACCTGGTTTATAATATTAATTACTTCCTGGTGATTTACTATATACCTCCATTATAATTATTAATTGGTTTTAATATAATAAAAATGAACTATTGTTTTCAATTTCCATAATGGATAAGATGCAATGTTTAAATAATGAAATATAGGTAGGCCTACCTAATTGAATAGTTAAAGCATATACAAATAAAATATTATATTTGAGTTTATACAAATTTGAATAAATGTTTCATTGGCAGATACAAGAAAACACAAATACTGTAATACATAATATATTTTCATAATATTTCTCCAGGGCCAGAAATTATTGTGTGAAGTGCGGTGAAAACACATAACCTTGTTTTGGACTAATCATACAACAAAATTTAGAAATAAAAAACACAGGCTCAGCCTATTTTTTCCATCCTAGTTCATAATCATGTTATGATTTGTGTAATCATGACAATAAATAAATGAATGAAAATTTTAAAACAAGATGTTTGGCGTGGCTGGAATAAGAGAAGCCTTGCACTAAACCCCCGAGTTTTATGGTATTGAACATAAGAAAAAAAATGCCTAAGAATCACATATATATTCATAGAAAATTTGATTTGTGAAAGTAGAGGGATAGTTTCAGGAATGCTAACCTACAAAAAAAGAATGCATAGCAGATTGGAGCATTAGTCTGGCTTGAAGTACCGTAACGTGTGGTTAGGAGCCGATAACGATTTAATCTTAAATGTCAGTAAAGTTCAGACCTGGCAATAATATGCTGCTGGCTCGTGAAGCTTCCTCTGAATTTCGTCCTCACTATTCTACCACTTGCTACAAACGTTTATATCCGGAAAATCATACCCCGGTACCTCTTTAAATTATCTCCTAAACTGGCAATTTACCGAAGTGTGGTAAATTTATACATGACTAATGCATTCAATTAAATTTATAGCTTTAATCCTGTTTACATAAATGTCAGGAGTCACATTTAAAATGAGAATTTATATTATTATAAATAGTGCCTATTTATAATAAACAATGCCTAAAAAGCATTGCGTAAATTTTTGTCAATCAAGTTGAAAATCATTATTTACAAATTGCATATATCTCTCTTACATTCATAATTTTATTTAAAATCACTGTTCAATGATATTATTATTTATAATTCTATAAGACAAATAATATTTCAAAATCAGATCGCATAGGCCTACCTACCTGATAATGAATAAAATTTATTTATAAATCAAGATAAGTCCAATAAAGATAGTTATTTACTGGCGAGAGAACAAATATAGGAATAAAAGGACTTTCATCTTCCATCTACTTTCAGCATTCATGATTGGTGAAAGCATCAAGGCACCAGACAAACAGAATTCCAATTTTAGAAACCAATGTTTGAAAAAATCCAAGAAATGTTTGCAGAATGTGTTCGAATGTCATCAGCAGACCAGCAGTGACTTGAAATAGTGTAATCATTTTGATATAATACTTTACAACAAAAAGACGGTGCAACCAGAAGAACTGCTTTCGTTTTCTGATCTGGATCACAAATTAGTCCTAATGAAAGCCTAACAATCTGGTTATAAGCAGAATCAAGGTCACCTAATCATCACTTTCAGCAAGGACAACCTTGATCTTGAACTTCTTTCGGGCAGCTAAAAATAGATTCCAACCTGTTTGTCTGCTTATATTCATCAATGAATTTTTATTAAGGATAAAAAACTTTCAAATCTATCGGTGAGTTTATATGAGAAAAAACCAATATTATGAACATTAACATTTGATATACATATATTCATCTTGCATAGTACATGAGATTGGATGAATTAACTTGAACCAACAGTTTTCACAGAATTGTAGAATATCATGTTCTTGATGCTATTTCAATCCTCATAAATTTAAAAACCGCAAGTAACTTCATAAGTATTTGAGATCATCTATCTTCTAAATATACCTTTCCAACACTATCTTATTCTTCCCAAATCAACTATTTGGTTCCCGGTTCATTCCTCAACTTTAACCCAACTAACAAAGTTCTACACTTGAATAACATTATGCTAAGGAAAACAAATCAGGGATGTGGAATGATAATAATAGATTGAACAGAATACACAAAAAAACACTATTCGAGCCTGATAATAGTAATTATAAAAATATTTTCCTGGAATCTCTCGCCGAGTTGGACCCTGTTTCCCCAGCGTGAGTCAGAGGAAAATTAAACTGCTTCAAGGACACAGAGGTGCCCGCAAATAAAAACTTAATTTCAGACAAAACCGCCTTGTAATCGTTCACGAGTATTTATAAAATGCTCTCTGACCTTGTCTCTTCTTGTCCAATTATAAAACCTTGGAGTGGAAAACAGCATCAACAGCTGCATAGAATCAAAACATAACAAGGAAATTCCAAGAATTGCACTACGAAGAAGTTCTAGCCTGTAGCTCACTCACTGTATTGGAGAGATTTCCTCACCGACTGTACAAGATTGTACTGATACATAAATACTGTTTTTCTCCATGTAGTATAATATTGACAAATCCAAGTTTCTTTTTAAATTCAACTAAATCCACGTTTTCTTTCTGTATTTATTATGATTAACTAGATACAACAAATAATACCAACTGAGAAAATAAGTGAAAGAAATTTATGGAAAATCACGTTTTTATTATTAATTAATGAAAATTCAATTTCTTGATTTAGTCCAATCTCTTGGAAACCCTCCAATCTATGTTAGAGGGTCAGACAGAACTCTTTGCATTTCATGTTAGACTGAAATAGTTGATAAAACCTTGTGCCTTTTGAAAGAACATAATACAAGTAATATCCAAGTAGTGGTAGTGAATACTGCGAATCAAGTCTAAATTTTAGATGAACTATTAAACTATTATACTTCCTCAACTTAATAGTGTTTTCTATAGAATTCAATTTATTCCACAGTATTATCAAAGTTCAATTACATTGACATAACAATAATTATTACAGACACCAGATTTCAGCAGGTGAGTGAAAGCTTTCACAAATTTACATTTCTGGTGTGTTCAATGCCTTCTCAATAATAATTATTATTGCTCGTTCAACCAGCTTACAACGATTCAATAGCAATAATTTGCATAAAATTAGCATTACGAAAACATTGAAGCTCAACGTCTATTGTGTAAGTTGAATACAAAGCAAGGTACTTCATGTAAGTCGTGAACAATGGTTACAGACGTTCATTGATGTTTTTTATTCAATGAATAAGCAAGTAGAATGTCATGTAGAGTTATGAATAGAATACAATCTAAAAGAAAGATAATAAGGTGGCTGCTCATCCAATGTCACAAGTTGGCTATCTTATCTCAAATAATTAGAGTGAACAATGATGTTGTGGGACCTTTCCATAGTGAATCAAACCCTTGAAATTGTCAATTCCACTTCATTTTCTGAAAATAAAGCTTTCTATTTTCAAACAGCAGCCTAAAACTGAAGATGTATTCGTGTAAACGGAACCATGTTAATGTAAATGGATTTTTTTAAATGAAGTGGAACTAAAAAAAATTTAATGTTCAGATAGTTAAAAACTATCGTAAATTATTGATAATTACTGTATACATTAGTTACTGCTAAAACATGTGGAGCTCGATCGTAGGCTACTATCAAGACTTCCAAATACAGTATACTGTATAATGAACTCCTCATTTTTAATAGTCTACGTATTAATAAGCAGTACATATTGTGCAATAAAATGTCCTGGAAATCATTGTTATACTGACATATACGAGTAGTAGTCAAGAACTGTACAAAACTGACTATTTACAAAATTGATTTAAAATCCAACTGATCAGAAAGTTAATTGTTTGTATGAAAAAACAGTCAATTTTATAAATACAAGCGAGTGATAACGTTTCCTCCAGATTCTAGAAGCTAAAGAATAAGTCACTTCCATCTTCCATGCTGAGTTCTAAAAATATATCCAGACACACCTCGTTGTATAAAAGGAAATGAATCAATTCAAACAGAAAATGACCTACTTGATAATTGAATCCTAATTCTCTTTGAATCTTTGTTCTCATTACATACTTTTAATATTTTATATAGGCTACATCATCATTACCAGACCAATTTTAGCTATATGTCAAGTGACAATATTATTAAACTGTTTACAGCCAAGTTAGTTTATAAGGTCCGTACCTACATGATGGTCAATTAAATCTAAATTGGATTTTGGATGCGACAAACTTAAAACTGTGCCGTTGAATAACGGACATGGAAGTCGACGCTAACAGCAACAGTGAAACTGCTCTCTCCAGCAAATGAAGTTACATAATGAAAACGGAAATTCGTCAGGAGAGCAAAGGAGATGCAAACGTTTGTTCATGCTAATGGAAGCCACTGATGCATCACAGCGTGTCTGTGTGTGTGTGCGGGTGCGCGAGTGAGAGGAAGCGTGTCGTCAATACACGGTGTGCTACATGGATATATTCAGAACATGTTCTGTCCGAGATTATAGCAACGCCCTTCCGAGGAAATAGTAGATGGAATGATGCAATACATCATGACTAGGCTGTGAATTTTGTCACTGACAAATTAATCATCACATTCTCATGTTCCCATAACCTAACTTTGTTGTAATAACCGTAACATCATTCAAAATAATGTATAACGTGTTTTACAATAGTTTTTCTAAAATATTCATAAGAAGTAATAAAATAGAATAGTTTGCGATTTCAACAAGCTCAAAAATTTCGCAGGAATATGGAAGATTAATCGATTTATGAGAGTTTCAATTTACAATTCAAAATTTTTCTGAAAGCAATATCGGTCTTCAAAAGTTGGGAATGGTTCAGAGAGAGATTCATTACTCTGTGAGAAATTTTGTATATATGAGCCAGCCTGATCCAAAAGCTGAGAGGATGAATTTAGAGTAGCCTAGAATTTTTCATGAAAAAACTATATCAATATAAATCTGTAATAAGCAGAGTATTAAAACTTATATTTTTAGAGTAAACTCTAAATTTAGATTGGAATTTTTCATGAAAAAACTAAATCACATGACTAAAACTAAATCAATCTGTGATAAGCAGAGTATTAAAACTTAAATTTCTCAAGCATTCCATCATGAACACTGAACAGTTCAAATTTAACTTATTTCTATAACTATTTCAAATAGCTTAGTATTGAACTACAGATCAGCCAAGTCTTGAGGTTGAATTCTCAACGTATTAAGCCGCGTATCGTCAGTGCGAGGCATGTGCCGCGAATCTCGCGGTGCGTTGATAATAGTGCGACTGGAACGCAGTCGATCAGCTGTGGCCAATCATATCTCTTGCTATTGAATTTGAAGGATAAATAAGAGATATGATTGGCCACAGCTGATCGACTGCGTTCCATCCAGTCGCACTATTATCAACGCACCGCGAGGCATTCGCGGGACATGCCTCGCACTGTCGATACGGGCCTTTAGTATAACCCACTAAAACCAACTAATCTAAGTTAATTGTTGAATATTGTGTATGAAACTGAAGCAATTTCCATGCAAAATCCAAAAATGAAGCTGATTTTATGTACAATGCAGTGAGGAGAGATGAGCCTAGACAAGCTGCAATGTAAACTAATGATAAATGTAAATGTATAATTATGTACATATTTTATGTGACGCAATGTTGAAAGCAGGTGAAAAACACTATTTCGTTTGAATGTTCCTACCGTATTCACTTGAAGACTCCGCTATATGTTAAAGACATGTAAACACAAATCAAAATTTTCTTATTCATAGAAAGTGTAGAATTATTGAAACATTTTCATGTGTGATTGTATTTATTGTCGTAGAATAGGAGTGATATCACTAGAAAGTTTAATAGGTGAAAAACTGAAAAGTGTAAATATATTAGGCCTATAGAGTGATTAGAATATTAGATTAGGCTGATTAGAACATTCTACCCAAGACACGCGGCCTTACTCAATGTAAGTCTTATTTCAATTATATGACGTCATTTTTCGGTGGTTGTATTCAACTAGATCTGTATGCAATTGGCTGTTAGTTATTTAAAAACAGGGAACAATCATGAAGATCACACACCAAAAAATTCGTATGGAGTGGAAAGTTTTTTATTTTCTCAGTCACTAGGCTCTTTCGAATCAACCCCTTTTTCTTCTTTTGATGCCCACATAAGCATTCATTTTTGCTTGTGCGTGGGTAATGGAGAGTGCGGGAGTGATTGATGAGGTGGTTAAACGACCATGCCTCTGTTAGGATTCGAACCCATACGATCGGGTAGCGCCAGCGGTTATAACGCCCCAGACCACCCGGCCATCCCGGCCGGCTGATTGTCAAGATCTTTCGAAGATTCCAAGATATTTAAGAGTCTCAAGGTATGGAGGGAAATTTTATCATGGTCAATTGAATTCGCGCAAAACCACGTGTACTATGAGGAGTTAAATTGGCGATAAAATGTAAGATATTCAAATGTTATATAGGGCCTTCCACACCCGTCAATATTGATTGGGAACAAATAAATTCATAATTCTCCAGTCTTAAATACAGTATAAGCGCTTATTGAACATTTCAAACAAAACTTTCTAGTTTCAACATAAAAAGGGCAAAAAAGGTAATCTGAAAATTTCAAGAATGCCAATAACACAAGCCACACGACTTGACAATCATTTTGAAATTCAAGGCTACTCTCTGTGACTACATTCCTGGAGATTACTTTCCTAACTACAATCACAAAAATGAAAAGGCAAATCAACCTGAGTCTCTGTACTTTCAATTCAGGTTATTGAGAACCACTATCAGACATTCACTCGACAATCATTATCACAGTAATTGAATAGTTGAATAATTATGTTGGACAGCTTTGATTAGTAGAAAGTTTATTGAGTCGCATGAAGTGAATCAACAAGACGTAAATGCCGTATCAGATATAAAACGATGATTTTAATCTGAGACGAAAAGTGGGTTTATTGAGAAGCCTTAGCACTGTTTGACAGTCGAGTGACGTTTCGTGTCGTTGCTCTCTGTCGGCATTACTACCAACTCGTAATGGAGAAAGCGAATTACTGTTGAGCATACCAAACAGAGGACAGGAAGACCAAACAGCAGCAGCCGGCCAAATAGGAGTACAACAGGCGCCAACGAAACTGGCGGTTCACGAATTACTGTTTCCAACGCTAACATCTGTCAGGATAATCGGCGAGCGGTCGGCGAAAGCATTTATAGAGTTGAGAATCGCCACAGCAAACTGCTTCTCTCCCGCAGACCGCACTTGGACTTTCCTGATAGAGCTGAGCATCAATTATAGACAACCATGAACCGCCAGTTTTGTTGGCGTCTGCTATAATAATGGACGGTGCACCACCGGCTTCCTCCCGAGTTCCAGCGCGCTCAAGAGCCTCTCAAGCCAACAACTTCCTGCTGCCTGTCTACACCAAGTTGACCAGTAGTTCTTCTAAAACTGACAGCCTGTTTCATGTACAAGCACAGTGGAGGGCGAATTCTTTATCTCTCCTCGTCAGTGGTACTAGAAAACTATTTGAGACTCAGCTGTGATGTTTACCAACCTTCTTGTCCCAACCACTTGTTTTCCACATTAACAAGTGTTAATTTGTTACAAAATACGAATTTTTTATAGAATTCCGGTAGATTTTTTTTATAGAATTCCGGTAGATTTTCTACACGAGGTAAAATTTGATCGAGAATGTTCAACAGGTCAATAAAGTGTTTGTACCGTATCTTAGTTGTTTTGTACTCAATCTTTGGCAAATTCATACTACTCATGATGACCCACAATGCGGGCTCAATGCCACAAAAACTTTTGAAGCTAACCTAACCTTACCAGAATAACAGTTATCAACTCGCTACTCACCTGAAAACAAAAGAAAAATATCATTAGTTGACTTATCATACATAACGTATAAATTTCAGACATTACCACAAGAGATTAGCAAATTTTTACAATGAAAACTGGAGATCTGACTGAATTTTGAAAAAAACGACAACATTTTTATGAATGTTTATTTTTTCATACGTTCTAAATTAGGTACTGATACGTTACGAGCTACTAATTCAATTGAGAATAGAATGAGTAAATATAGGGACGGAATGAGCTCCAGGAGTAACATACATAAACACTTCACTTTCAAGTACCATATAAACATTGAATTCTATGGTCGGGGGGTATGGTGGGGTTTAGACTTGCAACGTGACGATGAGCATGCAAGAAATTAGTCTTTAATAAATGTGTTAATAAATGCGTAGTCTTCAAATTTATATTGGGCGATAATCATTGGCTATAAGGATAACAGAAAGCAGAGCACCACTAGCAGATCCACTTGTGAAGGAGAGCTTCCTCTAACACACATAGATTAATGAGAAGATTCGCTTATAATGTACATGAAATGAGGAGAGAAGTGATCTTAATCTCCAGAGACCTCTTCAACGAGGAAGAGGAGCATGTGGTCCTGTCCTAGAATCTGCTCTGGAGAATTGAAAGAGGAAGAAGGAAAAGAGAGGAAGGAAAGCTCGGAGGGAGGGGAAGGGGGAGGGGATTGTTGAAGTGAATTGATGAAGAGGGTGTGGGCGGCCAATTAATGTTAACATTCAAGGCTAAATGCATGAGTCACGAGTCGTTTCATATGGAACAGGACCAAATGGAAAAAGAACACTTGTTTTCGATTAGTTTTATTTCTGTAGAGCTGTGCAAGCTTCACGCATTTCAACACGGTTGAAACTTTGATTTTGAGGCGCATTTGCGACTTCCTGTTATTGAAATTGGTAAATTAAGTTCACTATTTAAGAAAGAAGATATGTTGAATATGAGTAAAACCAGCTTACAACGTGAGAGTAACATCAAAGAGATCTAGAGTTCAAAAATTAATTTGGTAATTTATGGGATGAGTTCGATTCTTTTTTTCTTTTTCTCACCCCGGCCATTTCACTGAGGTCTATAGAAAATCAATTTTCTCAATTAATAAGCTCTCTACAATCTCATCAGCTACCGAACAGTGTGAACTTCTTATACATTTTCCATCAAAGTACCATGATCTTGATTCTCCTATTCAGTGGTTCAATTATTTACAATGAGAGATTGTGTCGAAAGATTCGAAGGAAGGATGACAATCTTGCGAAATAAAATTATGTTGGAAGAATGAGACGACCTCCTGTGCTACTAGACGTCCTATATATTGAGATTGAACTGAGATTGAAAATCTCTATTTCAAACTGTTATATATTAAACTAGAAAAACTTTTGGAGGTAAATACAAGTGGATTGCCAATGCGGATATTTCATTCAGATTGACTTGAGGAAACTTTTCAATTACTTTGATTCTGACATACATCACGCTTTCCTTAAGTTTACAAACGTGTTTGAATTTGAATTCAAATCGAGTACTTACAAAACTTGACTAGTTCAAATATGAAAACGTGTACCTAGCTGAATAGGTGAGTTATATGCAGGAAGTTCGTTCATGTATCTGCAACCATATCTTATAAGAGCATCTCAACTACAGTATTCATAGCAAAGAGTGAACCTTATACACGCTACAGCAGAGTTTGCATACCTTTCACTATCCAGTTCATGCACTAATGTTTTCATGAGTATGGCTCGATGGTGAAATGGAATACCAAGAATAGAAAGGTTCACCTTACTTCTTAAGTTCTATAACACTATTCAACTCCAAAGGTCAACATTTCCTATCTTCACATTTGATCGATTTTCGGTTTACTGCAAATACTTAGAGAAGCATTGTTAGAGTCTACGCAAAACACCAAAATCAATCAAGCGTGGAAACATAGGAATTCAGGTTCTTTCCAAATTAGCAAGTAAAATTATTATTATTTTTTAACTGTCGTGGAGTGATCCTTAACTTAGCAGAGAACTAGTTCAAAAGTGGTTTTGATTCAAAGGTTCAATTGAGCGCCACTTTCAGATATTGGTCCAATACAGAATGCTGCACAATAGGTCAAAGGTTTATAGCAAATCTGAACCCTGGTAACAGATAACTCGAACAATAATTCATCAGCTATAATAGGCCTACTGTTCATCAGTATTTTTCTGCTGTCGAAATTCCTATCAACTGTATTATTTATGTCTTCTCATGAGATAATTTATTACCAAATTTAAATCTTATAACGAAAGCCAAATAACCCACAAATAACACTCCAGTTGGATCGAAACTGGACTTTTGTTCAAACAAGGAATGTAGCAGTAAGAAATACCAAATTTGGCAACGAAGTATTCCGTTGCTGTTCATCAGAAAGCTGATGATTATTTTTCCAATGAACTTGATTATTGTAATATTCTCTACGGGCATTATGAAAATTGAAGAAGAACGATATTATTGTTTTCCACATATAAATAAAAAATGGAGCCTTGGACTCAAAAATTACATTCAGAAATGACTAAACATCTTTTAAAATGCCTTCTACAGCTTTTGAAATAGTTTATCAAATTTAGTAAAACACATGAAAACCTACTAACATCAAATGTGGCAAACAGTCACTTATGTGTATTATAAGTTGATTTAGCTTATTAGCTTTTTTATTAAATTTGCTTGAACATTACATGAGAGTTTGATACAATAAAATGCTTTAGAGATGTTCTGATTGGAAAAATTTGTATGATACCTTACATGATAATAAGAGATTTTTCAAGGTAAATGACATAGAGAATATTGTTACTGAATTCAACAGTGTCTGATGGCCTTGAGATAGTAGGACTACAAGGATGGACAAGACGGGGATGGGGAGGCTTTGTGTCAACAAACAAGCACATTGTTTTGTAAACAAACCCATATCTAGAACTCTCTCAAAGTGACAATGCCAGAACCTTCTAGCATTCTCTTGTTTATTCTCAGAAGCCTATATATTAGGAATGTTTGGGTTTACCAGGCAGTTGTACTCCAGCAATCAAATGATTTGTGTCAGTTCTATTGTGTGATAGACAAGCCGGATGTTGTATATAGACACTCTATAGTTATATTCATTCTGTCAGTTCTTATTTTTTCTTAGTGTAACGTGATAAAGACTGTTCATCATTTCTTATTCAGTGCAGTGTTAATTTTTAGTGAAATTTGTATTGTGAAACGTTATAAACTCTTGTGCTATCTTCTGATCTGTTATAGTTTATCTTTTTCTAGTGTGTTATAGCAGTGTAATTAATAGAGTTAATCAGTATAAATTGCCTCAAGTCTTTTATTATAGTGGAAACCTGTAACAATTGGTGTCAGAAGTGGGATGTAGCTATTGATTGAGGCAATTTTATAAACTTGTACCTTTGAGAAGTGAACTATTATTTTCAATTGATTGAACTGTTATCTTTGTGTGTGAACTTTTTCTTCAATTGAATGAACTGTGATCTTTGAGTGTGAACATTTTTGTGTGTGAACTGTATTCTCTAATAGTGAACATTACTCTTCTGTACATATTTGTGAACTGTGTAATATTTGTGGAATGTGAACTGAAATGCCAAGGAAAGGTGTGAAGCTCACTAGTTTGAAAGTAAATCAACTGAAGCAAGAGCTGGAGGAGCGAGAACTGGATACAAATGGGGTAAAATCTGTCTTACAAGATAGACTCCAGGAAGCACTGCTGGCTGAGAGTCAGGACCCAGACACCTTTTTGTTTGAAACAGATATGGGGGCTCTGGTGAGTAAATTTGAATTGGTTGAAAGTAAAATGGAAGAAAATAAGTCAGCTTTGACAAATTTGGAGAGTAAAATAGAAGAAAATAAAACAAATTTGGAGAGTAAAATGGAAGAAAATAAGTCAGCTTTGACAAATTTGGAGAGTAAAATAGAAGAAAATAAAACATCCTTGGAGAGTAAATTTGAATCTCTGAAAGAAATATTTGAAAGAAAACTATGAGAAAATAATCAAATTTTGGAAGATAAATTTGAAAAAAAACTTAAAAGCATGGAAGATGAATTTGATAAGAAGATTGAAGAGCTGCAAAATAATAACACTAGTGGAGCAAGAGCAACCTTGGAGGTGGATGATAATGCTTATCTAATTGAAAAGGATACTTCAGTAAGTAACTGCAATGTGCCTATTACCATGCCAAATTATCATGGTGGACTACCAACGTTTGATGGAAAGACTCCATGGGAAGATTACTGTACCTTGTTAGATGTGTATGCCGATATATATGAGTGGACACCTGCAGCAAAGGCTGATAATTTGTGCCTATCACTTTGGGGAGATGCACTGTCAGTAATCCAGACGATTCCAAAGTCTGACAGAGGAAACATTGGTGAACTGTTGAAGCATATGGAAATGAGATTTGGCCACCGACACATGTATCAACTACACCATTCAGAATTGAGGAACAGAATCCAGAAGCCAAATGAGTCACTCCAGGAATTTGAAGCTGACATAGCTCACTTGGTGAGGATTGCCTACCCAGCATCAGGGGATGATGAAATGAAGGAGAGTATGGCAGTTGATAGATTCCTGGATGGTCTACGTGAGCCAGAAACCCAATGAGCTGTTGAACTGGCTTGTCCTCAGACCCTCAGTGAGGCATTAACTCAGGCCTTGGAATTTGAAGCTGTGACACAATCTTTGAGGAGCCATGCACGTGTTCACTCAGTATCAGGGGAAGATAGCCATAAGGAGCTGGTGGAGGAAATAACAAAGAGGATTTTGAAAAAACTCATTACTGCAAAGAAGGAGATAAGGTGTTGGGGCTGTGGAAAGAGGGGTCATCTACAAAACAAATGCCCAAAGAAGTCAATGTCTGACAAGAAGCAGGAAGGGAAGGAAGCAGTTGCTAACAGGATAACTGTAGTTACAGGCAAACCTGTGGAGGACTTGGAACAAGAAGACTACACCAGCAAGCTCTGGAAGCAGATGGATGAGATTCATGCAACTGTCCGCATCAACATCCAGGAAACCAGTGGCATGATCAAGCAGCGCTCTGGCATTAAGGACAACCATGGAGGATACCAGGCTGGTGACATGGTATGGTTGTACAATCCTCAACAACATCGTGGATACTCTCCCAAGTTGCAAACCTCCTGGGATGGACCTTACAAAGTGGTCACAAGGATCAACAATGTGGTCTACAGGATCAAGAAACCAAGAGGTACTCCACGCATTGTTCATTTCAACCGACTGGCGCCTTATCATGGAGACAATGCTGCAAGGGGAGTTCAAGAGGCTCTTCATCCTGCCATCCCAGATTTTGAAGGATTCATGGCCAATCTAGGGATGTCACTAGAAGAAGGAAATGTCACCATCAGTCACCAGGACTTATTCACCCTACCAAAGAGCTATGCCTTGGCACATTGCATTGCTAGGAATGTGGGAGCTTCAAGAGGAATTGCTACAGTATTCAGGACAAAGTTTCAAAGCTGGATGAATTTAATCTCCAGAATTAGGCTGTGGGGAAAGCACTTCATCTTCAGGATCAGAACCAACATCTGTTCTATTTGGTGACAAAAGACCAACCCCAGCAGGAGTCAACATAACAGGCTTTGTGGCAGAGTCAGATGCATCTACAAACTCACCTTCAATTCCTGTGAGTAAAGCAGCTTGGAATCCCAAGACTGGGCAGTGGATATGATGGATTGGACTGGAAAATTGTGAGACCAATGATTGGAAGAATTTTCAAGGACACTGGAATCAACGTCACCTGTTGTGTCTTCAACCCATGGGCGGTTACACAAGTTGATCCATTGGTGCCAGCTTCTACTGTTTGCACTTCCAGGATGGATCTGGACTGTTCTGGGACAGAACAGTTTTAAGGAGGGGGCAGTGTTACAGAATTCAACAGTGTCTGATGGCCTTGAGATAGTAGGATGACAAGGATGGAGAAGGCGGGGATGGGGAGGCTTTGTGTCAACAAACAAGCACATTGTTTTGTAAACAAACCCATATCTAGAACTCTCTTGAAGTGACAATGCCAGAACCTTCTAGCATTCTCTCGTTTATTCTCAGAAGCCCAGTTGTACTCGAGCATTCAAATGATTTGTGTCAGTTCTATTGTGTGATAGACAAGCCGGACGTTGTATATAGACACTCTATAGTTATATTCATTCTGTCAGTTCTTATTTCTTCTTAGTGTAATGTGATAAAGACTGTTCATCATTTCTTATTCAGTGCAGTGTTAATTTTTAGTGAAATTTGTATTGTGAAACGTTATAAACTCTTGTGCTATCTTCTGATCTGTTATAGTTTATCTTTTTCTAGTGTGTTATAGCAGTGTAATTGATAAAGTTAATCAGTATAAATTGCCTTTAAAATCTTAAAGTATTAAATTGCCAGTATAAAGTCTTTTATTATAGTGGAAACCTTTAACAATATGTTAGTCAACATCTTTCAAACATGTTAATAGAAATTAGAAACGTTCAACGCCAGAGATATTTTCAAAAACATCAGTTATCGAAAGCATTATGTAAAAAATCCTGTGATTCAACATTGAATAAATCAAATGATAGATACGTGCTCTTGAACAATGAGAGTACAACACGTGTAATTCACAACAAGGAACATTGAAAGCAATAAAAATCACCTTTTGGAAAATTGGATCAATTGAAAAATTGATAACACAACTGTACAGTGAAATCTATCAGTCACAATAATTACAAGATAAAATTACCACATTGTTGGAGAATTCACTGCAAAGAATAATCGAATAATGTACAGTAATTCAATTTATTTATGCAATATCAAATATGTTGACAATCGCCTCGAAAATGACCCAAGATAAGAACAATGAATATGTATTGAAAATATTTCAATTACGTTACAGTTAATTGATAATATTCTTATTCATTCACTACAAAAATTATCAATATTTATAATGATATAATTAATTTCAACCAGAGAACTGATCATTTTATTCATTCATAAGCGCTAATTATTGTTGTGAACGTTCTGTCTGTGTTTTACCCATAAGGTATTGATAAAAGCAATAAAAATCACATCTTGGGAAATTGGATCAATTGAAAAATTTATAACACAACAGTATTTATCTATCAAATAAATGGATAAAAGAATTAGCCTATTGACTTTCATGGATTAAAACGGGTTAACACATCTATTGAAGCCCATCGACACAACCGGAACACAAAAACACTAGTGAATTAGATAGGTATAAATCAGTGGTCACCAAATGGCAGACCGCGGTCCGCATCCGGACCGCCAGCTAGTTTTGTGCGGACCGCAATATCATACCAATCTCAACGGAAAAAAACTTGAAGAGAATCCTATAACAAAATCCATAAGAAATCCTTCAAAATCTAAATGAAATTGAATTATTAAAACAACTCCAACAATAAATAAACACCAGCAGTGTAACCAAATTAGAGAGTAGATAGTTCTTCCAATGTAATTTATCTTTGTATTTCAATAGCTGAAGAGATATAGTCAAGGAATAAAAAAATAGAGAATAGTTTTGACAATTTCATAATTCTTCGAATAAATAGAAAAAATAATACAGTAATTTGGATTTTTTATTTATTTTGTGCAAGAAAATAAATATATTCTCATTATTATTTTTATTTTTTTAATGCCAAATCCAATTGAAATAATGACCTTTATTTTAATTTTGATATATCAATGGCATAATATTAAACTTCAATACATTTGAAGAACATCGAAATGCATACAGAGTAATAACTATCCCAAATATTCGAATAATGATTAAAATTAATGTAGTTAAACAATTGATTTTTTTCAATTTCCGTGAAGGAACACCCCCCCCCCCACCCCAACTGTGATTTCCCCGGAATGGACCGCGGAAGCTCGCCAAGACTTTGAAACGGACCTTATGAAACTTAATTGGTGACCACTGGTATAAATGGATAAATTAATATGGCATTCATAGGGAAGGAGATCCTAGCGGGTAGGTTCCACCTCGCCAACATGTATTTAGTTGAATATTGGTCACCCGTCTCGACTGCCAGTGACTTGATTCATGATCGCTAAGTGACCATCAATTTTCATTGAGATCAAGTCACTGGTTCTCGATACAGGTGACCAATATTCAGTGTAATTAACAGGAATTAGTTTTTCACTTAAGAATAACCTAATAACCAAAGAAACAAACCAAATCGATACAAATTGAGAGAGAGTTATCTTATAGAATAGATATTATTGAAAAAGATTAGTAACTCCTATCAAAAGCGAATCAGGGATAAGTGGATCATTATTCTTAAAAATCTGAATAACCTAGCCACGTGTTTATTCTGACGAGCAGAAAAACACATTTCAAATTGGCATCACGCTGTTTGCAATGTTGTGATTGAATTGAAGAGCCGGGAATTATCGAAGGCAGTGATCCAGAATATGACATGAGACTGGGACATCAGAGTACTGGTGGAGCTGATGACTGACCCTAATGACGGAAATAAGAGGGCACAAATGTAGATAAATGCGTGAAAAGTTGGAAGAAAATATTTGTGTGCTGTCCTAGAGCGTGATCATCCTGGCCGCTCCATAATCAAGCATGACCAATCATGCTGAGTTGCCAACTCCTGACGAAACCTTAATTGCAAGAGCACACGCAACCTTATCACCGCACTTCCGTCTCTTGAGTCTTGATAGAAACTCCTGCCTACTCCTTTCTGATCATTTGTCTTGCAACGGGATGGAACACGGCCAAAGTCCATAATTTGGCTCTGGGTCGATTCATCCAACAATAGCTCTATCAAGACTTTATGGTTTTAGTTTAAGGGGAATCCTGGAAACAGTTGATGACCTCAAAGAGTCAGACATCAATGGATGAAAAAATAATGCGTTCAGAGTATTGTTCTAAGGGTGACCAGATCAAAAGACTTTTTACAAACAACATCGAGAAAAACCAATTGGTAGCTAGATTTATGTTTAGAAGAACTAATAAGAGAGAAGATAAATATCCATCAGTTCATTTAGCCTAATTTTATTTTAATAGAGATCATTTCGTCAAATAAAAGGCAGAAAGATACATAAATAGAGATCATTTTTCATCTGGCAAACTATATTTATATAAGTGTCTCCAGTATGACAATTCTAAAATTCCTCGAATAAAGTAAAAGAAACTAGAACTGAAACTATTCCAATGTTTATGCTTCAATGCTTCAAAAATATCTTTGAAGAGAATGTCTACTATTTCCAACTCGCCTCATGCTTTCAGAAGCAGGCACCTAAAATATTTGTCACATCCTCAAAAATAACATCCCATACTGTTGCAGTTGAATGAACAACGAAAGGAAAGGTTTTGAAACAACTGCTACAGAGAGATTTATAGCATCACATTAGTGGATGTCAAATTTCCAGGACCAAGTTCTTTGAATAAACAAAAGATAGCTTAGAACTAGACCAGAACACAGGTTGAAAAAATAGGACTTCAAGCAAATGTGCTTGAGAGCGAGAGCATAGATGAGATAGGAAACTACTGTATCTTCAATTTTCCTTCATCCACCACTCAATTAATTCGAATCTTAAATATTTGACAGGCTTGTGGATGTAATATTCCTTCTATCAATTTTAGTTTGATGAGGAAATCACTTTTCAACTTTTCTGAATTGATTATATAAGTTTATTTTTGAAAAAGAATTCATCTCAATTCTCAATCAACGATGAATTTTTCATGCAAATGAACAAATTGATGATCAAATGTTACTAGCTCTTTTATCCAATGCAGAATGAAATCTTGAATGTAAGTTATATCATTGTTATTTCTATTATGGTAAACTAGAACGTAGGCAAGTGAATTATTATTACATAAAGCATGGCTAATCAATTTTGTTAGCTAATCTAGAAATTTATAATGATCAGGGCCAAATTCATTTCAAAAATGAGGAAACTCTATTCAATTAGCTAGAAAAGTCAGGACCCACTAAATAACAATACAGTCTAGAGTTTTGAGGTCGTCGTCAAACTTGACCGAGTCAAGTCGAAGCTGAAAATTGAAATTACCACGGTGGAAAAGCACAGTTCGGCTTCATTGAAAAATCTTGTTCCAAGGTGAGAACCGTTCGCAAAATGTAAACAATGAGAATTTAAACTATCTACTTATACAGTCTTCTCGTGTTGATTAAATTAATTGTGCAGTACCTGTACCAAGCAGCCCACACATATGTATTTTTATCATGGTTATCAATAATTCATTCAATCTACTTTGAAAAAGCTATTTTCTAAGAAATTTTTAGGTGGATGAGGCTGCTTGGACTTATTAAGTCTTAAATTTTACATATTTATTATGATTTATGAGAATTATAATTTTTCAGAAAAAAATATTTGACAACTGAAACCTAACAACACATCAGGTTTTTGAATCTATCAAGTTTAAAATGAAAAAATAATTTTAACTCATCACTCATTTACCAGTGGAAAATGACAAAAATACAACAGGAATATAGTTTGAAAGCTCACATACAAATAAAACTAACTAATTACTGTATTATTGAATTCAGAGATGTACGTGATTCAATCAGTAGGATAAAAAAATAATTTAACTAGAACAATAAAAGTTGTCAAGTTGAAATCACCGTAAAATTAATCATCAAATTAGTATAAAATTTGACATTTACAGTAAAAAGCGAAATTTTTTATCAAGGGTTCACCTAAATTTAGGGATTCAAAAAGTTTGGGGTGATTGCCTGTTTCTAATTTTCGTAAACAATGTATAATTTGTACTAAAATGAACGAATGGATAAAATTCATGTGTTAGAAGAATGGACGAGAAATTTCATAGTTGTTTTATAGAAAAACAAACTCTGAAAACAATACATGTACATTCTATTTCACAAGATGAAACCCTTATTTTTGAATACAGAATGTTTTATAGCATTCCATGCATAAAACCCTCGAAATTGATTTCTGACTGATGGGGAAGAAAAAAACTGAAATTTCAATGGAAGCTTTCAATTGATAAGTTGCATGAAGCTTCAACAGTAAATTACAGCAACCTTCATGAAATGACCGCTGTCAAAATTTGACACCTTTTGAATATTGTAAAAGAGAAGAAGGATTAACACATGACAAAAATTGGGTCAAATGCAGTTTTTTCAACAAGCCGATGATAGCAAGACATGGCAGAATCAGGCCGACGCTGTAAAAATAACTTACATCATCACACATTCACAAATAAACAGTTCCACCTTCAAATCCTTCTAAACGTGAGCACCAGCTGAAATTTCCACACATTGTTTACGCATATTTTGTGTGGAATTGTATTGTGGTTCTGATCAACAACTCTCCTTTGAAGATTTTTCAGACGGTGGTTAAGGAATCGGCAATTCCTCAATTGATCTTATTTTTTATCTTACAATTTAATCGTAAGCTAAAAATATTTGAATGTATCAACTAACTGATAGGCAATTAATTCAAGTATCATAAAGGTTTGTTTGTTTGTCAATGGCGCAACAGCCCTATGAAGGGCCTAGGCCTACCAGCTGGTTGCCAGTTTCATATTCACCAAACTATACAGTCCATTCAAGCAAAGAAGACACGGAAAAGACGGGCAAGACGGGAAAACAGTATCATAAAGGTATTTGAATAAAATGTAAAGAGCAAGTAATAATTGATTAAATTTTGAGAATATGACTCCTACAAAATAGTTGGATAAAAAAATAATTGATTTGTGTTGAAATGACATCTAGCATTCTTGACTAGAGAGGGAGGTGTTGATACTTTAAATCAAACAGTCCCGAACCCAGAATATCCTTAAATTGCGATGTATGTACTAACTCTGTCTGGAATTAATGCTGCAATCAGCCTACAACTTTATAGCCTACATAAATCATTGGAAAACATGACACAAAAACCTCCAGTAGAACCAGAGAAAATAGAAAAAAACTATTCTCTCTGATTATAACAGTGGATAAGGCCGATAAATTGACAAACAGTCATTCAGTGAAGAATTTAGAACTAATTTCTGCTTCTCGAGATTTTGAACATCAGTCGAAACCTTATTAGAAAAATATTAATGAGCAACAGAATTTACACTTCTATAGTCACGAAAGAAACTAATTCATCCACTTCTAAGACAAAAATATGAGTGACATCATGACCAAAAACTAGAAATATAAATTTTTGTAAACATTATCAGCATTGCCTTATATAGGCCTACATCATTTCCACTTTCACTAGAGTAATCACACGCTGCTTCAACATTATATACATTTTTTATGACTACTTCATCAAGATTCATACAAAATTGAGGTTTATAACTTACAAAGTTTACCAGAAGATTCAAATTCCAGAATATTTAAAGTTTGATGAATACAAAAATATTGATTTTCAATATTATACATTTCCTAATAAACATTACTGAAGCCTTGCCATTTATAAATTTTCTTTGAATAATATTCAAATTTATATGAAATTCAATATCAAGCCCACCATTTATTGAATGCACAACTACATGGCCTAGAAAACTGCCGGTGAGCTACTCAGCTACAACACCTGCTCCACACTCTCCACCTCAACACCTTTCAAGTTGTAATTCCGAAATGACACGTTTGAATGAAGAGGTAAGTGCAATATGCATTTGTCTCCAATAAAATGCAATTCAGACACGAAGCTTACCTTCACGATCGATGAGCAAAGAAGGGTGGTAGACCGGGTAGTAGACTTGGAATCTGATCATACCGGCGTTAGTTTAGCTTCCTGACTCACTTGACAACCGAAACATACAAAAAACACTACTTACATTGCGTAATGGCGCACGGTACACGATAATATGCAATAACCTACCTACACACACTAAACGCAAGCAAAGCTCCAACCAATAAAGCACTCCCCACTCCCAACTTTCGTTGAGGATGACACGCCGAGGATGTATGACTCTACTGTCTATACTGCAACTAAATTATTATTGTTATCAACATCATCATCATCATCATCATTGACATCACCCACACAGCACCTCAGGTAGAGCAAGGTCGTTGTCGATTGCTATGCTAACAACACAATTTTACCAACTCTACGGCACTAGTTTCAGTACGTGTTCTTGAAATTGTAATCTGCATAACAGTCAGAAGATAATGAATGACTCGGGAGATCCAGGGCACATACGTTATCGAAGCACATAATCCAAACGACAATACTAAGTGTTCAAGGACTCACAATAATGACAAGTACATCATTTATCAGGTTTCGAAAAGTATCATGAGAAATGCTTTAAAATAGTTGGTCACAACGTACAAAGTCTACGAATTTATGTACATTGTATGAATTATTACATACAGGTGCTTGAAAAGATTAGAACGTCAAAATGTTGCACTTTATCAACATGATTATAGCAAAGTTTCTATCTAAAACAACAATATCACATCAAAATAACATTTCAATTGAGATAGACTTGAGAATAATATCTTAAATTATTGGCTATTAAGGAATATTCTATAAATATTGTACGGATACAGAGTCTTTTATCTTTTATCCTGTCAGAACTAGAATAATTGAGTTCCCAACGATCTGAATACATGGACTTTGCTTCAAAAGCAAATGAATGCAAAGATAAGTGTATAATGACAATCCTTTACATATTAAAAGTAATCTGTAGGCAGTTTATTATCAAGTACGAGGATGAAAGACGTTCATTGTACCTAGTTTTATTCTGTAAGTTAATAAATGATCTAAATTCTATTGCTGATCTCAGCTTCAATCAAGGACAAGTTTATATTTTGTTGACTGGTTATAAAGGTGATATTGTGGAAGTTATCCAAAAATATTGTTATTCAAGACCAATTTATACCTAAACCACAATATTTTTCTACTCAGCTCTGAGTTAGAACATCTCTTCGGATAAAGATAGTTTGATTCACAACGCCAAGGGATAAAATTTGTTCGACGAAAATTCTTGGAATAATGAATTGATTCCATGTACCATTCTTGATCGAGAACGTCTCCCCAAAATTCTAAATTTCAAGTCTTAGCGAGCCAGGCTAATTTCTACAATACGTAGAACTACAATACAATACATTCAAAACACATTGCCAAATAATTTTACATAAGAAAACTGAAATAGCAATATATAAACAGACATCAATCAATTTGTTTTTATCAATCAAACTGCTGGAGGACATAAATCATAAGTTTCATAACAGGGTCAATGAACTGAACGTTGAATCATAAAGTTGCAACGTTGATGCATAAGCCTCATTATTATTGAGATAAATATTGGCAGATGTAAATATCGCTCCAACCTTTCCATGAATAAACACAGTAACATAATATTTGTCATAAGATAAGAGAGATTAACAAACAAACCTAGGACAGTAAACATCTAAACTTGATATTTTAAAATGTCTACGACACTACGATTCATGTGAGCAGAGTCCACCAATATCCTCAAGCAATTTACATAGTAGGGTTGATGTTTTAGAAGTGTAGAGGAAGAGAGAGAGAGAGAGAGTGAGTGAGGAGGTAGGTGTAGACGTGACGGCGCCAGACGTCCGTGTTTACGACAGACGTGCGACGTCACAGTACCCCAGAACGTGGTCCGGACACCGCGTTTATTATGCCTATTACTCCCCTCACCACAAACGCCACGCCAATCCACGTCGAAAATCGATGCTCCCCCTGCGAAAGTAGGCCTGGCTCTCGCTATCACTACCAAACACGACTGTTCCCTGCCCCTTTTTAGTTTAGCCTATTTTGTACTAATTGAAATTGATTATAAAAGTCGAGGAGTATTGGAAAGCCAAACAAATTTATTATAATTTTCAACAATAGATGAGGTTCAGTGTATTCTTACTGGAGTGACTGCCGAAGTCGAAGGTATATTATCAAAGCTTTGTTGTACATAATCAATCAGTTCACCGATTGTAGTGTAAATAAAATCCATAATTATCAAAAATTCGGGTTTTTAAATAATCTGAGAAATTTATTGAATAAATAACAAATAATAATTAAAATTTTATCACTCTGAGACTAAAAATACAACAATTTATTGTTCTCCTGATAATTTAGAAGATACACTCAGCTTCAGCCAACACTAATAATATTCTATTGAAACTCATCCGAGTGTACGCCACTCAAACCCTAGTAAATTTTCAAATCCCTTCAAGTTTACCTTTCTGCTTTCTCACCCAGTATTAATTCGAAACTTCATAATTCAATTCTAATGAGGAAAATACAACTTCTGTAGAAGTGCACTGATGACATACTTTGTTCAGAAATATGCCAAGATAACTTCAATTCTGAACAGCGATGAAGGAAGTTCAGAAGAGTGATTAATTCCCACGACAAAGACTTTCCAAGCACTTGACCTAGTTGAGGGTATTTTTGCTTGTGCGACATGTTTTCCCGGATAGTAACGGCGACAAGGGCGAAGGCAGATAAATAATCCGCTATGCGGATCGCGTGTTTATCGTGAGTACCGTAATAAAATGTACTCATCGCATCCTCATACCATGCATCTTCAACAATCGTGATGTACAAATTCAAGCTGCACCCATCCCAACCTCAAGTGCACATAATCACAATGAAGGGTTGCTTGCTAGAAGGAGAAGGGTGGACAATATTAGTGCCGACTCATTGAATACAATACTCGAAATTCATCGAGCTGTTCACTTCCCTATACAGAATGGTTTCCAGTAAAGAAAACGTCTGTCTGTCTCAATGGCTCAACAGCCCATAAAGGGCCTAGGCCTACCAGTTTCATATTTACTCCTCTATACAGTCCGTCCAAGCAAAGAAGACACCCCGGCAAAACGGGAAAACGACTCTAGCCCGGCCAATACCTGCCCAAAAGCCATAAATTCTCAATCAGAATTCAGAACTCCGAACCAACACTGACCGAGCCGAAGCCAGACCCCTCCCCACCCCGCCAGAATCCCAGAAGAACATACAGCAAGCAAAATAATCATGAACCAGAATAAAGATAACGTGTGGTTAGCACGTTGATCCCCTCAACCATAAGCCGGTCTCCGCAAACAATTGGCGGCGCAGAACACCTCTAAATAACATGCAGTTAATCAGTTACAATTACTATTCCTCCAGAGAGGTGAAACGACTGTTATCTTTACTAACGACAGCCAATCTCCCAAAGGAGGTAAAAATAAAACATCATCATTCAAATCAACTCATCAAATCAAATAATAATTTTATAAATATTATAAAATATATTTTCACGAATGAAAGCTACTCAATCTCATTTAATCAAATATTATCAACATTGATCAATCAGACTAGTTTTCTATCAAGTCAGTTGAAAAAGTAGTTTCAACAAGCCAATCGGAAAAGCAATCACATTTTACTGGTTGAGCAAAATTGAAGCTACTTTTTCAACAAGCACACTCCGATATCTGTTTAATAAATGGACGGTAATTTAAATTTCGAGCCTGTTAATAATGTAGAGAGCAGGTTGCAAGCAAGGTTCGGGCGCAGTCTGCCTTGACCCGCTTAGCAGCAGAGTGAATGGCACCCACCCTACGGGGGGAGGGGGTGTTGGAGGCGGAGTAGGCGGGAGGGGTTGGTACACAATTTGGAAGCTTTTCCACGCCGTCGCCTCGCCAAAACACAATGCGCCAAACAAGTGCATGCCACTGTTGTAATCATGCTAGGGCATAGCATAGCCAGCCAGATACTGTACTATACTTCCTATTGTTGAACAAGTTCATAAATTCTCTTTTCTCCAATTCAATGGATTAGTGAATTCTAATAATAATACGATCATTACTATACCCTATTCACGATCACTTAGAGACGAAATGAACAAACTTTTTGCGCGTGTGTGCGGGTTAAGGGAGGTATTACTTCATACGACGGTCGGCCGCAGTCGAACAGCTGTAGCCAATCACAGTTCTTGGCTTTTCCTCAAGCTCAAACAAAAATAGCTACCTGTACATGCAAAAAGTTTCTTTATTTCGTCTCAAGTAATCGTGAATAGGGTATAGTCTCTTTTCTCTGATGAGATAAATTGGTGAATGGAATACGTTTGAATAATAATAGCCTAGTATTTTGTTGTTTTCATTTTTATCATAATTGCAATGGAAATTTATTCAGTAGACCAACTTCAAATTGGAAATGGACACAATAAGTTACGGTACGTGATAATATCACAATCAATTTCTAAGATCTTATTGAAGACAAATCTGAAATTAGTTGATTTAACATTCATCTAAGTTTTTACTGCAGTATAGTTAGTTGGTAAAACCTATCCAACAAACACACGTCAACCGTTGGTTTTCGATAAAATGGGGTAAAATACTGAAGAATGTATTTTAATTATTGTCAAAATCGTGAACTAGTTCAGTCAGAACTGGCTTTGAGAGAACTACAGGACACCAGTTCTCTGTTGATGTTATTATGTCCACTAATAGTGTATGTGGCTGGTCAATTGGTGCATTATTCAGTCACTCAATTGACCTTGATAAATTGATTAACCTCAATTATCATAAGGGGGCAAATAGCGGCGGTGACGTAACCTCATCAAATATGCGTTCATATGATTTTAATCGGGTCATTACAAGTTCTCCTATGTGAGCTAAGCATAAAATATAGCATTACATGATGAAAACCAGAAATTTGCAACTCAATTCACAGCTATTGGAAAATCTCTCGAAGTCCAATTTGAGTTGAGTTGATGAGCTTGATTGAACGACTTGTTGAGAACACAAGGAGGAAAGTAGTGATAACGGTCAAACTAAAAACGATAGAGCAAGAGAATTTAAAATAGAAAGTAGAGTTTTAGTTAATAACTTAATGACAACACATTCACATTACAGTGAGCTTAAATGGGTTCACTACAGCCTTCATTTCAAGCAGTTAATATTCAACAATATTATTAACGAGGGGTGGAATGACTGTGAACATTGACTATTGATGTAGCACTATTGATTTGGGACAAGGCAGTCACATTATACTGTATTATGCATGAACAGGCAAAGAGTATAATGTTTTAGGTAATGACTAATGTTTTCCATTACAGAATAGAAAGTTGTTTGTTCAATTCTAATACTCAACTATCCAAGAATACGAATACATAATATTGAAGAAATTTTTATACTTATATTATTTAGTTGAGAAAGTTGAAAAGCTATTTATCATTTATTAACTTATCATCGATGAAGTACACGTATTTCAAAGATTAGAAGAAATTTATGAATAGATATCGTATTATGGGACTGTATGGAATACAACGACATTGGATACAACTAGAACATTACTTAAGAAAAATTCTGACATTTTCAAATTTGATGTTACCACTCATGGGAGGCAGATGTGAAACAAATAGTGTCATAAATTTCAAATGTCAATATAATAGAAGATATTATGTGGTTATTATGTGTACGTGTACCGTCGCAATGAGGAATTACGTAAGTAAAATCTGTCAGCTATCATGAAATTTTGCCAGAAGCCTAACACTAACACAATATTATTTTGTGTGTCATCTAAAACACCAATTAATCACAATATATCATATATTTCCTTATGAGAATAAAATTTCCAAGTAAGACAATTTAAGTTGATTCGTTATCACACAACAATGACTGGAATGTAAATCAGAACAGTTATTGTTAGAAGTCATTACAAAGCGAGTAGTACAACATCAGTCTCACCACTCTCACCAGTCAGCAGTTATCAGATTGAAAAGACGTTACACACATAACAAATCACAAAATTCTATCAACAAGGAAGTTATCAAGAAGCCTTTAAACTTGACAATTTTTAATACTGTATCATTCATCATGAATGTTTAAAAAAAACAGTGAAGAAGAGATACTCTACAAACTAAAATCTATTTACAAAAAGATGAAAAAATACAGAGTATTATGATTAATAAGGAATTGTATGGAATGAGGTTAGAGATGGTTGAGGACTCTGACTCTGAGGGTGAGTGGATGGGAGTAATCGAAGGACAGAGTGGAGAGTGAAATAAGTGAGCCGATAGAAGAGAGGCAGAGAGAAAATTAGAAGGGCGAGCATACGGTACCCAAGTTCTTTGCCACATTGTCGATTACGTAAGCTCTATGACTCATTCTAGAACCATGTGTACCAAATAGGCAACAGCTCATGTACCAAATATCATAGCATGGAGGTTTGGATCAACTTTCCAATACCGAAATTATTCAAAGTATAAACAATGTTTCATTTCAATGAATTGATTTGAAGTAAAAAATTTGATGTGTATTACAAAAGATATCATGAAACAGGCATCAAATAAAAATATTGTGAAACAGGAAACTGATAAATGAATGAAAGTCAAGTATACTAGAATGATAGCTTTCAAAATACATCACTTGAATAGCTGAACAAACAGTGGAATAGATTAACAGGTTGAAAAAATCAACTACATTTTCAATATTACATTATTAGTATATGACTACTTTGATATTAGAGGAAAGAGGAATCTGCATTATTAAAATACACACAATAATTCAATCATGAAGTCTGATTATGTAAGTTATTAAAATGATCTAATAGGAGCTTTCTTCGGTTTGTGAATCACTCAATATCGATATCATAGTGAATCATTGAAGAGACAACCATAACACCTAGTATTCAAGTTTTATATCTGGATTATGGTCCAAGAAATCATATTTAATAGTGCAGGAAAGAGATCTGAGCCTGAGCACCATCGTTGTAAAGTGAGTGGCGGATATTGTTTTGCGTCACACATGCGAACAAAATATATAAATGAATCTCTTCTCATGCATCCGTTTCACGAAAATCTCACCGAAGCTATTTATGTGCACATTGGAATAGAAGAGTGGCGCCAGATAAACTAAAAACATCAGACGCCTCCAAAGTGCCGCAATAAATTCAGACACAACACGAAATTCCACGTGAGATGTGGGCTAGACTAGGCATGAAAACTAAAATTAAGTCAAGAATTTGTAGACTAAAATAATATTTTAATCATTTATAGATCTCATAAAGTATAGATTTAATAAACATTTATGAGGGTTAGAATATCAACATGTGAAATTCAATCAGTCCTGGTGAAATTCACCAAACGTTCAATAAGGATAAAAGAAGCTTCCAGCATTTCAATAATATATTCATGTTTTCAGCAATTTTTATTTATTTATTACAATATCAAGGAAGACTACAGGCATTATGCCCAACAC
>CM029548.1:37406373-37622177 GCA_017141385.1 Sogatella furcifera | reverse complement strand
AAAATTTGGATTGTTAATTATAAACCGCGGTTTCGAAAGAAAGGGTATAACTCTCCAAATAGAACTCTGTCCAACTTCTTTATTTTAAATCTATTCTATTTTAAATAATTAATTATAAACCACGGTTTCGAAAGAAAGGGTATAATTATTTAAATTAGATTTATTTTTGTTTAAACTTCAACAAACTGTTTTCCTACCATTTTATATTTCATTTTTAAAAGTTTCTGTACTGTTAAATATGCTCAATATTTGTCAATAATCAATAACAATTAATTATTTTATTCAGTGTCAATAAAAACCAAATTTCATTTTCAATTCTAACTTTATCATTTTCATCCTGTTTCTGGAAATTCAAACACCTTGTGTAGAACAAAAATTATACAATCAAAATTTTCAAGTTTTTGTGTTTTTTTTTTCTTCATAAAAAAAACACTGGTGGAGGCGTTCCTGTGAGGTAATTGAATGAATTGATCAAAACCCAAAGATTTGGAGGAATCCGGGGATTAATTCATTCAATTATCCACAATATTCAAGATCCAATAATTTATGGTAGTGCCCTCACCAAACATCGAGTAGAGGCACTAACCAATAAAAATTGAAACACAAAACTCATACGATCCATTCTATTAGATTGGAAACATCATTACCTCCATTCATTTCATTTTGGTGGAGCAATTGAAATATATTATCCAATTCGTTACAATAGGTTATCATATCTTGTTAATAGAGGCTTTAGAGTTTAGTGGCTCTAGAATAAGTGAATCTAGCTGGAGCTGTGTCGTCCAAATTTTTAAAAAGTTACCGCTTCCGAGTACACAGTCGATTGAATCCAACATCGACCTTCATCTAGTCGATACTGTATAGTCGAGTGTCAAAGTCGATACAATCTACTTGACAGCTTGATGATTTCAGATTCAGAATTTGTTTTTGTCTTTAGGGAGGAGGACGAAAATTGAAAATTGAATCAATAAATTTTTCTACTTTGTAATTGTAAGTAAAAAATTTTTTATTTGGAGTTCTTAAGTTTCACTTGAAAATTCAGCTATTTAGCAATTAGCAGAATTCAATTATTGATGAAAATCGAGAAAAAATAAAACTAATACAGTAACTTTGTAAATATTGTAGTCTAGCCCAAGGATAAAAATTTCATATCATGTTTTATGTGTCTACTTTTTATTTTACTCTGTGAATAGTTTTATGTTGAAAATTAAATCAATATAGGTTATATAGTGGACTCGTATCATACACCAATATTCCTCAGTAAGTTGGGATATGTTCATATTATCAGATGAAATCCTACAAACATAATTAATTTTGCTCCGTAAATAGTGTTATATGTTGATAGAAAATTAAATCAATATAGGTTGAGTGGACTCGAATCATTCACCAATATTCCTCAGTAAGTTAGGTTATGTTTATATTCTCAGATGAAATCCTACAAACATCATAAATGATAAATACGATACAATATTACATTATTTATGCTTGTTAAACATTTCTCTTCAGTCTTGACCTTTCATACTTGGGTACTAGCCTATGCTAGTCTAGTGGCGGGGACTGTGAGATGCTATGACTGTCAAGTCTTTAGGCCTATGTAGGACTACTCTTTTTCACTCACCAAGTCACCAATCTAGTCTTGGTCAATCTAGTTTTATAAAAACAATTTAAAATCTTTCAAATAGTTTTTCTTCTTCTCTATCCAACCCATGCCTCAACTTTGGTAAAACTTGTGTAAATAAATTCATTTTTCTATGAACCTATTTGTGCCTGTTGAGTGTTGCTCGGTCCACCCTATCCATATCTAGCCATTCTCCTCATTTCACTAACTGTCTTTCTTCTGCCAGCTCCAATTTCCTCTAAATTGTCTAACCATGTCTTTCTTGGTCGTCCTCTACCTCTCTTACCATCTGGCACAGCCTCCATAATTTTTCTAACTCCGTGTTCCTCATTCATTCGCACCACATGTCCAAACCATTCTATGTGTCTTTTTTCAGCAACTACCTGTATTGCTTTCCTGTTCAATTAATTCACTCCTCTCCTTACTCTATCTCTTTTTGTGAGCCCTTTTAGTTTCCTTAAATACTTCATGTCTGCAGCTGTGATTCTTGAGGTATGTTTTCCAATCATTGGCCAGCTCTCCGCACTATACAACAGAGTTGGCTTGTAGACAGCTCCATAAATTTGCATTTTAGTCTTTACTCCCACCTCATTTTTCCCCAAGATGGTCTTGTTCATTTGGAAATAGATTTTTGTAGCTTTGTTCATTCTGTTTAATATTTCCTGGCCAATTTTCAGTTTCTAACACCAAAAAATGGGTTTGATAAAAATTATTCGGGAGTATTTTCAATTTTAAATATTTATTTCACTTGAGCTTTGGTCAAGTTGCTCAAGCATTTTCGTCTGGGCAGCACTTCAAAGAGGGGCGCCTCAGTACAACAAACTCGTGCCAGTGACCGCAACTTTCTCTTCTTGCACCTCTTCCTATAATTCCTTCACAGTTGGGATGCGTTTTTTAATGGTAATTAATTTTCATACAGGGTCCGGCAGAAATAATTCCCCGATTACAAAGTAACGTAATGCGGAGCAGAGTGGTGGGGGCGCGTTCTTGAGTAGCTGCATACGTGCCGTTTTCAGTGTACGACATGGGGTGGTCTGGTAAACTCCCAAGAACTTCATTAACGGCCACTTCATAGCCCTAGCCCTAAAGTAACAGTATGATGTGCTGTTTACAATTCCAAAGTGATCGGCCCTTACTTTTTCGAAGAAAATGACAGGAATTTAACCGTCAACAGTGAACGCTATTTCTCGACCTGCTGCGCGAATTTCTCAAAACTAAGGGAGCTTTTTGGTGAAATAGAGAACGTGTGGTTCCAGCAAAATGAAGCTGCAGCCCACACAGCGCGGCAGGCACTGGCATTGGTGGAAGAAATGTTCCCTGGACATGTGATCTCGTTGCGTGGTGACATTGACTGGCCACCACAATCGCCGGACTTAACGCTCTGTGATTTTTTCTTTGGGGATATCCAAAAACCCCTATCTATTAACAAAGTCCACAATCTTTATGAGCCCTTAAAGAAGCAACTACTCAAGAGGTTGAAGCTATTCCAACGGAAATGACTCAAAGAGTAATGAATAACTTCGGGGAGAGACTCAACCAGTGTATTAAAATTGGAGGAAAAATTTAAGGGATGTTTAATTTGAAAAGTAAAGACTTATAGTACTTTTAAAAATGGCAGAATGTTTACTTTTTATTGGTATAAATAAAAATGTCCTACCTTATTTGGTTTTGGTTTTATTAGCTTCCCTTACAGAGGAGGTTTTTCTGCCGGACCGGGTCTTACGTCGAGATGCAAATACTCAATTGGCAATTTATTTTGTAATAGTATTTTTTCTGAATTGCCAAATTTGTATTTCTTTTATTATGTAGCCTATTTCTAAGATTGTTGTGGATTTCCTATTTTTGCCAAAAAGAATTTCAATTTCAATATCGCACTGATTCATAAAGTACCCTTTATAAGGCATCAGAAGTGTGTGAATTTCGATAGGGCGCATTCAAACATTCTCGTCACATAGCTGCCTTTGAAATTAACAGGGGACGGTACTGAGGCGCCACTCTATAAAGGGGTGCCAAGGCCACAATTGTAGACGTGAGTATATTTGGTGTTGTCTTCCAGCACGAGCTCTACATTTTTGCAGAACAGAATGTTTTTATAATTTTCAACAAAAGTATTATTACAAATAGTGAAAGAAAGTGTTCTTACAAATAGTTGAAGTGTGAATTTTTATAGGTACTATCTCTTTCCACTGTTCTTGTAATTTTTATCAGTAGTGTTAGGGAGTAGAGAGGTATTTGAACAGATCTAGCATGGAGAGAATCAACTCTCTAGAATTATATTAAGAATAAACATTTGATGACTGAAAATTTTTTTGTTTGTTGACAGAACCGTCTTTTTATAACATGTGACCAAGATGTCGTCTCTTGATTCTCAGTCCAGGGATAGTGGGCTAGACAGTGATACAAGTCATAATTATGTGACTGTCATACAAAACGAATATTCAAGGAACAGAGGTTTTCCTCAACCACCAGATCCATACAGGTTTGTTGCAATCATTCAACAGCTTACAACTTCTCAGTTGGTAATAATTCGTTTGATTAATCGAAGAACAGTAACAATAAGTTGTTAAGAATCTTTATCATGTCACATATTTTGAAAATACTACGAATGCAGTCTACATCAAATGCGCTCTGGTGTAAGTGGACCCAATACGTATTCACTTACGTTTCACTTCTGGTGGGCTAACTTATATAAATATATACATACACAATAATGTATTATTGTGAGGTCTCTCAAGATTCAATTTACTCGAGAATATTTGTGGAAAAAGCTAACTTCCTTATAATCATTTGTGAATGAATGGAAATAAAAACCGTGTATAACTGATTGTTGAAGTTATCCATACTTCTTGAAACTGCAGTACTAAATATTAGTGAATATTGTACTTCTGCTTGCTTTACAAGTAAGCATTAGTACAAGGTTTATAACTGTTATTTATCTATGACTCCTGGTTGAACTGCTTTGGTTTCTAACTTAACCTTGTGCAGAATATTCCAATTATAAATATTTTTCTTGTGCCGTAGTGACTACTCATCTCCAAGGAATGGCGAGGTTCAGAGTGGCGGAGAAGAAGGTGGCTCCTCAGAAGGATATAAAACATTGTCAGAATCAACAAATTCACAATGGGAAAGAACAGAGGATTCTCAATCGGACCAAACACCACACAGTGAGTTCCAGTTGTAGCCCAACAAAATGTTATTTCTCTTGTTGAGTAGTTGTGGAGGTGATATGGTAGTTATTCATACTAAATGAAAATACAAGATATTGTCAAACCATTGATTTATGATGGAAGAATTAACGGTCCCGGCACAGTTTTTTGATCAGTTTCATTCAATGGATCTTGCCTGCTATCTAGTACATTGGTCAATATTTGCAGTTGCAGAAGTCTTTGTCTTTGTCTATTTTTATAGCAATAAATTGAGATTCTAATTATTTATTATTACCATTGATTTATTATAGCATCGAGATACCGGTTTCGGTTGCCACACTGTTATCAATCTCCGGTAAAACAATCAGTGGTTAGACAATATCTTGTTTTTTCATTTGATTGGAATGCTATTTTTGGAATAGAATGCAGTAGTTTATGAATGCGGATTTATACTGGCCAGAAACAATGACCTCATAGGCGGATTGCTACAAGTTCAACTCTGAATTTATTATAACTCTGAAGTTATAGCGGTGCTTATGGTTTTCAAGATTTGCGTGAATCAATAATATCAATAAATTCTCTCCAAGTTATAGTTGTTTCACACCATAGAATGCACCACACAGTCTTGTAATGCATTTTCTTATGCATAGGAGCGCGTAGTTGCCGTTTATTTATAGTAATTGCTAGTGATTTCATGAAAACGACCTCCGCTCTCTCTCTCAAACACATGTGGTAGCATTGTTCTTCATAAGCGCAATGTTGGCTTAAAAGGAATATAGGTGACTTATTTGAAATCCATCAACTCTGTTGTTAAAGATTTAGTAAATCTGTTGGTAATAAATTACAATCCACTTACATTGCATTACAAGGTTGTTAATAATGGCAGGCTACTGGAAACTAGTTGATCTGATGACCGATTGATGTTTAAGAATTGAATCGATAAATCCAATCTTTTAAAGAGATAAAAAGAGGATCATTAATTTATTTTATTCTTCTCTGCACCAAGTAAACATACATATCATGTTTCTTTTAAAAAAATGCTGAGTCTTCATTTGCGCTGAAAAAAATTCAAGTATTAAAATTCTTTACCACAATACCAGCGGGTGAACATAAGAGTTGAAGACATATGTTTTGACACATGGAACTGATGTCTCAAAGCCTTCTTTGAAAGAGAACTTCGAACCGAGAATTTTTAAAGTATTTCTGTCAAATGGGTTTGAAACGGGAACCTTTGATTTTTTAGACAAGCCTTAATTCATCTTAGCTACCTGCTATTCGTTCATTAGTTCCTATTGTATTGGTTCTATTGGATAATATTATTTTTACATTAACATCATAATATTAACATTATATATTTTTAAAAATGAATTTCATTCCTGTGCAATAGGCCTCAAGATACTGGTTAAACCGTCCGTACTATTGAAAACTCATCAATGTGATTGGGTGAAATGTTGAATATTGTAGTTTTATAATCAACAAATCAATCAATGGATGAAAGTTTGATCTTGTATGCAGTATCTCTTTCAATAGTTTATTTAATTAACTCGAATATTGTTGTATTTTCCAGGTATAAAGGTATGTGTTTACCTCATGTCTGATGTGGCATTCCATATGGAACTGGAAGATGGGGCAAATACGACTGTACCAGAAATGGTTCAGGCAATCGTCAATGATCCTGAGCTTGGACTTCCAAAGTCAGCTGCTAATATTTTCACCATGTGGATGTGCTCTGGACTCCTAGGTATTTCGATATAGTAATATCAACAAGTCTATATTTTTTATCTAAATTTGGAAAGGGATGGTAAGGGCTTGAGTTGCTCAGTCTGTCTTACATTCCATATTTTAATGATTATGAGTGTATGTCAATAGTTAAGGTTATTGGGTAGCCAAACACTGTTTTAAAAAGAAAACTTTAATTTTAAATACATGATAATACAATACAATATAAGAATGAGAGAAGTGCTCTTGTTGGAATCTGGCAGTAGACTGAATAAAACTATTAACAGGGGGCATAACGATAGATATGCGTCAGCAATAATTCGGATATAAGGAGATTTAGGCTAACTAATGAATGAATAAGAATATTTTCTAGGAATATTCGTGGAACATGTTGTGTTCTTGTCTTGAATTCTATTACCAACGTTTTATTATAAGTTGCAAGTCTTATTACTTATAGCTACAGTGCATACATACATATTTATTCAATAAATTACTGCCACTGTGTTATATAAAAACACAGTTTCATTCTTTCAACCAATACATGAAAAATATGGTTGCCAAGGTGAAGACAAGAAACAATATAATTCAGAAATTATGTGGCACCACATGGGGCTCATCTTCAACAACTCTGAGGTGTTCTAGCCTTGGTCTGGTATATGCTGCTGCCGAGTCTTGTGCTTCATCCTGGATGAACAGCTATCACACCAAGATGTTGGATGTGCAACTAAACAGCTCTATGCGCATTGTCAGTGGAGCCCTGAGATCAACCCCAGTATCGTGGCTTCCTATACTGAGTGGTATACCTCCTCCTGCTCTACGCAGATCTCAGGCCCTCCTTCGACTGTACAATAGGATAAGCTCCAATCAGCAGCTCCCAATTCATAACGATATCCCAGACCTGGACAAAAGAAACCTCAAGTCCAGGAAGCCAACAATAAGGCTTGCAGAACGCCTCAAGAGAGAGAATTTCTCCTTGATTGATAGGTGGAAAGAAGAAGTCCCGCCAGATATTCCAGAAGCTCTCAGACAGGGTACCAGACCACCAGGTTTTGACCTTCCCCGACAGACTTGGGTGACACTTAACCGCATCCGAACAATGCATGGCAGATGCAAGGCATCTCTCTTTGAATGGGGTTTTACAGATTCTCCAGAATGTGACTAAGGAGCACCACAACAAACAATCCGACACATTATATATGAATGTGAGAGACGCGCTTACCTGGGTGAGGCTGATGACTTCACCGTAGCAAGCCCCCAGGCCATACAGTATATCTCAAATTTGGATGTGCGCTTGTAAATAGCGTGAAATTTCAAGGATATTCAAATAGATAAAATGCCATACGCATATACATATATATATATATAGTTTCATACAAAGTATGAAATCGTATTACATGCATGATAACAGTACGCTTACGGTATGAATATATGAATTGTTATGAGGATTGAGTTCTTGAATAATAATGGTCCACTGTATTTGTTATTATATCAGTTTGTACAATACGTTATTTTTTCAACACATACAAATAGGCTACACTGGATTGTAATTTGACAGTTATCTGGGATCATCGTGGAATCTTCATCTTGGTTAATTAGGCTCGATGATTAGAGGTGTCTTATCAAAGAGGTTACTTTGCCGCACAAAAATATTTCTAATGGTGATTGAGAATAAATATGAAGTTGTCAGGCTCTGAACGTCCTCAAGCCTACCTTTACATGACCTAAACCTACTATTCTGCGTACTTGATTGTTATAATTTGATGTATTTTTCAGAATTGCAACTGAAACCAGCTCATAGACCGTTGGCAGTACGAGCAAAGTGGCCAGCATTACTAGCAAAGTACGCACACGCGACTGACTCACGCCAGAGGAGGGATGAGCCGGTTCTGTCATTCCAGAGAAATGTTTTCTTTCCCCGTGTCAGTGATCAGAGAATAAAGTTAGTAAATCTTTAAAATCAGTCAAATGTGTTTATATGAAATTATTGTTTCACAGTTTATTGTGGTGATATGGAACTATTCTATTGTGTATTATGAATGAAAACTAATTACGTTGAATTATTAGAATTTAAAACGCTTAGTATAAATAGGGTGTTTTTTCCAAGGTATAGAACTTCGAAATGGATCAAAACAGCAAATTTTTGCTGGTTTAACTTGGAAATCACTTCCTTTCAAAATATAATTTTTTGTCAATTCCAATTCTATATGACTTAAGTTTTAGTTAAAATAGCCGCCTCGGATGCCTAGAGCGTAGTCTAATATGGAGGTCCAATTTTTTTTCCTTTTTCATTCTTTGTGGCTGAAATTTCCTTTCTACACTATTGACAGATGCAATACACAAAGGCCTAAGAGCCGTACTGTTGCACAAAAAAGCCTAAGAATAACTTACTAGAGTACCTTGGCGCCATGTGGTGGAATGGGTTGGCTGTAAGGGGTGATTTGGAGGCCAACTATTATTATAGCGGCAATAAGGCGGCAATTGTTGTCTTCCAAGTGGTCAATCGTTTTGATCTTTATTGGCATAGGCAAGTGTATCCACATATCATAATTATATAAGCACTAATAACAGAAAAAATTATGTAGCTTACGTGGTGTATGATAAAAGCATTGCTTCAAAGAACGTGTAAGCATTTTAGAGTTTAAAGAACAAGTATTATATTACAAGCATTATCACGTTTTTTACAATGTATTATTTATAATTATCAATTCTTTGTATTTTCGAAAATGATATTACTTATTTCTCAATTACAAACTTTCTGTAAAAATATTCTTTTAAACACCTGACCAATTCATATTTTGATATATTATAGAATTCATTAATCTCTTTCATATTGCTCTATTTTTCAGGGACGCAAAAGTTCTGGAACTCTTGTACCATGAAGCTAGATACAATATCCTTGAAGGTCGTTACCCTTGTGAAGTCAACCACTATATTATGTTGGGCGCTATTCAGGCGAGGTTGGAACTGGGTCCATATAATCCGCAGCATCATACTATCCATTTCTTCAGGTAGGTAACTCGAAGTATTTATAAAGAAGAATAATTGTTATCGATGGAATAGGAATTTCATAGTAAGTTTGCTGGTGAGCCTCATATCTTGTAGTATTGATTTCTTGTCTATAGCATGTAATATTTTTTCAACTGTGATTATCTTTAAGACAAGAAGGTCCATTTACTTGATTTTAATCATTGCCTGTTTTTATTGAATTTACAAAGACAATGATGAAGAATCAGTGAATCCACCGATCCAACACATCTATAATAATGAATACCGTAATTATAGAATAGAATGACTTCTTTATTTTAATGACGTGGCGAAGTTTGGACAGTAATGTCCACTCTACCACTTAACCATTAATTATTAATGTGAAAACATAAAAATCGACTGATTCACTGTTGATATTGTCGAACCGTTCCATGATGGAATAGAAAATCACAGATTTTGCCAATTCTACTATTCATTATAATGGTACAGGACCATGGTTTCGTGGCAACACAGGCATATCATCGAGCTGTAATGATGATATAAATGTATGTGATGACAATTCGATTTACTCTAAAAAAGATCAATAGGAAGGTATTGTATCAATACAGGAAGGAATGTCTTCTATAAACACCTTCCAATTTGATTGTTCTATTTGATATATTCATCTTTCAGTAAATCGTCTTGAATCCTTGAAAGCAAATTGAACCTTGTACCACAAAGAAGGTAAATCCTTAAGGCTGGATTTTCTCTGTGCTTGAAAGATCATATTCCCAATAAGGAATTGAGTATTATTTAGTACAGTTTGTCAAGTTATAAATGTTTCTTTGTTGATATATTTTACAGAGAGCAGCATTGTAACTTCTTGCCGGTACACATGCGGCGGGGTGTTTGGACCTCGTGGTTTCATTTTAGTGGAAAGACCTCTCCGGAAGTCAAACTTCTAGAGCAGTTCAAACTGATTCCAGCCAATACATCAGAGCGCAAGCTACAGAGAAAGTATCTCGAGTTCTGCTGGTCTCTTCCTTACTATGGGTTGGTTTTTTCTCAAATTATTGTTTCTTTTTTATTAATTCTGATCCTGAATCATGATACGCATATATCTGATCTTTGTTTTTTTATTTCTTTAGAGAAGGATCAAATTGATCTAGATTTGTAATCTTGTATAATGATCAAGGTGGATCGATACACGATTTCTATTTTTAACACTTTTTAAACCTTGTGTCAACACCTCCAATAAGAACTATTCTCTTTCCAACCACTAAAATTTCAGGGAGGGAAGAGACTTTCCAATTGCCATTCTTACAAATTGTTGGCATCTATAAACAGGGAAAATAATGTATATTATTTGTGTCCTCTATGAACACATTCTACGCCACATTCTATGAACATATACATGTTATAACATAACCATCTATCATTAAGGAGAAATGATAGATGATTATGGTTATAGCCATTAAGTAGTTTTAGATCTAACCCTGTGTATTCGAGCATGATATCAAATGAAAATTTTGGAGATTTGCAACTAGGGAGCCTGAACACCCTGAGATGCTTCTCGAATTTCAAAATTGTTGGGCTCTCATCTTTTTTGTTTGGTTCTGGCATGATAACTTGGGCAGTCTTTTTGCTAATACTGAGTTTTTGCTAAATTGTGAATATTTTCTCCCAGATTATTTTCCTACAGGGTTTATAATATATAAATGGTTGAAAGGAATTTTTACATTTCTTTTTTTTTTTGCTTAACCCAATGTATTTCACCCTCATATAATAGTGGGCTTCTGATCGGTAAATTCATGCGTTTTCTTTGTTTTAAACTTTCTCTGGTATAATAATTATTCTTCCGGCAGTTTTGATGAACAAAGTTTTCCATCGAAGTCCAATTTCGAAAAATTACCATTCTGCCTCTTTTTACTAGCTTCAAAAACAAATTCTTACAGTACATACCGATCACGACACAACTGTTCTGCTGATGAGACTGAAAACGAATGAAGTACGTCCTATTGGATTACTGAGAAATTATTATTATTATCATACGTTTAACATTGTCCGCCACCATTTCGCAGTTAAGTCAACTCAATAAGTGCAATATTTAAATAATTTGCTGAATTATGGCAGAGTGAGGTGATCAATATCAACTACACCTAGGGAATAGGGTTGGGTGGCGAGTACAAATCGATGGACAAATCTACTATAATGTTGTAGACAAAGTACAAATCTTCCTGGAGGCTCAATGAAGGAGGTAAATGGGGCTCCACAAAGGTTGTCATTTCACCAATTGATCCATAAAATGATGAATTCCTAAATATTCTTAGTAATAAATCTCATAACCTTAGACTTATTCCTTAGATAACCATCAATTGAGTTTATTTTGACCACACATTTTTCTATTAATACTGTTTCCCCAAATCGAGACAAATAAATACACTACCCATCAAAGATAGAAATGAATTACAAATTGGAAGATGTCTATGTCTTTGCAGGTGAGTAATGCGTTTTTGCGTTTTTTCAGTTGTGCATTCTTTCAAGGACAGGTGGAGCAGCCAGTCAGAGGCCTGACCTCTCTAATCACCCATCAAGATGTGCCAGTCCTTGTTGGCATCAATACACAAGGAGTGTACATCATTGACAATGTACAATGTGTAAGTTATCAGGTTCATATTTATATTATATGAATAGCTTAAGCCATGGTTATGGATATCATTCTTCATCAAATACTTATAGAGAATGATGTTGAAAATGTTCCTTGAAGATAATGCAAACTTGAAAATTAGGAAAAATAATCTTATTAATTTTGATTTTTTTAAAACTTCAATAAAATATGCCATCTGCATTACAATGAAAAATAATCTATCCTCTTCTATTCACAACACCTAAAGCATTTCTCCGTGTCATAGTACACATGTGAAAATGAAAGAATTGTTAGAACTAAGTTCTCATGATGGACTACTCGCGCAGTAGTCGCGCACTGGTAAAGGTAAGGGTAAACGCGCACTGGTACACCACCTACAAATACATGTGATGTATTAGAAGGTGTTGATACTAGTCAGACCAAGACCAGAGCCTGAAAACAGCTGTACTACGCTTCCAATGTTCCAATGTTAGAGGCAAAAATGATTTAAATCATTTGAGTCGTAGTCTGGTCTGAGTCGTACCAGTGCGCGTTTACCCTAAGATGCAGGATAATCTGACATTAACAGTAAATGATCTAACTTATTCCCTTTTATTTAGATTTGAAATGGTTGTATGCGGAGCAGAGCCGAAGGCGGAGCAAAGCTCTAATGAATCAGGAAATTCACTCTTTGCAATGCTACTGCTACGGAACCGCTCGACCGATTTCATCCAAACTTGCCGTGTTGATAGTAGACATGGACGACAAGGTTAAAGGCTATAAAGGATTTTGAAAAATCGGATTTAGTCCTTGAGGAATAAATCATTGGAAACCTCTCCATAGGCTTAGCATTGAAAATTAATGTAAACAAAATACAGCATTTGGTACGTCTCTTTTACCAGCTGAGATTCATCCATTTTGAGCCACTTTCACCATTCGTTGTTCAGCTAGAGTTGAAATTCCGAGATAAACTTTTTGAGTTCCTGCTTCAAACACTTTTTGACAAAAAGAAAGCTCGCTCCGCTCAATTTGTGGCTGCCTCCGCATGCGCTTCCCTAGTAGTACTGCTAATTAGTTATATAATGTACCAATTAGCCAACAGCCTCCATACCTTAGTTTTGGGACAGTTTCTTTTAAGCATTTATTATGTAACCTGTGTAATCTGATTCATGTGGTGATACATTTTTTAATGAATTACTTTCATACATTTGTAATTTGAAGATAGTGAATTCTATAAATAAGCAGAGACTCAAACCACTTGACGTTTCTAAAATAGGATATTCCTTGATTTAACAAGAAGTTTCACTTATTATAAAAAATCAATGTCACTTCACATTAACTGGTAACCAGCTGGTAGGCCTAGGCCCTTCGTGGACTGATGAACCGTGGACAAACAAAAAACTTCACACTTTATTTTCGTTCATTGACAACTTATCGATTTATATTTATTCCATATCTTTTGTTTCCTAATTAACTATATATTTGTAGTGAATTTATTGCATCGATTAATGTGTTGCAGTGCTTGTTGTTGGGACTGAAATACGAAGATATGTCTTGGGATTTCGCTAAACCTTCTCAAGAAGACAATCCTGACTGTTTGCCTTGTTTGTTTCTCCAATTCCGAGTACTAGAGAATGGCACCAGGGTGTTCAAAATACTACAAGTGTTTTCAAAACAGGTATAATTTATTCGTATCTATTTGAATTGTTCTCACGTTCATGAATTGTATTTTATTATAGCTGACGCCAAAAAGTTAGGCGGTTTTGTCTGCTTCTTGTGCGCTCGAACAGTTTATGTTGTCATTTAGCTATGCCCAGATGACGTTTTTTAAATCAAAAGAGACGTCGAGAAGAAGGCAAATGAAGATGGCATCGGCAGAAGTTGAATGTGATTGCAGCAAATGATATTGATAAATACGTAAAATGTGAAGGTTTTTGCCGTGAAATATTTCATTTAAAGTGTACTGGTTTATTAGTAAAGGATTTGGAATACATAAAGTGAATGAAAACTAAAGTCTTTTGGCTGTGTGTCCAGTGCTCTTTGAGGTTATCTCCAACGAATTTCGAATCAACTGTCACAAGACAAATTGAAGAACTATTTTTGTCAGTAAATAAATTAAAAGCTGAAAATCTAGACTTGAATGATAGGATTAGTGGATTGGATGTGGTTTTCAATCAAAATACAGTTTGTGAATCAATTGAAACTAATAAGGTTAGTAACATTCAACTGCATGAACAATCATCAAGTTTGCATGACTCGTATGGAAAAATTGACGAAAAATCTGCTCTTACAGATTCTGATGACTTACTTTGTGACACTACTCCATTGTTTTCAAATGTAGTAAAAAATAATAGGCCTAGGCATAGAACTGTGACTAATATCAATTTGAATTCAGTGATCCCATCAGCTACGCTCATCAAGGTGCAATCAGATGGACATACTAATGACGAGGGCTGGCAAGTTGCTAGTAGAAAAAAGAAACCCTATAATTCGCAAAATGTTTCAACAAAAAATGATAGCAAACAAGCAGTGAGTCTACAGCGGCGTAAAAGACATTTTTTGGTTGGTGCTGGCGCGGCAGTTTCTAGTTTCCAAACTGTTGGCAAAAAGGAATTTCTTTTTGTTTCCCGAATTAATCCGGACTTTGAAAAAGACGACATGGTAAACTATCTTACTGAAGTTAAAAAATGTGAAAATGTGTTTGTTGAAAAACTTGAGTCCAAATATCCCGACATTTATTCTTCATTCAAGGTTGGACTTGATAGTGACCAGTTTGAAATTGCTTTCTCTGCTGACTTTTGGCCCAGAGGTACCCTTGTAAGTAAATTCTTTATAAAAAAAGACTCTGTCACCAACAAGCTAAAATCTCAAGGGCAAGAGCATTTTTTGGCCCAGAGAAAGAATCAAATAAATCCAACTTGATGTTTCTACATATTAATATCCAATCTATTGGATCCATAAGAAATAAAGTGGGTATGATAGAAGCTGAGCTAGATACCAGGCCGGTTACTGTTTTGTGTGTTTGTGAACATTGGTGTGGTAGAGAAGAAATAAACTTTTATGTACCTGCCAACTATGTTCTTGGCAGCTTCTATAGTAGAGAACCACCAAAGATACGTGGTGGATCATCTATATACATCAGACAGAATACAAAATTCGAAATTGTTGATGTAGCTGATTATTGTGTAGATTTTATATGTGAGGCTTCAGCTATCAAATTGACAGAAAATAGTATTGTTGTGATCAATGTATATAGGACACCAGATTCTGATGTGAAAGCTTTCTTTGGTCACCTTGAAAATCTACTGAACTTTATTCATTTGAAAAGATTTAAATTTATAATTTTGACAGGAGACTTTAATGTGAATATTTTAGATACTGATAGTGCGACATGCCATGATTTTTTGAACCTACTGAGAAGTTTTAATGTTTACTGTACAAATAAGTTACCCACAAGGGGCAGAGCGTGCTTAGACAATATTGCTACTGACATTGGAGCTGAGTTTTATAAAACATCAATTTTGAGTGAAGGTATATTATCAGACCATGCAGGCTTGTGGTTAGAAGTCCTGGTAAAATGTAAACCTGAACCGAACTGAGCCTTCAAAATAGTTACCAAACGTTTATTAACTAATGAAAGATTAAAGGAACTTGAAAATATATTTTCAAATATCAACTGGTCACAGGTGTATGATTGTGTAGACATGCTGCATTCAATGCTGCATTTAATGTTTTCATGAACTTGATTATGTATCATTATAATATATGTTGTCCAGTAGTAACTTATACTAGTACACGTAGGTCTAAAAAAAAAAATTTCCAACAAATGGTTCACACCGCAGATTGCAAATATGAGGTTCTTGCTAGTTGCTCTATATAATATATGGAAGGCTAACAATAATATTAACGACAAAAAAAGGTTTTTAAAATTTAAAAAAGTGTACAAGAATGCTATCATTAGTTCTAAGATACAAACCAATGATGATTCTAGTATTGCAGCAAAAAACAAATGTAAGAAAGCATGGAGTATCATAAAAGCTGAATCAGCTATTGTAAGTTGTGAGCAGCAAGAACCTCCCATATCTGAAGATGCTTTAAACAAATATTTTGTTAATTTCTCGAATTCAATCAATGTAAACACTGTGCCTTCAGCAAATCATTTAGATTTATTGAACAAATTTATCATACCTGCGAACAGTGAAAATAATTTTTTTTAATGGAAAAAGGTGGAACCAAAGTTGGTACTTGACATTGTTCATAATTTAAGCTCCTCTAAAGCAACGGATTTTTATGGTCTGAGTAATATTGCTGTCAAAGGTTTTATTGTAGGCATATTGATACCACTAACTTTCCTAATCAATAATGTACTGTTGGGTAGCAAATTTCCAGAATGCCTGAAACTCAGCAAAATCAGTCCAGTTTATAAAGAAGGTGATAGAACACAGCCAAATAGCTATCGACCAATAGCATTAGTACCTATAATAGGAAAAATTATTGAAGCTTGTATGTTTATTCAGTTGTATGAGTATTTCAAATCTAATAACTTACTATATGCACATCAATATGGGTACAAACCAGCTCATTCGACCATAATGGCAGTAGGAACTGTTGTAAACAAAATACTGGAAGCCTTTGAAAATAGCTTATCGCTGGTGTCTGTCTTATAGATTTACGAAAAGCATTTGATTGAATTTCTCACTCACTTTTAGAAAGTAAATTGCGTTATTATGGCATATTTGGAGACAAACTAAAAGTAATTATGTCCTACTTAGAAAATAGGAGACAAGTTGTAACAGTTAATAACAAGAAGTCAGAAATTTTAAAGGTAGAGGCAGGAGTGCCGCAGGGGTCAATATTGGGACCGTTTTTATTTTTTATAAATGATCTATATTGCAGTGTGATACCTAATTGTTTACCTATTTTGTATGCAGATGACACAACCTTAATGTGCTTTGAAAAAAGACAGGAAGATGTAGTTGCTATGTTATCAGAAAGTATTAAATTATCTACAGCCTGGTTCAAATCTAATAGCTTATCAATAAATAATGAAAAAACAGAATATATATATTTTTCACTTGCCAATAATTGTAGTGAAAATAGAGCAGTAAAATTACTAGGCTTATGTATAGATAGTAAGTTAACCTGGAATGCGCAAGTTGAAATGGTATGCAGGAAAGCCTCCAGAGTTGTATATCTATTGAGAAAACTTAAATTTTGTGTAAGCAAACAAGTACTTATAATGACTTACTTCGGACTATTTCACTCTATTATTAGCTACGGAGTCATGCTGTGGGGTAATAGTAGCAATGTAAAAAAGATACTTATCCTGCAAAAAAAGGCTATAAGAATAATTGCAGAACTGCAACAGAGAGAATCCTGCAGAGATAGCTTTATTAATTTTGAAATTATGACTGTACCTTCTTTGTGCATTTATTATAATTTGATTCATGTTAAAAAAAATCTAGTCAATTTTAATCAAAATAGCTTTAATCACAATTACAATACTAGATCAAACTCTGATCTTCTGACTCCTTACATAAGATTATCTAAGACTCATAAAAGCCACATATACCAAAGATGTGTAATATATAATAAACTTCCTCATGAGATAAGAATGTAACCTGTAAAAAGATTCAAACTAGTTATTAATAAATGGCTACGACAAAACCCATTTTACAATGTAAAAGAATTTATGGATTGTGATATTGATATTGTTACCTGACTATTTCTTCTTGTTTTAGAATGCAAATTTTGGACATTAATGTATTGTTTTATCATGACAAAGCCTATTGCATGTTTGTTTAAATGTTTAATGGCTAATAAAGATTCTTATTCTTACATTAAATATTTTACATCAGCTGTTAGTAGGTTTAATAATGCTAGGAAACCGTCCAACCTTTTGGCAACAGCTATACCTGAAAAATTATTTTATTTGTATGTATGTATTCTTATGCCATATCGGTGGGGAGTTCCAAAAGGAAGTTCCACCGGCACCATAACCTTGATATCCGTCGAAGGGAAATCAAGGTATTACTTGATATGATACACTGAGATTTGAATTTTTAAAAGTTCTTCCGAATCAAGAGAGTCCAAAAACACAAGTAAGGTCACCAAAATCACCATTCACTATAAAAAAAATATGGAATTTCGAAAAAAAATTTATTTGTAATTTTTTTTAAAATTAAGAAATATCGTTGAAATATAGACTTCAAAAAGATTATTGCTAGTTTGAGATCTCAAATATAGACATTTTTGTCCCAGGCGGTAATGATGGATGCTCTGATAAGTGGATTTGTTGAGGATCTGAAGCGCAAGGCAAGTGCTGCATTGAATTCTGACGAACCTGATAGGCCTTTGGAAGCGGCTACTGACAGTGATGGTGAGTTCTATAAATTTATATCTCAATAAAATTACGTAAATTTTATTGAAATTAGTACAGTCATCAATAAATTGTGATCACATCACAATCCATCTGAAATTTAAATTATTAAAATTCCTCTGAAATGATTAATTTCACGTATATTCATAAACTAATCGTCCAATTTGTAATTCATAAAATGTTTCTAATTTTATACAACGTTAGGGACATACATAAGGGAAATTTTAAATATGTATTTGAAAATTATCTATTCATCTTTTTTTATTAATCTTGGTCCTTTGTCCTTGGTCCTAAAGTCCTAAGTCGCTTCTTGTTGTTTTTAGTTGACTCTGTAGACCAAATTTACACTCAAAAAATACAAAGTTCATCAAATTTGATACATGATATGTTAGAAATGACTCAACGCGATCTATGACGTTTCAATATCATTCAAGATATATTTTTTCTGAGGGTGATACCAACATTTTCTCCTAGGCCTGTGCGTGGGTAATGAGAGCGATTTATCGTATTTATTGTGTTATATGTTTAAAATTTTGATGAACCTTAAGTATATTTTTTAAAAATAAATTCAACAATGGACACACACAACGTTACCCACAACTTGAATTGATGAGAATCAACAGGAATTGTCTGGACTAGAAGTAGTGATGTTTTTCATTTGGCAAATTAATTATTTTATACTTCGTTCAATAGTACAGTTCACTATAGTAAAAAAAGTTACGCATGAGTGGTTGTCGAAACTTGGCAAATCCCGAATCTCAGCCAGGCATCATAACCATTGCAAAACCAATTCAACTGCTGAATTTTATGACCGTTTTAGTGTGAATGGGGCGTTTCAAATTATTTGTTCACTTTTTCCCACTGAATTATAAAACAAAGTTAGTTCGCCATGTGTTTTTATCACCCGGTGGACTACCTCCTAAATTATCCTCCTGATGGAACTAGCACTGATTGTTTTCTCTGTATCTATGCTTTCAGATACACAGATGCCATTAACAAAGCAAGATCTACCACAAGCTTGTCTTGGTAACAAGCTGAGCAAGCTCACACTTGCTACATTTGATGAAGAAGGTAATTATCATTTCAAGTAACATTTTTGCAACATGCCTTTCAGATTTTTCTTCTTGTATAATGATTATTATAGACTTATTTACTTGATTGTGTGTATGTATAACGCATGACAGATATTTTTAATTGGATGAAACGAACTTTCAAGACACAATAACTTTTTCCTCAAATCGATGCACACTGATATCTCCTACCCAGACATGGATGATTATGCATTCTATGGTTTTCTTCTTCAAGTATAATGATTTGTAGTTGTGTTGCTAGTTTGTTTGTTATATTTTTGCCTATTATTTTTGTAAAAATGCCTTGTTTGAATGTTGCCATTGGCATAATTATGCAAGTCGAAAATTGCCAATTCTGAATTAATAAAATGTCTAGGTGTAGAAATTCTCATTTACTATCATTAACTAATAACTAGAACGAGTATTTTATGTGGAATTTGAAAGTATTAGAAGTAAATGTGATTGGAAAATAAGTTGAATGGCAACTTCTTGTCAGTTTTCTTTGACTTTCATAAACTGGCAAAAGCTTTATGACCTGTATTGGTTGATGCATGGTACCTTCTCAAAATCCATTTCTTTAGTACAAAGGCACTTTTTAAATTGTGTGTTGTAACACAACAGACATGTTAAATTGTCTGTTAGAGTTAGTTGATTTTTCTTGTTATCATAGGCTGCATTCCATCATTTTTGTTTGCTGTATCACATATATATTCTTCATTTCTATTTATTTTTAGTTTTGCACGTAGTGATTTAGTGTGCTGCTTTTTATCATTTTCAGAAATTGATATGCCATCACTAAACTTCAATTCATTACGACCTAACATTTACACTCTTGACTGAAGTAAGTAAAAGACAGTGACTCTATGAGAATCGAATACTTTTCTATGTTACACCTTACTATAGTGAAATGCCAAACACTCTGTACTACAGAGACAATGAGAGAGATAATAAGTGTATAAGGGTCGTAACGTCTCTGTAAGTAGAACGAGTGAGCTACTTAGAGCCATTGGCACAAAATTCAATCCTTTGTTCAAGAAAAAAATCTCTAAGGCTGAGGCCGCACTGCCGGTGGGTAGAGCCTGGAGGGTGGAGGGTAGTTGGTAAATCTATAGAACATACAAACCATCCACAGTAATACATCAAATGAATGGTATGACGTCAATCTGTTTTTTGAGGTTATATTGTCCATATTTAAGAATTTCAAGATGGCGGCTGAACACATACCATTCATACGAAGTATTACTGTGGATGGTGTGTATGTTCTATAGATTTACCAACTACCCTCCACCCGCCAAGCTCTACCCACCGGCAGTGCGGCCTCAGCCTGAGGGTGAGGCCGCTCTGCCGGCTGGTTGAGCCTGGAGGGCCCTCCGCCCTCCAAGCGGTAGAACATACACATCATCCATAGTAATACATCGTATGAATGGTATGACTTACGTTTTTGAGGTTATACTGTTCATATTTAAGAATTTCAAGATAGCAGCTGAATAGTGTTTCGTATGCGGATGGTGTGTACGTTCTGTAGGTTTACCAACTAGCCTCCACCCTCCAGGCTCAACCAACCAGCAGTGCGGCCTCACCCTTACGGTATTTCAAGATTATTTTGTGAAAAAGTAGTTTAGGATTCACTGAGTGGAGTCATAGCCTCTTTTAATATAAGGCAATGAAACTGACTAATATATGGCCTTGAAACTGACCACTATGTAGAGTAGGAAAGTGGGTCCATTTCAAAGCATTGAAATCATCTTTCAATAAGCTGTTTTATTGGAGCGTTTCTTGTGTGCTTTCTCACATTTGACTTTCTACAAATAATAGTTATCTCTAGACATAATTGTCTATTTTCAATCTTTTCTGCTAATCTCTATCACAAACCAAAACAGAAAACACATAAGAAATTCAAAGGTTTCATGAACCTATTTCATGGAAATTATGCTCAAAAGAGAGAAAAACGAAGTCAACATGCATGATTTGGAACTGCATTCAATGCTATCATATGGGTAGATTGTCCCTGCGATGCGACGTTGCCATATTATTAGGGCAGGGCCTTCTTTTAAAGGATAGTTCAAATACTGTTTGAGTGTCTTTTTGAATATAGTACGCTATTATTGAACAGAAGTCTTGAATGACAAGACAAATTCCGAAATTGCTTCCACTTGAGCACTGGCCACACCAACGTCTGTCTGCCAGTAGCAGCGAGCTCGCTCCCACGGTGCTAGTTCAGGCCACACCAAAAAAACGTCCGATAGCAGTAGTCCTCTAGTAGTGAGGAAATGCGTATGCGCATGCGCTACCGATAGCGAAGTTAAAAAACTCGCTTTCCATGTTATTAAATTGGGCAGGCTACACCGAGCTCGCTCCCGCGGAGGGAGTACCGCTAGCAGACGTTTCAAAACTTCGCCTGGCTGGCGAAGTGAAACTACCGCCGAGGTACTCCCTCCGCGGGAGCGAGCTCGGTGTGGCCTGCCCAATTTAATAACATGGAAAGCTAGTTTTTTTACTTCGCTACCGCCGCGGGAGCGAGCTTGGTGTGGCCTGCCCTTAAGGAAGCAAATATATAGGGCAGCTAAAGCAACGCGGGCAGCGCACCTAGTGTACGAAAAGTGTACTAGATGTACAAAGCTAAACTCTTTATCCTCTTATTCTGGTTAACTCTTGTTTGATAATTTGTTCAATCTCAAATAAAATTTGGAATTTTTATTACAATTTTCAGTACCTCTGTGCTCTGTCATGTAAACATGGAATGAAGGTCCAAGATTAGTTCATAGATATAGATTAGATACATTGGAGAGCGCAGCGGTCGAATCTTCAACAATCTTCTGCTGCCTGAAATAAAGGCCACGCCACACCAAGCTTGCTCCCGCTATGTTTACTGAGTACCAGACAGCCGCTGTCTAAAGATGGATTCAGTCAGATTTCATACTCCTTACATTTAGCCTATTATTTGTGAATAATTTCTTTCATTTGCGGCATTTTTTACACTCCTTATAATTTTATTCTGACTTTATAACTAGCTTTCACAAAGTTGATGAAAAATAGGATTTTATGCCTGAAGGGATATAAAATATTCATTAGCTGCTCTAGATTATTTTGTCGCAATTGATATTTTTCAAAAACTGAAAAGCTTGAATATAGAAAGATTATTTCAATTATAATTCACATGATATTAGAATATTATTAGTATTCTTTGATAAATTGAAGTTTTTTATTTGCAGGTCGTTGTATTGGAAGAATGGGTTCTTGGTCGTTCACGTACTAACAATTATTTCTTCACGGCTATCACTAACAAATGATCTCGAATATTAGAGTACAATCAAAATTAATATTTAGATCGTATCAAAATAATTTATTGTAATCATTCCAAGTTTGTATTATACCCATCCATCAAAAATTATTTTCATCTCTTTCATTTTCACTTTTATTCATATTTCATCATGTATATTATTTGTGCAGCTATTATGTATTGGTTTAATAATCAAAGGTTTATGTTGTTTAATTGAAAATTAAAAATATTTACAAAAATGTAGACGTTTTTAAAAAGAAACTATATTGCATCTCCTGTCCATTTTCTCAAATCTCACGGTGTTCGATAACTTTTCATCTAATACTAATATATATAGCCTATATATTGTACTCATTAGAACAGAGAAAACTCAGAATTTATAGTCTAAGAGTGATTTTTGGCCAACTGAATATGCTTAGGAATGTTTGTTTCCATATTTCCATCCAATGGTTTTGAGAGGTGGAAAAACAATAAATTGGTCTCTAATTAAAATAATTTCGTTAGTGAGCGATACGGCGTTGAGCTTCGCTCCTTCAATGAATAATTTATATAGCAATACATTCAAACTGATTGAAATATTTCTTATCTATTTGAATGAAGTAATCTAAACCATCTAATCCAAGTATTTAGGATAGAGGTTTCCATACTATTCTGGTTATGTATCTGGAGAAAGAAACACTCAACACGATAACAAAAAAGGTTCATATACGGTTTACATTATCTAATATTTGTGTTTGAATAATATACTGTACAATAATTTATTTTAGTAGGCCTACGCACTAATTGAATTTAATAATTGTTATCACAAGCTAATCATCAGCCTAAATCAAGTACCGTACTCATTTTATTGAGCTACAGTCTGCTAGATTTTACTTGTGACACGGCTCTTACTCATGGAAAGAGAGGCCAGATGCTCTGTCCTTTACTCATCTCTTTCACTACCCGAGCACACTACGTAGAGCGCAATCCTCTTCACTTCTCACTCCATTACTCTGTTGATGCTACGCCCATGTCGCAAGTAAAATCTCACAGCCCTTAGTAGTCGTTCGTTCATCACTCAATTACCTATAGATGGACTTGTGTTCTGATAATTGTTCTCCATCAGCTCTGAAATGATTCTCATTCGCTTTCAGCCATTGGGTAGGATCAAAATCCGGAAATAATATGGACATTTCTTTCCGAGCTGATTCCATGGAATCTGCAAACATACGACTTATTGGAGATATTCAAACCCATTGTAGAAAACTTTAAAAACTAGAAAAAATCATAGCTTAAATTTTATTGTTGGAGAAAGTAATAATAATATTATTTAGTAGTAGAGTAGTACCTACACTGCTACACTATAGTATTCACTTACAAAAGAGACCTTCGATTATTAGACTATAGTACCTATACCCTATTCACGATCACTTGAGACGAAATAAACAATTTTTTTGCGCGTGTGTGCGGGTAAAGGGAGGTATTACTTCATGGTCGGCCGCAGTCGAACAGCTGTAGTCAATCACAGTTCTTGGCTTTTCCTCAAGCTCAAACAAAAATAGCTACCTGTACATGCAAAAAGTTTCTTTTTTTTCGTCTCAAGTGATCGTGAATAGGGTATAGAGGATTTTATGGGTAGCTTTATTTATTTCAAATCATACATTTTTGAGGGCACCAGGAATAAATACCATTATTGCCCTCATAACACAAGTTTAAACGTAAGATACAATTACAAAAATACAAAAATTAGTAGAGAAGACATTATTGCTGCTCAACATTCAAATTTTTGAAGGGAAAGGATAGAGGTAAATTCAAGAGCGGAATAGATGTAGAAATAAAGTAAGGGAGGATTAAATGTGTTTGTCGAAAATATGACACAATGTCATTTCATTCCTATTTTTTACTTGAATTAGGTAGGCAACTATCTCACACTATAAACTTTTTTATATTAAAGTGCATAATTTTCACTGCAAAACTGTATTTCTTCATGAAAAGCTGTCTGGATGGTGCTTTTTTGTATTTTTTTTTGAGAAACTTTAAAAACTCTTTATATAAGATAACGGACCGCACATTCAGTTTTTGAAAAGGTTTACCGTGTATTTGATGAAAAACAAAAACACTACACAGTGGCGAGCTAACTGATTGTGACATAATGACTCTATAATATTCACTCATATATATCTTATGATTTGTGTATAGGAACCAAAAAAAAAAAAAAAAAACGTTGTCCTAGGTATATACTAATCTTATTATGATGATTAAGTTCATCATCTATCATTTTCTTGGACATTGAATTTTTCATGTTGTATTGCTCCAGGTATCATGAATATTGCTCTGTATATTTTATAACACGAATTAGTCTGTCTGGAAGGGTATACAGGGTCTGTATATTAAGTAACTGGACTGACCCCAGGAAGTTTTATTAAATTTTTGACGTTAAATTATTTTGGTACATTTATTGAAATTTTAAGAGCTCTTCATAATTTTCTGTAAGAAACTATCTTCTTCAATCAAGAAAATCCTTGTTTTTATGGATAAGACAAGCCCTCTTGTCGGCAAACTATAATAAATTATAGGTCTACCTATAGTACATTTGTTTGTAATCAAGTGATTCACCAATTGCAAATGAAGTAGGTATAACAATAGAGTGAGCAGGATAGAAGTGTCAATTATCTATGGTACAAGATAACTACTTCCAATTCAAGTCGAATATGTAAATATTTCGCCTTCCGTACCTGAACCATGAGTTGCATTTCTAGTATCCGTCAAGCCGAATTTTCCACGAATGGTTTCAGGTGCTGAGTATTGCGCTTCAAATACTCGTGTTGGACCCATCAGCTCCCTCCATTCACGGATAGCATTCTCTCTTGCCAGAACATAAGCTACTATTGGACCACTGAAAATGTTTGAAATATTTTGAAAACACAATCGACACTCAAGGTAGCTTTTACAGCGCTTTCATTGAAGGTATGAATGGAGGTAATAATACAGCATATTGATTGAACTCTTTTCCCTGAACTAGTGGTTAAACTTAATTCACTCATCAAGGAAAGCTATCACAGCCGAAAAACTACATCCTAGACTTTAAATAGTCTATTCCAAATTCCACATAATTCAATAGCTTATGTCAGAGACAATAGACATAATAGCTAATGTCTATTGATTAATAAAAAAAATCTTGAATCTGAATGACAAAAACGAATATACTATATATTGTTACGGAATTCAACAGTGTCTGATGGCCTTGAGATGGTGATACGCCAAGTGATGGACAGGTGGGGGATGGGAGGCTTTGTGTCAACAAATAATCGCATTGTTTTGTAAACAAACAATTATCTGGAAACCTCTTGAAGTCATTATAGGCCTACCAGCATTTTCTAGCACTCTCTATTTATTTCTTGTGCCTTCTAGCAAGTTCAAACCCTTTATATAGGGATAGGAATGTTTGCAGAGTTAGTCAGTCTTACTCAAGCGTTCAAACAAATTGTGTCAGTTGTATTGTGTGATAGACAAACCAGACGTTGTACAGTTATATTCATTCTGTCAGTTCTTATTCTTCTTAGTGTAACTTGCGTGATAAAGACTGTTCTCATTTCTCACTCAGTGCAGTATTAATTTTAGTGTCATTTTGTATTGTGAAACAATATAGACTCTTGTGCTATCTTCTGTTCTGTTATAGTTTATCTTTCTTGGTTGCTATTGATTTTGTTCAGCAAATGGGTAGAAGCCTATGCCTTGCCAAATCAAGAGGCAGAGTTACTGTAGCTGATGTATTGGTGAAGGAGTTCTTCAGTTGTTTTGGTATACCATTGGAGTTACATTCAGACCAAGGAAGAAATTTCAAATCTGCTGTGTTTTCTCAGATATGTGAAGTTTTGGGAATCAACAAGACTAGGACAAAACCACTGCACCCCCAATCAGATGGAATGGTTGAGCAAATGAACAGGACTATGGGAAAATACCTATCAAAGGTGGTATCCGGACATCAATGGGACTGGGATCAACACCTGCATTTCTTCCTGATGGCATACCAAAGTGCAGTCAATGAGACTACAAGGATGACTCCAGCAAGAATAGTGTTTGGGCGAGATATGCAACTACTTTACAACTTGGAGTGTGGATGCAAACCTGGGGAGGACTTGAAACAAGAAGACTACACCAGCAAGCTTTGGAAGCAGATGAATGAGATTGATGCAACCATCTGCACCAACATCCAGGAAACCAGTGACATGATGAAGCAGCACTATGACATCAAGGCCAACCATGGAGGATACCAGGCTGGTGACATGGTATGGTTGTACAATCCTCAACGACATCATGGATACTCTCCCAGGTTGCAAACCTCCTGGGATGAACCTTATGAAGTGGTCACAAGGATCACAATGTGGTCTACAGGATCAAGAAACCAAGAGGTACTCCATGCATTGTTCATTTCAACCAACTGGTGCCTTATCATAGAGACAATGCTGCAAGGGGAGTTCAAGAGGTGAAGGCTCTTCATCCTGCCATCCCAGATTTTGAAGGATTCATGGCCAATCTAGGAATGTCACTGGAAGAAGGAAATGTCACCATCAGTCACCAGGACTTATTCACCCTACCAAAGAGCTATGCCTTGGCACATTGCATTGCCAGGAATGTGGGAGCTTTGAGAGGAATTGCTAGTCTTCAGGACAAAGTTTGGAAGATTGGATGAATTGAATCTCCAGAATCCAGCTGTGGGGAAAGCACTTCATCTTCAGGATCAGAACCAACATCTGTTCTATTTGGTGACAAAAGACCAACCCCAGCAGGAGTCAATATATCAGGCTTTGTGGCAAAGTCTGATGCATCTACAAACTCACCTTCAATTCCTGGGAGTGAAGCAGCTTGGAATCCCAAGACTGGGCTGTGAGACCAATGATTGGAAGAATCTTCAAGGACACTGGAATAAACATCACCTGTTGTGTCTTCAACCCATGGGCGGTTACACAAGTCAAACCATTGGTGCCAGCTTCTACTGTTTGTACTTCCAGGATGGATCTGGACTGTTCTGGGACAGAACAGTTCTAAGGAGGGGGCAGTGTTACGGAATTCAACAGTGTCTGATGGCCTTGAGACGGTGATATGCCAAGTGATGGACAGGGGGGGGATGGGAGGCTTTGTGTCAACAAATAATTGCATTGTTTTGTAAACAAACGATTATCTGGAAACCTCTCAAAGTTATTATAGGCCTACCAGCATTTTCTAGCACTCTCTATTCATTTCTTGTGCCTTCTAGCAAGTTCAAACCCTTTATATAGGGATAGGAATGTTTGCAGAGTTAGTCAGTCTTACTCAAGCGTTCAAATGAATTGTGTCAGTTGTATCATGTGATAGACAAACCAGTCGTTGTACAGTTATATTCATTTTGTCAGTTCTTATTCTTCTTAGTGTAACTTGCATGATAAAGACTGTTCTCATTTCTTACTCAGTGCAGTTTTAATTTTAGTGTTGTTTTGTATTGTGAAACATTATAAACTCTTGTGCTATTTTCTGTTCTGTTATAGTTTATCTTTCTCCAGTGTGTTATAGCAGTGTAATTAATAAAGTTAATCAGTTTAAATTGCCTCAAGTCTTTTATTATAGTGGAAACCCGTAACAATATGAATATCATGTAACTTACACCATTAACTTTGAGTAGATTGATGTTGAAGATGGAAATACAAGAAAAATGTGTTAAAAAACTAGAACAACAGTAGCCTACATAGGAAATGCAAGGACTGGGGCATTTTATTGAAGTTGTTTCAGAAGTAACTATCCTATAAATGAGCTCATTCCAAAAGGAACCATCTTTAAAACCAACATACTTCAGAAATAGTCTGACTATATTTTTTTGTTTTTTTTATTTTATTATTTACAATCATTTTTTCGTTATTTGCAATAATTTTTTGCATTGCACAATATTTGAAGCCAATAATAATTGTGATAGAAGTTACTATTCTTTGAACTATCTGACTCAAGAAGTAACCCTGCATGCTTTTGAACTAGCCCTATTTTCAGAAGTTACTGCCTTTTGATCAACATTAAAAAAATTAAAGTTGATTGTTGAGAAAGGAGAAATGTGCGAAGGAATGAAAAACCGCAAATCAACAAACCATTAATTTATTGTCATATATTATTTTCCAATACTACTCTAAAATTCCTATGATCAAATATGCAATATGCATGCATGGTAGTAAAAGCCTGCAGAAGCAGGAAGTTTCTGCATGTAGTGCACAATGTTCTACATGCTGAAGACGGAATTTCATCACCATCCTCATCAGTCTTGATATCTATTTATTTCATTACATATAAAATGTAATATAGCACATTAGATACTTCAATAATTATAATTATACTTATTATAATATATACTTTATATGACATATAAAGTGTTTTGTGCACATAAGAGTCAATCAGTAATTCAACAAAATAAGAGAGCAGATCATCATGAATGAAAACAATGTAACATTTTCTAATTTCCATAGTACTTTGGAAATAATTCATTGGGAATAAATTGTAACTTCATAGCCTTGATGACAAGCGCCATCCATCTTGTCAAAAGTGAGGATGCTTGATTATATTATGTTGAGTTTACAAAATTCCAAGCTAGTTTCTAAAACATTTATTTTATTGTGAATAAAATAAAATTAAGTGTTAGCGTGTCAAATAAATATGATGCTGTTCATTTAGCTTTACTGAATCAAATTTACTGCTTACAGAATTGAAATAATAGTTGAGTTTAAAATTGTTAGCATGGCTTAGTTTAAATAGTTACATCTATTCCATTGTTAAAGCAACTAATTGAATTTTTATTGATTGAAACCTGATTCCTAAGATCTAATTTCAAACTAATTTCGTTTGAATGTACTTTTAAAAAAAATCATCATGATATTTAGCTTTATTGTCAGCATCAATATTTCCAGTTAGCCAAGAAATAGCTGAAACTAATACTTAATGAGTTTCTTACTTAATAAGTAATACTAATAATAATCATTTTATTCTAAATTTATTCAAAGAAATATAATTGAATTCCATTGAAACTTGATCAAGATGTAATTGTGATTGCTAAATTCTTGTTTCATCAGTTTTTCTCCAATTTAACAATTGTATTGAATTTCCAAGTTTAGAAAGTTCTTTATGTAAGGCTGTTATATTTATGTTATGCTCGTAAGTGTAGGTTCCATTGATGATGAAGGCGTCCTGTATTCTGATTGGTATGACTCTTGTAGTTCTTGGCAGATCAGTCACCTTGAATGTGTCTACTACTGGTGCCAGGTTGAGGGCTACTGTGCTGAGTACCAGGACGGCAAAGTCTGCCAGGTTTTGATTTCTCTGGTGGCAGATCTTTTGGTTGTTTCGCCTTTGATTAAGGTGTCGTGCCATCTTGATTTTCGAAGGAAGCTTTTTCTGTTAATGGAAGGACTTACACCAGCTGGTTAGAGTCCTGATCTGGGTCTTCTTCCTCGTCCAATAATGGGCTGCGGAAAGTTTTGCAATTGCCAGGATGTAGTTGCACTGATCTGCACACTCATGTTTTTTTGACACTCAAAAACATTTTTTAACTGAACTTCTACCAAAAAAGCTTCTATAGTCCCTGAATTCTGTAGTCCCTGACCTTCGGGCGCCAGATGAGTTGAGAGAGCTTACAAGTCCATTTTTAAACACATTTACTTGACAATAATTAACAAACTTATATAATAACAGCATAAGAAATGGCAACATATATCAACAAATGTATCATATGTTGTATGATTGAGTTGGCATTGCTTTGGTATTGTGTGTGTGTAGCATGGCCGAGAGTGGCCAGAGAATATACATGATAATCATCAAGTATATACATGATGTATTATTAATAATTAGTGTTAGACCCAATTGATACATGGTGTCAGAAGTTGGTTCTCTCTTTCGTTAAATGTATAATACAGTGTCTCATATCATTTGTGTATAAAACCGTTGGATTCTCAGATGTTATCATCCTAACCTTTGTTCTTGGTAGGCCAAGTCATCTCATAAGATGACTACTGATAGTGATAGTGAGCACGAAAATTCAAGGTACAATACCAGAATGGAGTTCAAACCACCAAAAGATCTTGTTTTGAATGACAACATAGCAAATAATTGGAGGCTTTTCAAACAAAAGTTTCAAATTTTTCTAACAGCGTCAGACAGTGAAAGTAAAGATGATGAGGTGAAAATTGCAATGTTACTGAATTGTGTAGGTGATGAAGCTTTAGAAGCTTTTAATACGTTAGAACTTTCGGAAAAAGACAGCAAATCTTTTGTTAAAGTACTTGAAGCATTTGATAGGTTTTATGAGCCCCAAAAAAATATAACCTGCAATAGGTTCCAGTTTTTTTCGCGCCAACAACAGCAAGGTGAGTCCTTTGAACATTTTCTTACTGATTTAAAAAGACTGGCAAAGCAGTGCGAATGTAGTGAGGAAAATTCTTTAATCAGAGACTTGATTGTAATCGGAGTCAATGATACAGGTCTACAGGAAAGACTTTTACGTGATTGTGATTTAAAGCTAAATGATGCAATCTCTCAGTGTCGAGCTGTTGAATATAGCAAGCAGCAAATTCAAATTTTGCAAGGAACTTCCAGTGAAATTTGCATGTTGAATAAACAATTCAATTTGGGTAGACGTTCTTGTGATGATGAGCAGGAAATTGTGAAGTCTCAGTCTAAAAAATCAGCGCCAAACACAGGCTTGGGCAAGTTATTTCATTATGGTAAATGTAACAGAACACACGGATTTTGTGAGTGTCCAGCGTTTTGGAAATCATGCAACAATTGTGGTAACAAGAACCATTTTTCTGTTGTTTGCCGACTTAGTAGTTCAAAAAAGAATATTCATGATTGTCATAAATATGTTGATGTGACTCATGAACAGTTTTGTGTGATACAATTGGCGGTAATTCGGATCAGTCAATGTGGACAGAAACAATTGAACTTGAGTGCAATAAATTAGTCTGTAAGCTTGATTCAGGTGCTCAATGTAATGTGTTACCTTTGAAAAATTTTCAGAAATTTAATTTGAAAGCTAGGTTGGAACCCAACTCATTCAAAATTTTGAGTTATTGTAACAAAGAATTGATTACTATTGGCTATGTCACAGTGAATGCCTGTGTAAGGAATAGATATGGTACAATAAAATTTGTGGTTGTTGACACTGATAATATGCCCATATTAGGTTTGAACACTTGTGTGAAGTTGGGCCTCATAAAAAGGTTAGATTTGTTAGAAAATCAAGGTAAGACAGTCTGGAGTATCAAACCAGCCGAGCCAAAGCAGGTTTTATCCACTTATGGCAGTAAAAAACGCTTATTGAGGCTAATAATGATAATAATGTCTTTGAAGGTGTAGGAAAGTTCCCAGACAAATTGAAGTTGGAGCTTAAAGAAAATAGTATTCCTAGGATAAATCCTGTTTGTAGAGTTCCAGAGTCTATTGAGCCAAAATTGAAGACAACCCTTGATAAGTTAGTAGGTGAGGGAATCATAGAACCTGTTAATCATGCAACCGATTGGATCAACAATATTGTAATTGTAGAGAAGCCAGACAAGTCACTTCGAATATGTCTTGATCCAGGCCATTTGAACAATGTTTGAAAATGAATCCCTATCCAATTCCGTCAGCAAGTGAGTTAGAGTTATTATTAAGAGGTAAAAAGTACTTTTCTGTCCTTGACATGAAATATGGGTTTCATCACATAGAATTGGATGTTGAAAGTAGACTCATTACTACATTTATCACTCCATTTGGAAAGTTTATGTACAGGAAACTACCATTTGGGTTGAGTGTTAGCCCAGAAATATTTCAGCGTTATAATAATAAGGTATTTGGAGACATTCCCAATTTAGGAATTTATTTTGATGATTTCATCATTGCAACTGAGAGCAAAAAAGAGCATGACATGACCCTCAATAAATTAATTAAAAGAGCAAATGAAAATAATGTAAGGTTCAACCCGCATAAATTACAGCTTAAGGTTAGTACAGTTAAATATCTTGGTCAAGTTTTTTCTGAAAAAGGAGTTCAACCAGACCCTGAACAGGTTGAGGCTATTCTTGCTTTGCAGGTTCCTCAAAACAAAAAGGAGTTACAGTCTGTGTTGGGAGCAGCTAATTTTTTGGGTAAATTTATTCCAAATATGTCAGATCTCACTGTGCCTTTGCATCAGTTGTTGAAGAAAAATGTTGAGTGGAATTGGTCCCATTCCCAATCTGAGGCATACTTCCAAGTTGAAAACTAAGATTCAGGAAGGTACAATTTTGAAAATTTTTGATCCTACTGTTCCAGTTGAAATATTTGTGGATGCTAGTAATTAGGCTCTAGGAGCATGTTTAATGCAAAATAAGCATCCTGTAGCATTCAGTTCTAGAAAATTGACTGATGCTGAAACTTGATATCCAGTTATAGACAAAGAAATGGCAGCAATTTGTTTTGCGGTGTCAAAATATCATAACTATACTTATGGAAATGCTGTAACTGTGTATACAGATAAACCTATCATTGGCATAATGGACAAAAGTATGTTCAATGTTTCAGGGCGATTGCTAAAGCTAAAAATTAAACTCCTTAATTACGACTTGAATATTAAGTATTGTTACGGAATTTGACAGTGTTTGATGGCCTTGAGACTGTGATACGCCAAGTGATGGGCAGGCGGGGGGATAGGAGGCTTTGTGTCAACAAATAATCGCCTTGTTTTTTAAACAAACAATTATCTGGAAGCCTCTGGAAGTAATTATAGGCCTACCAGCATTTTCTAGCACTCTACTCATTTCTTGTACCTTCTAGCAAGTTCATACCCTTTTATATAGAGATAGGAATGTTTGCAGAGGGTCAGTTGTACTTGAGCTTTCAAACGATTTGTGTCAGTTCTATTGTGTCAGTTGTATTGTGTGATAGACAAACCAGCCATATATATAGACACTCTATAGTTATATTCATATTCATATTTTCTTAGTGTAGCTCAAAGACTGTTCTCATTTCTTATTCAGTGCAGTGTTAATTTTTAGTGAAATTTGTATTGTGAAACGTTATAAACTCTTGTGCTATCTTCTGATTTGTTATAGTTTATCTTTTTCCAGTGTGTTATAGCAGTGTAATTAATAAAGTTAATCAGTATAAATTGCCTCAAGTCTTTTATTATAGTGGAAACCCGTAACAATTGGTGTCAGAAGTGGGATGTAGCTATTGATTGAGGCAATTTTATAAACTTGTACCTTTGCAAAGTGAACTATTATTTTCAATTGATTGAACTGTTTTTTTTTTGTGTGTGAACTTTATCTTTGTGTATAAACTTTATCTTCAAGTGAGTGAACTGTGATCTTCAAGGGTGATTGTGTGAACATCTTTGTGTGTGAACTTTATTCTCCAAGAGTGAACATTAGTCTTCTGTACATAATTGTGAACTGTGTAATATTTGTGGAACGTGAACTGAAATGGCAGGAAAAGGTGTGAAGCTCACTAGTTCAAAAGTAAATTAACTGAAGCAAGAGCTGGAGGAGCGAGAACTGGATACAAATGAGGTAAAATCTGTCTTACAAGATAGACTCCAGGAAGCACTGCTGGCCGAGGGTCAGGACCCAGATACCTATGTGTTTAAAACAGATTTGGGAGCTCTGGTGAGTACATTGGAGAAAAAAAATTTGAAGTGGTTGAAAGTAAAATAGAAAATATACATCTTTGGAGAGTAAATTTCAATTGGTTGAAAGTAAAATGGAAGAAAATAAAACATCTTTGGAGAGTAAATTTGAACTGGTTGAAAGTAAAATGGGAGAAAATAAATCAGCGTTGACAAATTTGGAGAGTAAAATAGAAAAAATAGAACATCCTTGGAGAGTAAATTTGAATCGTAGAAAGAAACATTTGAGAGAAAGCCACAAGAAAATAGTAAAATTTTGGAAGATAAATTTGGAACGAAACTTAAAAGCATGGAAGATAAATTTGATAAGAAGATTAAAGAGCTGCAAAATAATAACACTAGTGGAGCAGGAGCAACCTTGGAGGTGGATGATAATGCTTATCTAATTGAAAAGGATATGTCAGTAAATAACTGCAATGTGCCTAATACCATGCCAAATTATTGTGGTGGAATACCAACGTTTGATGGAAAGACTCCATGGGAAGATTACCGTACCTTGTTAGATGTGTAAGCCAATATATATGGATGGACACCTGCAGCAAAGGCTGATAATTTGTGCCTATCACTTTGGGGAGATGCACTGTCAGTACTCCAGACAATTCCAAAGTCTGACAGAGGAAACATTGGTGAACTGTTGAAGCATATGGAAATGAGATTTGGCCACCAACACATGTATCAACTACACCGTTCAGAATTGAGGAACAGAATCCAGAAGCCAAATGAGTCACGTCAGGTATTTGAAGCTGACATAGCTTGCTTGGTGAGGATTGCCTACCCAGCATCAGGGGATAATGAAATGAAGGAGAGTATGACAGTTGATAGATTCCTGGATGGTCTATGTGAGCCAGAAACCCAACAAGCTGTTAAACTGGCTTGTCCTCAGACCCTCAGTGAGGCATCAACTCAGGCCCTGGAATTTGAAGCTGTGACATAATCTGTGAGGAGCCATGCACATGTTCACTAAATATCAGGGGAAGATAGCCATGAGGAGCTGGTGGAGGAAATAACAAAGAGGATTTTGGAAAAACTCATGACTGCAAAGAAGGAGATAAGGTGTTGGGGCTGTGGAGAGAGGGGTCATCTACGAAACAAATGCCCAAAGAAGTCAATGTCTGACAAGAAGCAGGAAGGGAAGGAAGCAGTTGCTAACAGGATAACTGTAGCTCCAGGCAAACCTGGGGAGGACTTGGAACAAGAAGACTACACCACCAAGCTCCAGAAGCAGATGGATGAGATTCATGCAACCATCTGCATCAACATCCAGGAAACCAGTGACATGATATGACATCAAGGCCAATCATGGAGGATACCAGGCTGGTGAGATGGTATGGTTGTACAATCCTCAACAACGTTGTGGATACTCTACCAAGTTGCAAACCTCCTGGGATGGACCTTATAAAGTGGTCACAAGGATCAATGATGTGGTCTACAGGATCAAGAAACCAAGAGGTACTCCACGCATTGTTCATTTCAACTGACTGGCACCTTATCATGGAGACAATGCTGCAAGGGGAGTTCAAGAGGTGAAGGCTCTTCATCCTGCCATCCCAGATTTTGAAGGATTCATGGCCAATCTAGGGATGTCACTGGAAGAAGGAAATGTCACCATCAGTCACCAGGACTTATTCACCCTACCAAAGAGCTATGCTTTGGCACATTGCATTGCCAAGAATGTCGGAGCTTTGAGAGGAATTGCTAGTCTTCAGGACAAAGTTTGGACAATTGGATGAATTGAATCTCCAGAATCCGGCTGTGGGGAAAGCACTTCATCTTCAGGATCAGAACCAACATCTGTTGTATTTGGTGATGAAAGACCAACCCCAGCAGGAGTCAACATATCAGGCTTTGCAGCAAAGTCTGATGCATCTACAAACTCACCTTCAATTCCTGGGAGTGAAGCAGCTTGGAATCCCAAGACTGGGCTGTGGCTATGATGGATTGGATTGGAAGATTATGAGACCAATGATTGGAAGAATCTTCAAGGACACTGGAATAAACGTCACCAGTTGTGTCTTCAACCTATGGGCGGTTACACAAGTCAATCCATTGGTGCCAGCTTCTACTGTTTGTACTTCCAGGATGGATCTGGACTGTTCTGGGACAGAACAGTTTTAAGGAGGGGGCAGTGTTACAGAATTTGACAGTGTCTGATGGCCTTGAGACTGTGATACGCCAAGTGATGGGCAGGCGGATAGGAGGCTTTGTGTCAACAAATAATCACCTTGTTTTGTGAACAAACAATTATCTGGAAGCCTCTGGAAGTAATTATAGGCATACCAGCATTTTCTAGCACTCTCTACTGATTTCTTGTACCTTCTAGCAAGTTCATACCCTTTTATATAGAGATAGGAATGTTTGCAGAGGGTCAGTTGTACTCAAGCATTCAAACAATTTGTGTCAGTTCTATTGTGTCAGTTGTATTGTGTGATAGACAAACCAGTCGTATATATAGACACTCTATAGTTATATTCATATTTCTTCTTAGTGTAGCTTAAAGACTGTTCTCATTTCTTATTCAGTGCAGTGTTAATTTTTAGTGAAATTTGTATTGTGAAACGTTATAAACTCTTGTGCTATCTTCTGATCTGTTTTAGTTTATCTTTTTCTTTTTAAAGTTGATCAGTATAAATTGCCTCAAGTCTTTTATTATAGTGGAAACCTGTAACAGTATCTTCCAGGTAAAGATGATGTTGTAGCAGATATATTATCAAGGTTTTCCAAGGTTGCTCCTGTGGATAATGAAAATATTACTAGACAAGTCTGTAGTGTTACATAGTTTGAGTAATCAGCTAAATATGTCTGAACAAAAGAAACAAGAGTTCAGGCTAGCTACTGACAGTGACCCAGTTTTAAGTAGGGTGAAAGAGTTTGTTCAAGAAGGGTGGCCAGATATAAAAAATTCATTGAATAAAGAGGAAAGATTGTATTTTAATCTTAGAGATGAAATATTTTATGAAGATGGATTGTTGTTTTTGGGTTCCAAGGTATTAGTTCCAGACAAACTAAAGCAATGTATGTTGAACTTGATTCATGAAGCTCATCTAGGTGTAAATAAATGTAAGGCAAGAGCACGTACTATTTTGTATTGGCCTAATATGAGTAAAGATATAGAAAATGTTGTTTTGTCTTGTAAAATTTGTGAGAAATTCAGATTTAGAAATGGGAAAGAACCATTAATGAGTCATCCACCAGCTTCCCGTCCTTGGGACCGGGTGTCATGTGATTTATTTAATTTTGGTGGAGCAAGCTATCTCACAGTTATTGATTCTTATTCAAACTGGATAGAAGTTGAGAAAATTAATAATAAGTCTGCATACAGTGTTATAGAGAAGTTGAAAATGATTTTTGCACGTTTTGGTGTTCCTGATTATTTTATTTCAGATAATGTACCATTATCTAGTAGTGAATTCAAGTCCTTTGCACTTGAATTGAATTTTCGTTCTATTACAAGTAGTCCTTATTATGCTCGTAGTAATGGACTTGCTGAGAAAGGTGTTTCTATTTCTAAAGTTTGTTGAGACGTTCTGCTAGTAGTCACAAAGACTTGGCAATTTTTTGCTGGAGTATAGAAACTCTCCATTGAATAGAGTAAATGCAAGCCCAGCTCAACTTTTTCTGAATAGGATGCTCAAATCGAAATTACCTACAAGCTCTCTTCTTTTGAAGCCTATAGTATTGTGTAAAGTTAGTAGGAACAACACAAATGAGCGTCATTATAATAAATCAGCATGTTCTCTACCTGCATTTGAGGGAGGGAGTAATGTTTTAATTAGGAAGTTTGGGACTCAATCTACGTGGGTGCCAGGTGAAATTGTTGATAAGCTTGATGCTCCTAGGAGTTATATAGTTAGGGATGAGGTTGGTAGGGAATACCGCTGGAATAGGAGCATGTTAAGAAAATCACTAAACAAAGTAGTGTACAAAACCAGTAGTGATGATGCTATGAGTCCAATTTCAAATGGCAATCTGCCGCAAGGATCAAATGACCAATTAATTGCCTCAGAATTCAGGGGAGATTGACCATACTGAGGAAGTTGCAGGGCCAATGAGTAGGATAGGTAGACAAATAAAAAATCCTAAATATCTACAAGACTATGTTTAACTTGATAATTGTATCACTTATGTAAGTTAATCATTATGTAACTTGCTTGTAGTATGAATGTTGTATTATGTAATTGTGTGTAGTTTTGTTTTCCTTACAGCAAAATTAATATTTGGACATTAATAATTATTGTGTGATTTTATCATTAATTTTGAATGATCAATTATTTGTTCTTACATACTTAATACTTATATTGTACTCAATTTTTATAAAGGAGGAAGGTGTATCATATGTTGTATGATTGAGTTGGCATTGCATTGGTATTCTGTGTGTGTGTAGCATGGCCGAGAGTGGCCGGAGAATATACATGATAATCATAAAGTACATACATGATGTATTATTAATAATTAGTGTTAGACCCAATTGATACAGGAAAGATATGAGGAATCGTTTAAAAGAGGTTTAAATACTATTACAAAGTGCTTAGTCTACAATTCCTAATTCTATTGTCTTATGTAGCCTATTCGCTGTGTGCAAGTGGGTGGAAAGGATATTTTTGGCGGATCATTTTGGCGAAAAATTGATCAAATTATCATTGGAGGAGATAGGGCTAAACCTAAAATAATGTCCTGGAGAATTTGTTGTGTTCTGGATTGTAAAAATAAAACACACAATGGAAATTTCAAGTTCTACACTTTTCCAGTTTCCATACATAAGTTTCATCAATAAAAAGAATGGTTCACTGCATTGAATAAATGTTGATAGGTGAAGCTAACCTAATTGTTTTGTTTACGTGCAAAAGAATTTATTGATCAAGTAGGACCATGGAGTGCTCCATTCTAACCTGTACATGAGGTAATGTACATGAATAGTTTTTATGTTAGTTAATCTAATAAGCTGTTACTATCAACGCAAAAACTCTATTAATTATGTTTTAATAAGGAATATTCATATCATTCAATTTTTCAAATAAATGTGAGCTTGCGCCAATTTTTCATTTTCATGTAAGATAACTTATCAGCTGTTATCTCAAAGTTTTTGTCGACTCTCAAATACATTTGTTTGCGGTTGTCTGCTCTCAAATACTTGAAAACTAGGATTTTTCTAATATAATGAGCTATAATACTATCAATAACCAACATTCCTATCCTAAATATCATGTTCTAATTACTGAGAAATGCATGAAGCAGCAAATAATACCATTCTAATTATGAATGCGTTTTCCCATTTAGCGCTATGCTTTGTATGCTAAAACGCGTAGAAAAGTACACACGATAATCCACCAGAGCGCAGCACGGTAGATGCTCATAGCGAATATATTAATGATAATGTTAAGTTCAAGTTCAAAAGCGAATTACACAGAGCAGTGTCAGATCCAGAAGGAGGATCAACAATAGATTTTCTCACCTGCTCATGAAAGAAATTAGTCTGTTATAAAAGAATTTGTTCTTATGCTCTCCATAAAACATTTGAAGATCATTATAAGAGAGAGTTTTTTCCTTCGATCTTACAATGAGAAATCCATTTCTCAAAATTATATTATTGATTTCCTGAAAAAGGAAAGGGTAGGCAATTAAATGAGCGTATGATAAATAAAAATAAGTTTGAACTAAACCAAAAGAGAGTGGAGCTTTAGGAGCACAGTTGATCATATGAAATGAGATGAAAATATGATTTCGTATTTTCGTCTCTTTCCATATGATCATAGAATTATTATCGTGTAATATCGCCCTTATTAAAACTCAAGGATAATACAGAACAAGACAAGAGCTGTGATTGCTCACTCTCTAGCGCCTCTGACACCCCGCTACACGAGTCCCTCACTCAAAAATCACTTCGGGATTCGCTCCTGATAACAAAGTTTTAAAAAATAATGCTAGGCTACAATATTTTCATGGTATCAATTTTCATCATTCTTATTATTTAGTAGTAACTTACTTCCTCTGCAGACATCGGTAGAGGTATAGGCCTATCTCTGTACAAACCCTTCTGTCAAAGTTATTGATAGTAGCCTATAGTCTGTCAAAGCAAACATTTCTTTAAATGTTTTCATTCTTGTTATTTTAGACATTCATGCAAGATGGAAAAATTACTCCAGCTCGGCAAATATTGAATAAGAATAAGAAATAATATTGGTCCAAAAGTTATACATCTGGGCTCAAATTGTAGAAAACACTAATCCACGATTTGAGACTAAATTGAACTTATATTGATCGAGCTGGAGTCATTTTTTATCTTGCCAGAATATGTGTTTTGCTTGAACAGACTATCTATCTATTACAACAATTATTATTATTATTATTATTATTAAAATGTAATAGACAAGTATACATCACTTACCATTGAGATTGATGGTATTTTCACTACATGTGGTTTCAAAACGACGAATGTCAGTTCCAAAACCATGGATCGTACAGTCTCTAATTTTATGAAAATAAATTTTTTAGACACTATACAAAAGTACAGAGCGTTTTATAAACAATCGTTCATCAATATTGCAATATTTAAACAAACAATAGTATAAAATCTAGTTTGATTGGAAATGGAACTTACTTAGAAAATTGGAAGGATTGAATAGGATTTTTCATAGGAAGGAAGGAACACAACACAACATAGAACTATAACCTCTAAATTGAGCAAAAGGCCAGGCGTATGCTGGGACGCATAGATACACACGCACGCAAGCCAGCCAATCACAGCTCTTGTTGAGGACAAGATAAGAACGGTGATTGGCTGGCTTGCGTGCGTGTGCCATAATGCGTCCTAGCATACGCCTGGCCATAAGCTGGGCAGGGACAGTTACAATTATTCGATATTTTAAAATTATCGATGATTTTATTATAGATCGATATTTTTTTTATCAGTAGTTCTATCGATATACCCAGTATCGATATTTTTCAAGTGAAATATTTCTGTGAAAATAATACTATAGTACTATCATTGTCTATGGATATAAGCCAATATCCATAGTCAATGATACTAAATAGGCCTATTAATGATCTGTCCAAGCAAAATAGTATATTACATAATGAGTTTGGAAAAGGCGGTTTTACAAACGAATAATTATGTTCTCCAAACGAGCGGTACGCGAGTTTGGAAAATAGTTATGATTTTGTAAACTTTTCCACACGAATTATGTTCATTTTTTTCGTCATACTAGACTGAGAAGGATTTATTAAAACCTCAAACAACTGAAAACATTAACTGAAGCCAACATAACCTCAACACAACACTAGCGTAGCACAAAACAAACACACACAGTAAACTGTCATGGCGGCTCGTTCGACTCGCTTATTTATACGTCGAAGTTCGGAAAAACAGCTGTGCTAGATTTTCAGTGCTGTAATAATCATCGTGATGATGACTAGTGTTGTAATAATCATCAAAATGATTATTCCCGCATTCAGAACAGCTGATCTTTGATTCTCCTGTAAACGGTAATTTTCCAAACGCAAATCTAGCTTGGAAAGTTGTGTATTACATAGGAGTGTGGCGAAAAATATATTCTGGTAAGATGAGACTTTAGCTCGATCAATTTTACTTTGAAATTTTGAATTTGGGGTCAAATTTAAGAGCAGAAACCTTTCTACAATTTGAGGCCGAGTTTATAATTTTTGAACCAATATTGACCAAGCTGGAGTCATTACCCCATTTTGACAGAATGCCTCTTTTACTTAAACAATTAATGAGTTACCTATAATAGATTTTTTCCAAGAACAACTCTGAAAAGGAAGGTATAGTCCAAGCAAAGAAGGCCCTCTGGAAAGATGAGATAATTACTCCAGCTCGGTCAATATTGGTTCAAAAATTATTTAAAATGAAAAATTATTTGTTCTTAGTCGTAGGAAACATTCTGATTTACAATTTGAGACCAAATCAATAATTTTGAACCAATATTGACCAAGCTGGAGTCATTTTCTCTTCTTACCAGAGGGTCTTCTTTGCTTGGACAGACTAGTGGCCTACTCTAGTTGGTCATGGTTAGACTATTATTCAAATACCGTACGGTATTTCAAAATTCTAGCCTTTGCAAAAATAGGTTTTATTGCTGTCAATTTTTTTTTGTTGCAAAGACGTATTGTTCGAAAAATTTGTAGAGCACCATAGGCTACTCAGCACATTTCAGACCAATGTTTTAACCACTAAATATTTCGACTCTGCCAGCAACGTTCATCCTGGAATCGGCAATGATCGTGAAGAGGAAGCCTGAATTGTTTGTAAGAAATGAGGCAGTCCATCAGCACAACACGCGTCTAACAAACATGATTCATATAGAGCAGGTGACGTCTACATTAGCCAGGAAGGGGCCTAAATTCCTTAGCGCATCAATATTCAACAAAAGCCTGGCTAACATCTGGAGCATAGAGAGAGAGAGAGAGAGAGAGAGAGAGAGAGAGAGATAGATAGATAAATTGCCTTTATTAAGGGAGGAGAGAGAGAGGGCAAATTCAAAAAAGCCTTCAAGAGTTACCTGGTGGCCAGAAAATATTAGCCTACTCTGTAGAAGAATTTCTGCAGAGAGACGACCTCGAAGCAACAGCGTTTCCAGTGGGATAATAACAAGTATCAAGTAAGATTGTGAGGAAATGTCGACTGTAAAACTGCATGAGAGATGGCTACTGGCTAGCCTACCGAATTCATATCGATAACGGAGTGCGAGTGAAAAAAATAAATTTTATTATTTTCTTGGCAAGGCGGTCAATTTAACTAGAACTCCCGAGCGGATTCAGAAAGACGGTATTTTGACAAAAATTTAATTGTAAAAATGTTTGTTTGCTGTGATATTCTCATCCGGAACGCACAGGAACTGATAGATTGATCTGAGGGGTTGGGAATTTGGGAACGTGCGGTACCGTAAAATAACAGGGTTTTGAAAATGTTCCCAGGTCGAAAGAAAGTTATCCGAATGTTTAGACAACTACGGTATATATATTTGAGCATTTCAACGAAATAATTATTTAAACTAAAGCTAGAATACAAATAACAACGAAGTCTACACAATAGATGAAATTTATAGAAGTCTAAACAATATAATTAAATACCGTATATCAACTAAGTCGAGTAAACAATCTAATAAAATCACAAAAATATTTTCATGTTTGACTAGATCAGAATAAGAGCTAAAACTGCAACGATCCATTATCCAGTAATTGAAAATTTACAACTTGATCACAATAATTTGATATACGCTATAGGCTACTCAAGTGATGTTGATGATTCGCACCGATATTTTGAAATTACTAATATAGAATTATAATATCTATATATGATTCTTGGTAATTAAATAGGTGGGATTCTCTCAATTATCATAAATTCGGAGTAGCCGCTTACCACTGAATATGGGGCATCCTCCTCGTCTTCCTGGGGTCTGTTTGACAAAAAATAAAAATAAAAGTGCTGTACTGCACGACACGAATACTATAATACACTGTAGTTATCAAGCGCACACTTGACCCAAAACAATTACCTACCGTTATTGTGAAGTTTTATTAACTCCCAAAAAAGGTTTCAACAGATCTCGAAGCTGATGATGATTATTATAATTTTGCGAAGTGCGGACATCCCATGCTATTTTTGTGGGTCATAATGCTTTCAATATACTGCGCAACATGCTCATGATCTCAACCGTGTGATCAAGTAACTGTGGTAGTACGTACACTCTACACGTCAAAAAAAATTATTTGCATTAACCTATTGTTGTCTCGTCTTTTTTATTATATTACAGGACTAATAAATTTTGATGTAAAAGACTACACTCCTACAGTAATAAATTATTAAACATTTTCCCATCTACAAACCTGCATATTAATTTCTAGAGTTTTTAAAAGCTCAACATTAAGATATTAATCTAATTTGCATAATCCTGGTTCTATAGAAGCCCCTAAAAATCTACTAATGAATGTTACATTCAATTTCACCATCCTGTGGTAGACAACTGAGAACCGACGCACATGCACGCATTATGTAAGTCATTGTTCCAAAACTTCCGCTGGGAGCGCTGTCATAGAAATGTTGACAGATATAACCAGCTCCGCCGCACAACAAGCCTCCTGTCGAGGTGAGATCCCTCTCTTGATTGGTCTTGGCACAGCACAGTGTCGCATCTCCATTCACTTTCATCTGAAACAATAGAAAACTATTACTTTCCAGTTAGTAGGCCTCAGTAAGTTTGCTTGAAAATAAGACGCGGAGAATAATTCTCTACACAAATATCTTTCATCGATATAATAGAAACTACCTGTATTCAAGATATGAGTAGGTAAATGCATAGGACGAGTAATTCAATTAAGAACGAAATACAAGTGAAACACAATGGGCCTGGTGAATAAAAACAAGTAAAGACTTTACTAAGGGTTTTTCGAGTATTTACTAGCTTTGGAGTGAATAAAAACCTGTCTAGTAGAGGCTCGACTCGAGCGTTTACTAAGGGGCCTAGTAAGCTCTAGTCGACCTTGAATTTTCCTAGTGTTTACTAGCTTTCGTGTGAATAAAAGCTAGTAAAGACTTTACTAGGCTAGTATTTACTAGCATTTTTGCAAGGTAGGGTCGGAGCAGACTTGCAAGAGAATACTAAAGCAATTCCCCTCTAACATATTCAAGTTTATCAACGAAAATTAATTATTTAGCCTATTCTATGGAGCTATTTTACTATCTATTGAAATTATTTAACTATACAAATATTTAGGAGCTTACAAAAATTATTTTTCAATTGGCTAATTTCTGTCAGGCTGGTCTTAAACGGTAATATTTCTATTATTAAGGGAAATCTTGTGAAAAGAGGGAAAAACAAAATTATATTTAATATAAATCTCTTATTATTATTGAGCGGAGCGAAGCAAAGCTCTAATGGATTAGGAAAGTCACTCTTTGTATAACTACTCCTCCGGAACCGCTCGACCGATTTGATTCAAACTTGCCATGGTGATAGTAGACATGGACGACCAGGTTATAGGCTATAGAGCATTTTGAAATTTTGCATATTAAGGACGAAAAAAGGAAAAAAGATTGCCTACACACTATTACAAATTATAAATTATAAATTATAAATTATAAATTATAAATTATAAATTATAAATTATAAATTATAAATTATAAATTATAAATTATAAATTATAAATTATAAATTATAAAATAAATTATAAATTATAAATTATAAATTATAAATTATAAATTATAAATTATAAATTATAAATTATAAATTATAAATTATAAATTATAAATTATAAATTATAAATTATAAATTATAAATTATAAATTATAAATTATAAATTATAAATTATAAATTATAAATTATAAATTATAAATTATAAATTATAAATTATAAATTATAAATTATAAATTATAAATTATAAATTATAAATTATAAATTATAAATTATAAATTATAAATTATAAATTATAAATTGAAAATCGAAAATTGAAAATTGAAAATAAAATTTTTTAAAAATTGATAAAAAATGTTGATATTTGGTGGGCAGGTTAAGGTCTAGAAATGTTGTGACAGAATTTGCAGGCGAGCGAAGCGAGCCTGTTTGTCTCAGCTGACACTGACAGATGTTTTGCAGGCGAGCGAAGCGAGCCTGTTTGTCTCAGCTGACACTGACAGAGGTTTTGCAGGCGAGCGAAGCGAGCCTGTTTGTCTGACTCACACTGCCTATACTGTCGGGGATGCAGGGGGCGAAGCCCCCTGGCTAGGCGGAGAAGGCGAGTGAAGCGAGCCTGCCGGCTAGTTCTGAATAAAATTGTGCCAGATTTGTCAGGATTCAATGATAAATAACTGAAATATGACTATTTTAATTTCAACCTTTCACATTCAATATGGTAGTTTGAAAAACTAATGTGTAATACGGCCTGCGGCTAGTGCGTAAGTGTTTCTCCTGATGCAGCAAAATCACTCTTTGCGTACTGATACACAAATAACTATATTGTACTGTGTGAAGGAGGCAAAATGGGGTTTTTACCTGATGTCTTTATTAATAAAGTTATTTATTTATTTGCATTCATTCAATATTTCTCAACATGCTAACAAACAATGGAAGCTTGTTGTGGAAATACACCATAATTTTGCCCAAATTTCATCCAATAGGCTTATTTTTTTGCGATTTTTCAAGTTTATATTGATTTTCCTTTATAATTTGCTACTGAATAATTATTTCAAACAATCAGAGCACATGTGAGACCAAAAAAGGTACGTCAAATGCTGTATTTACAAAGTTGAACCACTCATAGAGAAAATGACTCCAGCTCGGTCAATATTGTTTAAAAATTATTGTTTTGTCTCAATCGTAGAAAACATTCTGACCTTCAATTTGAGCCCAATCAATATTTTTTTAACCAATATTGACCAAGCTGGAGTCATTTTCTCATCTTGCCTTATTTTATCAAAATAAACACTCACTTGAGAAAACATTCACTTAAAGGTTGTTGCTCATATTTTATATTCTCATTTCATAACATTACATGGTAATAGAATGAGCCACTTTCACCATCAGCTAGGTTTAGCTAGGCTTAAAATACCGGGATCAAATTTTCGAGTCTATACGCTTCAAAAACTTTTGGACAAAAAGAAAGCTCGCTCCGCTCAATTTGCGGCTGCCTCCGCATGCGCTTCCCTAGTATTATAATACTATTGGAATATTACCATATAATATCGGACTGCGGACATTTCTTGCTCATTTTCAGGCCAAATTTATTTATTTAAATAATAACTATCCAATTATTCATTTATATAAATTATTGTCATCACTATAACTATACTATGATATGGTTCAGTATATCTTATATAAAGATAAAACTGATATAACAATTCAACTAGCTAGTATAGAAATATAATTTTTCATACATATAGAACAAGATATAGTTATATACTGAGATTAGGCCTATAGATAGTCTTACAATGGTTTTGTGTCGGTTTATGGTGCAAAATAGATTGTAATGTTATATTTTGGTATTCGACCAGAACTTCCCAAGATTTTTTATCTACGGCCTAGACTACGATACCGTGATTCTGTAATTAGTAGGATGGCAGGTAGTGAATAGGTCATGGCAGATGTCCTCTATAAGAGCATTGAAGAAATACAACGGCTATAGAAGAAACTGCGTGAGAATAATAATTATGTTTGTCCCTCTTCTAGGAATCAATGAAAGCAGTACCGTAATTGGGTTGATAGCAGGTAACAAATATCTTGTGCAGCTCTCCACTGTTCATTGATTAGTCTTCAGTTGACCAATATTATAATAAAAAGAAGTTCACCTGTAGACTTATACATTATGCCTACTACACCTAATTGTAATTACCAGTGTGACAAGAATCCATGGCTATTCTTAATTTTATTTTCCGAGAAATATCTAGAATAGGCCCACACCTGAAGAATACCAAAATGGTCGAACCGAGTACAAAAAAAAAAAAAAAAAAATAGTTGGCCTAATCGTTTCATGTTATTTTATTTTAATTTCGCTTTCTTGTCCAGCCTATTCATTCAATGCGGGGGTTGGAATCCATCATGAAAGGATTTGGAAATTCGAAAATGAAATTCTAATATCCAAAAGCAAGATAGTGCTAGTTTCAATTTCCTGTCTTTTTTATCAAGGAATATTATATGTCTAAATTAGGAATAGAAGAAGTTTTGGGGGATTGATTATTTTCTTCTACCCGTATTGTACTCAAATAAATAAGTATAAATTTCAAGTAAATCACTATTATTGAGACAGATTATAAGTAGCCTAATCAATTTTATATGAAAATAGATTATCAGTAACTATAGAAAATAGAAACTGGTAACTCTTAATCTGAAACTTATTTCAATTTTAAACTGTCTCACTTTAAAACAGAACAGATATCCTGGAAAGTTTCCTCTTCAAAAATATTCTATGGGCTGAAGCCTGATTATTCAATAAATTATTTTATCTGTAAATCAAAATAATTTGATCTTAAAATTATTTTTCAAACTGACATTTCCACTTAAAGAACAGTCTCTAGACATCCACGAACAAATATGCTCAAGAGAATCAAAGTTTCTTCTATTTGAGAGAGATTTGAAATATTCTCATGTGTAGAGCTTGATTCAATCAATAATTTTATTCATTCAAATGTAGGACTAGAAATAAAAAGAATTCATTCAGGTAGACTTGAACTTTTTGTATTCGGTTGCGAGCACATCTATGAATAGCTGCTTAGTAAGAACTAGGAGATTCTATGTGGATAAAAGCGCTGGAGAGTATACTCTATAGTAAAGACTTGGGTTTTTCCTAGTAAACACTAGAAGAGAGCGTACTAGGGTTATTCACTTCGAAGCGAGTGATTACTAACCGGGCGAGCGTTTACTAGGTAGTAAAGACTTTACTAGACAGACCGTACTATGTAGTATTTACTCGTTTTTATTAACTTGGCCCAATATTTCTAACGATATGGCATTTGAAAAAAGGAAACCCTTCCTTGAGGAAGCACAAAGCTGAGAGAAATGTTGCAATGCAATATATTACTGCTATAAATCTTAAATACAACCTAATTTTCAACTTCAATAACTTGGAAATAAATTAAATTAAATGAAAATATTAATATAATGAGCTACGATATCCACTTCCAGTTTAACAATAGTACTCAATATTTTGCTGCTTATGGGACGCGTTTCGGGGCACTGAGCCACATATCGAGATCTATACTCATTGTACGCTGAAGATGTGGCTCAGTGCCCCCCCCCCTCAACACATCCAACAAGCAACAGAATTTTGAGTACTGTTGATAAAAAGAAAAGTTGATGACGTAATTTTATAGATTGTAATTATCATTAACTGTTCAAGTAGGATCAAGACAAAATAATAGATTAAAAGAGTATGAATTCAATTATTGAACTTCTATCATTCTGTGTCCTTTAACACTTCAAATTACAAATACTAAGCAATGAATTCATACTTTTACAATTATTGTAAAACCTCAAAAGAGAACTGTTCCCATATTAAAACTTTCTCGATATGACATGTTTGCTACATTTATAACATATAAACACGGAACGTGTGTAAATGGTTGTATGCTACAAAACTTACAACTATGTTGATGAAAATCTCTCAATACTTCAAAGGAGTTTCTGCAAAGCGTTTTTGGACTTTATTTTGTTTGATGAAACTGTATGTTCATGATTGACTTGCTTTCGATGAATGAGTTGATATTCTGCATAAAAAGTCGTAATATCATCAATGTTGCATACAATGATTAATAATTATAAATTTCCATGATAATGAAATGCTAAGTCAAACCCGAGACGATGTGAGAAAATATTGGCTCCAAATGAGTGGGAGAGCTATAACATTGGAATACGTGAGATAGATTCAAAAAACAAAACACAACCCAACATTTTGCACATGCGCAGAGTATTTTGGGAGTTGGCTGTGTTGTGTTGTCATGTATTGGGCCGGGTGTGAACGCAGTCAAACTGAAAAGAACTTACTTGATCTTCAAGAAATATTTGATTTGCTGAATGGACGAGCTGTTCAACGGCTATCACATCGCCCAAAGAGTCGACAACATTGTACTCGGACACAAGGGTCAGAACCATCAAAGCCTCCACTATGAGCTGCCTGTACTCTGGCTGGGGAATTGCGTTCAGCACCGTCTCAACAGCCAGGGCAAACTTCAACTCTCCCGACGTCATTTCTTGGGTCAGATTTTGAGGCAGCAGGCGACCTTCAATTGCCAGCCCTTGACACTGCAATAACAGAAAAGGTAAATTGATTTGCAAATCATACAATACAGAAAGCATGACCCATTTATTGATCATCAAAACAAATCTTGAGCCAACAAAATAGAGTAATTTCACGGTGGTTGAATTTAGCGCAACATATATGATAATTTTGTAGTTGAAAAATATGAGACATCTTATACAAGACAATTTTTTTTTTGGAAAACCGTATCATTCATGATACAAGGTATGCATGTAAAGTTATTGATTGTTGAACAGATTCTTTGTGAATTACTTCTAATAAAGTCATTTTTAATACTTATATGAACAAGTAATTCTAGCAAATACTCTAATATATAATGAGGAGAGTAGCCTACACATTAAAGGCTACTCAATCTTGTGAAAAATCACCATTGTATAAGTGAAACATAGATTAAAGGAATAGAATGATCTCGTTGTAACATGCAGACAACCGGATCTAAAATGAATAGGATCTCGGAAATATGTATTTTCAACATTTAGTATTGAAACACCTGTAATAAATTTGAAACTTTTTTCAAGGTAGCCTACCATTACAGTGTAATAGTGTGAAAATTGAAATTTATTATTGTAGTTTTTTTGTGTGTTCTATATGTCTTTTTTCAGGTTATTGAACTGTTTAGAAATATCAAGAAATTATGAGAATGAACTTTGATTTTTAAATTAATATTGTACTGTGAGAGTTGATTATGTTCTATTTAAATTGCTAAATCACTGCTTATGTATCTGAAATAGTGCAATTTTCGTGTTTTTCGAGTATCTGTTTCGATTTAATGTTGAAAAAGATATACTGTACTCGGAATTGCACGAGCATTGAACTCTTTAGAATTTTGTTGGTTAAAATGAAAATTTTGCTCGTGGAGCCGGCCGGGTGCAGTTGGAAGTTGGAAGGGGAAATTTTCATTGGAAAAAGTAAAGAGTCTCGGTTCAGCCATAGTAGCAGAAAGATGTGATTCGTGGACAGGCCTCGGCTCTCTGAATGGAACTGCTTCCATTCAGAGGGGAAATTTTTTAAAGTCAGTAGTAAAGTAAAATCGGGGTTTAGTTTCATTTCAGAGTTTAACTAAAGTATGGAAGTTTGTGTGTTTATTCGTGTGTGAGTATCTTGAGTTTCAATAGTGATTATTGTGAGTGCCAAACTTTTGATGTAGTTTTTCTAGCTCAAATTTAAATAGTAATATTCTTAACCGAGGCCTTAATATAGTTCCCAATTGATAAAATAACTTTGTTTTGGAAAATTTGATGAAGTAGTTTTATTTTTAAATTTAAAGGAAATGTTCAATAAAAACCAGAGTATAGAACATCACAAAATAGTGGTTTTTTATACAAGTTCCTGACTCGTAGTTGTACTGGTAGTTGCTAAAATTCGAGGAGTTCAAAATTAATTAAAAATAATCTGGCATTTGGAGGAACGAATCCACTTAATGCTCCCAACCACTTAAGGATTCGAAAAATATTTAGTTTCAGATAATTACAGAGAAATTCAGTTGATATCACAAAATAGTATATCTGGTTCTAGCCGTTATATTTGGTGTCATGTGTAAGGTGAAAAAGAGTAAAATATAATTTCCGCGGGTTACAACAGCTTTTTGCTAATGGAATTTCACTCCATCTCATTCTTGTTCTCATCATTCAAGATGTAGGGTGTAAGTTGCAAGTATCATAGAACAAGTAAGGCTGATATGATTATGTTGGTATCATCCGAAGAAACTTAACTACTTGAAGATTGGCTGGTACAATAGTTCTGAATTGTTCCCATAATGATAGTTCAAGGTATGAACTTTTAATATCACTTTCCCTTTCCGGTATTTCACAACCTACCAACTGGAGGAACACTTTCAACAACACAAGTCTCACTTAAGTCTTATGTGAGTAACATCTTACTAACATCAAGTTAATTAAATAGAAGATTGAACAGTCACTGATGTAAAATCCTCAGAAAACAAGCAGCAATATCTACAGCCCCTGGTAGAGTCTGTCCAAGCAGAAAGAAATTCTGGCAAGATGGGAAAATGATTCCAGCTCGGTCATTATTAGTTCAAAAATTATAAATTTGGTCTCGAATTGTAGATCATAATTTAAGAACGAATTTATTATTTTTTTGAACCAATATTGACCAAGCTGGAATAATTCATTGTGTTGCCTGACTATATTATTGTCTTCTTTGCTTGAACAGACTACCAGAGACTGTATACACAAGAATAGTTTATCTCTGTTGTTTCAATTGAATTGAAATTGAATTAAATCATTCAACGCTATTCAGCATTCACTGCAATGCTCTATTTTAATTGAAATTTAAATTAATGAAGTTAAACAAGTACCCGCTCGAGGACAGACCACACTCTAGGGTAGAAATCCCTTGGCACGCGGTTGAGTGCGCCATCCAGCCGACGCCTGCGCAGCCACTGGCCCTGTCTGTCCTCCTCTCCTCCGCCACTTCCTCCTCCACCGCCACTACTACCAATCGTTATACTGCCATCCAGCGAATCCGTTCCCAGGAAGCCTCCGATCTGACTTTTCTAAAATAGTACACATTGATATAAACAATATAATATCATTTATTAACAATACACAATCATAATAATGATGGGGATCAAATAAACAGGCAGAGCCCTCACTATTTCGATCCCAATCAACACGAATCGCTCACTGAAAAACTCAATCAAGTAGGCTTCAGATGATACTTCAAAATCAGTAAGACAAGGACAAGGTCGGTAAGAATATTTCAAAAAGGTGAGGCTTAGACTTGGGGTTTATACTATACTATGATATACAAATCATATATGATATATGATATAGATGTGAAACTATTGTTTCCTTAATTTCAGGGCTACTTTTATCACTGTTTTTTTATTTTAAATACAGTAATTATGAAAGTACCCTTTTTTTAATTACTTTTTGAATGCACTACATGTTTCAACTAATTATAGTCATTTTCAAATGCAAATCAAAATTTGAAAATGACTATAATTAGTTGAAACATGAAATGCATTGAAAAAATAATTCAAAAAGGGTACTTTGATAATTATTTAAAATAAAAAACATGTGGAACTATGCATAATTATATTATGTAGCACCCGCAGCCTAACCTTAAGTCTCACCTTATTTGACATGTTCTTACCCTAACAGAAAAAGAAAATAGCTTTCTACAATTAAAACCAGGAATTTTTATTCCGTTCGCTAGATCACAGCCATGTCTATACGACTAAGCCAGTGATAGGCAAAATTCAATAGATAAAATATTGCTGGCGGGCCTCAGAACGCACAATATAGTAAATCTTGTACAAAGTTATAACCAAGGAGGTTCATGGTTATAACAATAAAATAATCTAAATAACATTGCACCATGTACAGTGTTTAATAATAGGCTACTGTAGATGTCAATGAAAACTATGAGGGTCGGATAAAAGTGCTGTACTTTGCTCATCACTAAGGCTATACAGAGTGTCAATTGTCGAGTAACTCAGAGTCCTGTTGATGTTGTACACTTGCACTCATCAAAATAATGAGAGGTTTAATCACAAAATGATCCTAAGAAAACTTAGTTCATGAGATAAAAGGCATTGATCGTTCAAGTTACTGAGTACGATATATTTATAATTAATTTATACATCTATTGAAAATAAATATTGAAACATCAACAACGTTGGAAAGTTATTAATACCTATATACTTCATTCAAGTGGGAGAATTGAACAAGGTATTGCTGAGTCGCATAGAGAAGACTTTGAAAAGATGGCGGCTGCTTTTTCGGATGCATATATTCATCATTATTTGCAAGTAGGATTATGTCTTCATCCATGTGAAGTGTGAGAAACTACCATCTTGATATGGTAATTCATATCCTTTAGGCCGGTATTACACGATAATAGTTCTACGATCATAACTGATCATATGGAAAGAGATGAAAATATGATTTCGTATTTTCTTCTCTTTCCATATGATCAAATATGATCATAGAACTATTATCGGGTAATACCGGCCTAATGGCCATGCAAATATATCCAATAAAACAAACGCCATCTTGGCAAATGGTCTTCTTTCTACAACTTATAACGGTGAAATTTTCGACCATAACGGTGAAATTTTCTAATATTTTATTTAGACCAAACTTAACTTTGCTCAAGGATGAATCTATATATAAAAGAAAGTGTATCAATTTTGTCACAGCACCATATTTACATTCAAAGAGACATGCTGGCCTGATGTAGAAAAGAGACAAGATAATCAAGACAGAAAGCAAAGAAAGCGATCAAAGTAGGCTGAGTCGAAGCATTTTAGAACATTGCCATTGTGGAAAAATAATACAAATATAATTGAGTTACTATGGTAATAGTAGCATCAATTACGATAATGCTTCGAATAGAGCATTTGACTTATCAGAAACGTCCTACTGAGCTTGGATGCAGAGGAAAAGATGAGTTATTAATTCTAGATTAATATAGATCCATCTTGAATCCAGAAATAAAGTTATGAAGAAGTATTTTATTAAAAACAGTTCTTCAAACAAGTTCTTGAAGATTGAAACAAAGAAGCTAGTTCAACACCCTGCGCTCTTTATTTGAACGTGTTTCAGTCTAGACTGTACATTATGTGGCGTGTTCAGGAACTGAAACTACAGATAGCTGATGAATTTGGGTACCAAACAAAGCAAGCTTTCTACAATAGTTAGAAGCAGAAAGAGAATTAGAAAATTCGAAAATGAATAAATTTCATAAGAATAATAATTAAATTAAGGCATGTTTTGGTGGCCACCACCATATTTATACTTTTTTGAAGACCGGCACCGAACTGCTATATATGCATGCTGGATCCAATTCAATCATTGGATTACGAAAATACCTGAGTCTCTTGCGGAGTGATTGATAAGGAATACTCATAATGGGAGTGTCTCTCATAAATTCCCTAAAAACACAAGATTATCAGTTTGAATTTCAAGTACAGTACGGCAGTTTTCAATATTTGTGGTTATGTTCTAATACTCACTCTTCCTGGAACCCCTTTTATTGGTGAACCTCAAAGAATTCGAGGTTTTGCGTTTCCAAATGATAGGAAATAGACTAGAATATTTAATATTCTAGTACCAAGCACATTTTTCAGAAAAAGGCCAGGATCTGGAGCCTGTTACATATAAAAAAGAAGTGCGTAGCTGCGTACAGTACACATTAAGTGGAGAAAAATTATTATGAACCACTTAGTTTTGACATTCCAAAAAATACAATACATAGTGCGACTATCTATCTCAGTTTATATACTTACAAAATTGAAATTTTTGATTGAAGGGCCACATTTACAATATTATGTGAGTTATGCATTCGCGAAAAATCATACTTCAGTTTGTAAATTCCTAATTTCTCTAAGATAATTAAATGCCCTTGCTTATGTGAATGTAAATTTGAAACAGAGAATTTAAAATGCAGTGAAACTGAAACAAATACAAAGACAAACAAATTTATAGACAAAATGCAATTTTCTTACCTTGCTCACGCGCCCCGACTTGCAGCTTATAACAGAAAAATTGCCATGACCAACTGTTGAAAGAAATAAAAAATGAGAGGAAAAAGTAGATAAATATGATCAAAAAGTTCCATTTGACACAGTTTTCTTTTTTAAATAAAAAATTGGCAAATTAAAAAATTACAAATAGTCCAGACCCGACCTCCATTAGAATATTTCGAATTTTTATTATTGGCATATGGCTTCATTTGGAGGGAAATTAAAAGGTAATTCCACCTCGCCAATATAACTATGTTTCGCCAATAGGAATTGTATCTATAGTGATTTCACACCTTAGAATACAAGGCACCTTGACAAGGCATTTTCTCATGTGAATAGGAGGCAACATGATCCATCTTTAGTAATTGTTTAGTGATTACATCAAATCGACCTCCGCTCACTTTCTCTCACACACACACAAAACTGGCAGCATTGTCTTCTGTAAACACAATGTTGCATTCTAAGGTTTAAAAGAACCCATAAGCCTTTGAAAAAATGGGTTTTTACACTGGCGGCTCGTGCCCACCAAACAGGTGAAGTGTTGTACAGTAAAAGTTACGGGCACTTCACCCGTTTCGTGGGTACGAGCCACCAGTGATTTTTAGATGAAAAGCAAAGTTAATTATCATAAGCTTCATAGAACTCACCCCTATACACACAGAAGAATAGTCTTGTAGGGGTGCTCCTGTAGCTGTGCGAAGTATTTTTTTATTCTATTGAATGCAATTTATTGCACCAGACAAAGCTAAAAGGTTTGTATAAATTAGAAAGAAGCTTCAAAGGAGAGAGTAGAATATGAATCTTACCACTACTGATTGCAAATTCTTTTCCGCTCATGATGTGATGCAGTAGATTTTTCATTTCGAAAGGCGAGAGGTTGAGAAGATGTTCTGTGGCTTCTTCGCCAGAACATATCAAAGTTCGAGACAGTTCTGTTGCCATTACCTTTAAAATAAAAGAAATTCGAGTCAATTACAGTTGAAAATACTATAATTTAATTTGTAAAATTGATATTTGGATCAAATTTGAGGCTTATTGAATACAAAAAATTGTTGTACAAAACAATGTACAATCAAGAAAAAGAAGGATGAATTCTAAAGTTATAAGTCTCAGGAACTACCAGTTCATTATGAAAATTCGTATTTTGGAAATATTTTATGACAAACCCTAATTTCTGTTTTGTTTGTATCAATTCAAGAGGAACAATTATGGGATGAAAAACTTGTTGTACACTGATGTAAAATGACTAAATAAAGATGAATAAATGAATGATATGATTATTAATTCTATAAGAGCAACCCTTAACTGAGCACAGGATTTTCCTTGCAGGTGAATGAGTTTTTTTTTTTTTTTTTTTTTGAGGGTGATGCCCACATGGGCTCTTGGGCCTGTGCGTGGGTAATGGGAAGGATGATGATGAAAGATGAATGGACCTACTGCTTTAGGTGGGTTCCGAACCACCGGGAAGCGATTTTTGAGGCTCATGAATTGAATTCAGAGGAGCCGGTCACCGTTACAACAGTGGTGATAGAGGCACGTCGCTTATCTAATCTCACCGATTAGACGCTCTCTACCACTGGGACTATGTTTTTGAACATAACTTATCACGTAACGTATGATTTATTGTAACAGGTTCTCATTTTTATTCTATTGCAACGAATTTAACAGGATAAAATAGATCTATCCTATTATGAAAAAAATTAAAGCTGAAAGAATAACTACTTTTGTAGTTAATTCTCATCTAATTAGTAATAATTCCAATTGATCATCTCATGTAGTAGGGCAGAACTATGATTAAGCTGACCTACATGAATCTAACTCGAAGTAACTCATATTATTTTTTTAATCGTCTAATGTATTTATGATTTATTGTATTTAACCGCCCTTAATTTTAATTAAAATTATTGACGGATTGATTGTATTATAATTATTGTAAAATTTGACGAGACATCTGCCTTGGCGGTTACTCTGCATTTCTGGCGTTTTATGTCAATAAATATATTTATTTATTAATTTATTTTTGCATATTAAAGGGGATCTAAGACATTTGTAGAAAATTTATACATAATACACATTGAATTACCTGGATTATCAGTCCCACTCGGAGTCGTAACATTTCTAGAAATAGATGTGGTTCTGTTCGGATAAACATGGCCAAGTACACAAGAAGTTCCTGAAATAGAAAAATATAAGTGATTAGGTGGAATATAAGTAGAGCAGTAGAGGTGTAGTATGTGTAAAATATTCTTGTAGGAATACGAGCTCGATGACCTTGAGATGAATAAGATTACTGTATTTGAATTTCAAAAATTTTAATTTTAAATAGCGATTTAACTGATCAAACTAAAGTAATGTACCATATAAACCTGGTAATTTACTTTCGAAAGATAGATCCATCTGTTGGGAAATAGAATACTTCGTTGGACATTGAAAAAAAAATGTGTTCAAGAACTGGTAGGTAACTCAAGTAAATACTTTGTACAAATAATCTCCACGATAATTCATTTAATTGAATGGATAAATTGATTGACGAAATGATAAATGCTAATAAAATTGGTAGAATTGATAATGATATTGTGAAATCTCTCCATAATAAGAGAACAAGGATATTGTCGAATTTCACTCATATTATAAATATAAATTATAAATGCTAATCTAAATGACACACTATAGTGAATGTTTAGCAATGTTGCAGCGAAGAAAAGGTACATCATTGATTGAGTTCAATAGTTAGCATATTATACACTTCATTCCCAATAAATAAAGTTTCTTTCAATTATAGGTGATACAGTAGTTAAGAAAAACCAACCTGAGTCAACATGGCAGTGCTCTCGTCATCGCCGTACGCTTGATGGATGAGTTGCCTCAGTTCGTTCTCAGGAAGCGGTGCCGTGATGGTGTGCTCATTCAATGGAGGCATGCCTACAGTCACCTAAAAAATATAAAACTCAATAGAATATTGTAATCGGTTCACTTGAATGAAATGTAAATTTACCAATAGATTTGAAATGAACTATTATGCTTGAGAAGACTACAAACAAAGTCCAGAATGGACAATCTACAGTAGGCTACGGTAACAGAAGAATACGAAAAGACCTCTAAAAGAAGAACTGCTCTTTAACTAGATCAATAGCCCTCAATTCTTAGCCCCCTTAACTAGCCCTCAATTCTAGGGCGTTATTCAGTGAGAATTGATAATGGTTTCTATTGACCCGCTCATGAAATTTATTTTTGATCAAATGTGAATTTTTTAACGTTTTAAACCATCTCCATTGAGATATAATTTCGAAAATCGTGACTGAATTGAAAATTCTAATCGGTTCCAATAAAAAATGTTTCGAAAAAGGAAGAACACTAAAAGGAGAAATCAAGCGAGTGGATTCAGAATATATAGTGGAGCTATAGCCTTTGTGTAGTAGCGGATTACCTGTTTCTGACATGGATCTTGGTTGTCATGAAGAAATTATAACAAGCTAAAATTTTTCGTGCTCAAATTTTTTTCGAAATTTCATATTTTTTGATAGTGAATGGTGAAATTTTGGTGATCTTACTTGTGTTTTTGGACTCTCTTGATTCGGAAGAACTTTTAAAAATTCAAATCTCAGTGTATCATATCAAGTAATACCATGATTTCCCTTCGGCGGAAATCAAGGTTAGGGTGCCGGTGGAACTTCCTTTTGGAACTCCCCACCGATATGGCATAAGAATACATACATACATACCTGTTTCTGACGAACAAGTAAGTCAGTGACTGCTTTGGCAAGGTCTTCAACTCTTTTTCCAAGCATACCAGCTGTATGCCGCACTAGACCCCACAGCTTCTGCTGACAAGCCTTTTCATACAAAACTTTCAGTAGATCTTTGACAGAAACTGATTTGCCATCTTCCGATAATCCTAAAATAGAATAATTATAATTGAGTATATCGACAGTAGTATATTGAGCAATAAAGTAACATCATCCGGAGGTACAAGCTAAAGATTTCAGTGACTGACTTAGTAATACGATCCCTGCAAAGTAGTATCAGCGAATACTATCAACCAGACAGCTTATTATCATCACGATAGAGTTTCAAAGAGTGATGCAAGAGGAATCATAGAATAGATAATTGAATGAATATTACGAGTAATATAGCATTTGTAAAATGGAAACATGAGTGAGATTTGTTCATGACTAAGCCTTATTGATTTCAAAACCCCAGATAATTATGGGTTGGATATGCTAATATGGTGACTATAACGAGTGAATCTACTTTCCAATTGTGATTTATGGTCCAGTCTCAAAATTGTAAGACTTCAGATATTGATTTGATTTAGAGTGAATGACTTTTCAATAAAAGAGACAGAATATTTCCAACTCCAGAAGACAGTAAATTCTGAATTGTTACAATAAAAAAATGTGAAAAAGTGAATACCTAAATCTAATCAAGTCATTAAATGAAAATTCATTTGGAAACTAGCAATGGAGAAAGTTAAATCAATCTACAAAAGTGACTTACGTGACGTTTTTCAATGAAATAATACTCGGCCATTATTAAAATAACAAATAACTGCATATTTTTTACACGAAATCAAAGCTCATTATATACCATTCAGGTTGACAAAGCTCATTATCTGCAATTTTAGTTAAGTGTCAAAAATAATGTCGTAGGCAATGTCTATCATTTCGATTGCAGGACTCAACTCTCTTCTCAAAATCCTCAATCACTCGCACTAATATTTCTGCAGTGATGGCATCCACGTCTTGAATGATTGCATTCAAGATTGTAGCAAGACGTTGCTGCTATCACTGCGGAAATGTTAAAGCGTGGGATTGAGAATTTTGAGAAGAGAGTTGAGTCCTGCATTAAAAATTATAGAGATCACTCTGACGACATTATTTTTCATACATAACTAGAATTGCAGATAATGAGCTATGTCAACTTAAATGGTATATAATGAGCTTTGATTTCGTGTGGAAAAATATGCAATTATTTCGAAAATGGCCGAGTATTATTTCATTTAGAACCGTCCGATTCCCGTGAGTCACACTGTAGATAACTTTTATTATTTGAAATACTCTCCATTTATCATGAATATTATAATAGTGAGGGATATGTCATTTGTATTGTCGCGAACATTTCACCGTCTAGAAAAGAGAGCTGTTAGCAGAATTTCGTTCTTACCAGTTTTGTAATTGAGTCCTTGTGAATCAACAAGATACTGCAGAATGTCACCTTGCTCTTCCAGATGATCAGACTCTCGAAGCATGGTGAGCAACTCTTCCACTTCGGTATCTGCATACTGAAGCTCAGTACCACTCCTATCAACCATTTCACTTTTTTAAATATAGAAAATGTTTATAGCGATTCATTGCAAGGATTATATTATTCATGATTGATCGAATGGGTTTTCAATTTACATAAAAGTTTGATGTAACTTACATTATTGTAATATGCTATAGATTGAAAACACAAATGTTTACGAGGAGGAATTAGGAGCAAATACAAGTTTAAAAATGGTAGGGCAGTAAGTGATAGTTGAATAGCTATGATACTACGTGATCGATAATAATAAATTTTGCTAGATGTTCAGGAGATCTTAGCAGCTTGTAGTTAATTGTGTTCGTCATAAAATGTTGGGGAGAATTTGAAAATCTGTTTCTGTGAGACTCACTTCACCAATAAAAATGATAAGCAAGTTATTATTAATGCACATTAGTGTTGATGATAATTTGGTGAAGAAGGTGATTTAGGAAAACGTATATACATGATTCTTCGTCTAGGAGATGTTTTTTTTCAATTGGGAATCAATAAAAAAATTCAGAGATTGGACTTATGTATCGATGTGATGAAATTGCAAAAGTTAAGGCAGTTTCACACACTTTTTGGAACATTTCCCTGGAGACATTTCTCAAAGTTTTTCCATGTGGATACTATTGAGCTATGAAAATGTAATTAATTTCATGTAGAGAAATGTTTTTTATTCAATTAGTTTGTGAGTTATGGGGTTCTCAAAGTTGAAACTTAAGGAACAGATATCTCATGATTGGTTGCAAATCAAGTCTTGAAATTTCGAGCATATCTGTTTGAAGGTATTTTTTATCAATCCCAATTAAAATTTCCAGAAAACACGAATTTTTGAAAAAGTTCATTTTTGAAAATCATTCTTTACAGAAAAACCCATTGTCCAATCCAAGTGGAGAATGGAAGAATGAAATGTATCATGTCTCTACTTGTACTTGAGAAAGTATGTAAATTTCAAATCATTACACTAGAGAGATTTCGGTTCCATAAAAATTTAGTGACTCATTAGTGATTTGCACAGTCACTGTCTGACTCTACCAAAACACAGACATTTACTAAAACAACCGTATTTTTACTAGCTCTTGCACCCATCGACGCGGTGGCTCATGCCATGTTGTCAGATTGACTTGAATGAGGGTTGACTAGAATAAGTCAGTTATTGAAAAGAAACCGACTCACTTGAATGGGCCTTTCATTTCAAAGGTATGTTTGTATAGACCCACCCTCTCTCCTCCTATTATCTATTGTGTATTGTCTTCCACTCAGAAACTCTATCTTCATGGAAAGATCATTTGTTTGGCAGTTCTGGTTTTACTTGGAAACTTACAGACATGCCCTCAATGGATTATGGCCAATTTATAATGAAATGCAATTGAGTTTCAATGAGGAGTAGTTAGTATAATAGTATTCACTACAATTTAATCTTTGCCAACAGTCCGAGAAGCGTTTTGAGATCTTTGAGTGCTAGAGTTTTGAACAAATAGTGAAAATTTTTTCCAAGTAGTAGAGTAATTTTTCCATGCAAGAAGCCAGTATCACACCAGGCTTATAAATAGCTGCTAATTAATGATTGCTCTGTCACATCAATCTCTTATCAGCTGGAGTAGCTTGGTGTGAAATTTGTCACCTATAAATCTTTATACAATCTATTGTTATATTTGTAAATACTGTATATTTCTTATAATTATATTGTTGTCGAAAATAGTCAATATTAAATAAATTAGGCGACGAATGAAATCTATTTCAATCGAATAATTTATTTATCAGTATTTATAAATAGCAAGCAGGCGTATCCCTTCTACTCATTCTTCATACAATTTATAAATATTCTCATTCAAATATTCAAGACTCACGAAGTGGAGTGACCACTGTCAACAGGTAACTGCTGCTCAATGACACGAACTCACATTCTTGTCAGTGTGAGGGTGTGTATTATGTTTTTGTTATGACAAACGAGCTTTTATTCAAAACAATAGTGACGAATTTATGTGACCTCGAATCTCAGTTGCAAATGGTGAGCAAGCATCCAAAAACCAACGCAGAGATTGCCTGAGGTGAATGTAAAACGTGCTTTCATCCACATTGCATATTATCCGCGATGTCTGTTGGATAAGACAAAATTCTTTAAAATTTTATAAAGTTACTAAATAAAAAATCGCAATATAGGAATAGTTTTGCTTTTCAATGACATTCTATTACATTTTGTTATCAGGCATGTCCTTTTTTGTAGGTACCTATCATAAACTTATTGAATATTGTACATGTCTATTTTAGCACTTGTGTGTTGTTTTTTAGTGCCTTTTTGGCCATCACCGGCACTATTCTGGCATATCCGCGGAATTCACGCCAGTCAAATTTGCGGACATCAATTTATTCAATCTGATGTGAAGCAAAATGATAACGATGGCACAATTATTGTAATCTGTGCACATAAAACTAACAGCAAGATTTGTCCTTATTCTTGGAAAATGTCTCAGACAGTACTTTCCCTGTTTCTATACCGTATTTTAGTGATAAAGTTACAGTACTGAGACGCCAGTAACTTTCCTATTTTTCCTGTCTATGAGACGCTTTATACATAATTATAGGCTACCGTACTTATTGATAAATTTTTATTCAGTAATAGCCTATTATTTTCATCCACATTCCATATTGCTGTATCAACGATTTTAATAATTATTGGACTGGACTAAACCGTATTCATTTTTATTCGTTCATTTTATTCATTGACATCATTACACAAATCATGAAAATATTATTTCAACTAGGCAAGAAAAACTAGGCATAGCCTGAACTATTTCTTTCCTAAATTTTGATAGATAATAAATTCGAAACAAGAGTATGTACAATCACAGCACATTTGCTCAATAATTTTACGTCCAAAAATTTTTCATTCAAGTTAATTGACATTTAATCTGCCTCATTCTTTAAAGACTGATAATACTTATTGTTTACTTTGGGTTCATCAATTGGAAGAGTCTAGACAGAGCTTCCTCTTTAGAAAATAATGAGGTGGAGAGAATGTCGAATACGGAAACCAACCCAGGCTTGTCAATGCCTGTGACAAAGGATTCCAAACCCCTAGGAGAGGTATAGGGAGTGGGATTGGGACTATGAAAACAAAAAATTGGCAACTCAGCAAAGTGACACATTTTTTGCTGTTTTTCGAATTCGACACCAGATGGCAATAAAGTAATCCCAAAATCTTGACTATTGTCACTCTTTCATTGTTCCAGTCATGACTCTCCCAGTTAGTGGAGTCATTCTGGCAAGGAAACGACCTTAATGAGGTAGTGGTAGAAGAGTGTCAGGAACAAAAAAATATCAAAATAAAATGTTGCTGAGATTTCTTGCAGAAGACATAGCTTACTAAAAAAATTAAGAAGATAATCTCAGAAGAGGGATTGAGTGGCTCAGCGCCATAGTTGATCAATGAGAAGAATAAAATACATGTTTCATTCTACAAATATGTAATATGTTTCAATGAATTTAAACAAAAATTATTAAACCTTTTTATAAATTTTAATTCTACAGTACTTTTTTTATTAATTATTAATAATCAATATTTTTCACAGATAATTGTTTAAAAAGCCAGTTATTCAGTTTATGCTTGAAAGGAGCAATTGGGAGTGTGAGTACACAAACGATAGAGTACTATCTGGTATTTTAAAGATACTCCAAACAAATAAACGCCAGAAGATGGTTTTATAATTACAAATGATTACAAAATTAATATCAAGACTACAAAATATGAATTAGTTAATATGTAATGAATACAATAATTAAATACAACACAAGAAATTGAATATCATGCAAAGAAATGTAAACAGTAGATGGAAAATTTGAATTTGGGGTAAAATATTCATGTTGAATAGTCGAAAACAAAGCTATATACAGGAAATACAATGAGTGAGTCAACTAATCTAATCACTAGGAATGATGGATGCTTATACGAGATTCTAGCGAAGTACTACCGAGTATTGGAAACAGCATACCAAATAAACTTTATTAGTATTGATCTATTAACAATGAATCAGGATTGATGATATTCGAACAAACCTTTCTTGTTTGCCCCCCACCAGAATCACAGGGATCCTATGAAGAGAGATGAATCATCAGTATATTATTGAATGTAGTTTTATTGATATGGTTCAGTGAAACTGTTCGTGTTAGAGTTACAGTTGAAACACATATTTGTTATGAAATGGATATGAATGAATCAGCTTTTCAATTTTCACGAAAGATATTATTCAACATGTTTTCGATCTCCTGGAATCTGACTATACTTTTAACCGCATCACTATTATTATCAACGGAAACTTATGCAAAAACACATTTATTATTTGGAGGGTTGGATAATTGGTAATCATATTATAATCATACAAATACGATAAATATATACAACAAAGTGCGATATAACAAGTATCAGATTTCAAGTGCCATAATTAATTTCCTTGTGGTGACCTTCAATATTCCATCAAACTGTCCCAATTTTAAGACACTCCAGTTTCCAGATCAATTTATCCTTAACATGACTATTTTTTTCAATATTTTCAGTATCTCAAGAGCACAGGAAATAGAATACAACACTTTTAAAAAGTAGGCTGTTTGAAAATGCGATACAATTCCTTTCACATTATGCATTGTTTAAGATTTAGGAAATAGCTACAATAATATAATTAACGAATGAATCTACTCATCATTTCACTTTTTCTTAGAAGGCGGAGATAGGGTGCAGCCAGCCCTCTCTTCCAACTTGCCCTAATGCTAAACCTTGCGAGCCAATTTACATTAGGTCGCTGATATGACATAATATGCAAAAATATCAACTGATATTCCACATTTATAACTGCGTAACTGAGGAAACTTGGATTCCATCTGGTACCAGACGCATTTAAACTTTGTTGAGTTGAATTAACTCTTATTATGGTGTTATAATCCACCTATTCAGCGAGTAATAACTGGGGAATGTCCGAATTATGATTTATATCTAATTGTAATAGTGGGCTAATGATACTTGTGATGTATAAATTGTTCTGGTTTTACCTGAAACGGGGAACTGCACTTCCATGCTTCCAGAGAGGAATGAGATCTTCTGGTGAAGGGCTGCGATGTAACTGGGCTCCACCCGGAGACAATTCTCCCGGTAACTGCGGACCTGTCACAGTCGAGAGCCGTCTCTCATCGAGGGCATCTCCTTGAAAGGGAATGTATTCATTTTAGAAGATTGAGAGAATGATATCCAGTCATCAAATTATAATTATAAAATGCTCACGAGAGCTCAATAACTGAAATATCTGGTAAAAGTTCGATATTTGAAATTACAAAGAATTATTGTCATGAAAGTTATCAAGGGTTCAAATCCTCATGAGAGATCAAAATGTTATTCTACATTCCATATCATATTGTACACCTCTGTCTTGTGAAATTTTCTATAAGAGTTGATCAAATCAAATCAAATAATTAACTGTACAAAATACAATACTGTCAAAAATACGTCAATAAAGATACAATAAATCACTTGTAACCAGCATAACGATTTGAAAGTAATACAGCATAACAATAAATCATTCATAGCCAACAAAAATTATTGAAATGTGTTACATTAAATTCGATTCATACCAGTATCAAAAAAGTATTTACATTTCAAACTATTTAATCTGAAATTATTTTTCAACTATAAATAATAACTCACCAGAGTCTTGATGAATAATTGATCTTGTCTTCTTAATAGCCCCTTTGACTGACATTCTTCTTCTAGTTGACATTCTATTACGTGATATTGGATTGTTTCGTACAAGAAATGAAGATCTTGTGGATGATTTCATCATGTGTTCATCCAAGTATTGCTCAACCTGTGGGTTCAGTTCTAGAGAAAAAAACAGAATTGATTGTTAAATTGGACACAATAATTTCACCAGTAACTTATTCGAAAGAAGGAAATCAAAAAATTTATATTTTTTTCATTGGAGAGTTGAAAAATATCATTAACAAGTTTAATTATACTACACTTTTTGTTTATTACAACAAGTTATAAGATTTATTAACAGTATCAGATTAACGTTGATAAGGCAGAATTGAATTACTTTTGAAATAAGTGATATATCTTATTTATATTGGTTATATTCAATATTCTTGAATACTCACTATCAGGATGACCATCTTCTTGACTGCCAAGAAAGCTCAAATTTGTGATGCAAGATGTGCTGAGAAAGTCGTTGAGATTTCCAAGAGTCACTCTGCAGAGGAAAAGTCAGTATTTATACGGCAGAATACATTAATTTCAACATTGAAATATTAAAAAAATTGCAAAACATCTAATGTATCAGTATGATAGAATGTTTCTGCAGTACCCAATGTTTTATAAATATAAACGATATTCGTATTCCAATCACAGTTTGAATAATTCTGGTATCTAAACTAAGAACAGAGCCTAGCTGAAAAAGAAGAATAAGTGGATTATCAGGTAGTTCTATCAATTTCAGTAAAAGTTACCTGGTTCCATTGATATATCCACTTTTCAGTTTTTTCATTGTTGATACCATGGCCAGTGGTAGTTTCCCTTGATCTGAAATGAATATAACAATTTATTATAACAATAAAATAAGTATAACGATGAATTCTAGGAATGTAATGAAAATTACAATGTTATTGCATTGAGAAATTAGGCTCCTAATGGAACCAAAGCGAATCTCGCTGTTATTATGATACTGAAAGTAGTGAAATATACTTTTTATAATGATATTGAGTACGAATGTCATATGAACAGCGTAAGAAAATATTATCTTCAATTCCCATGAAACTTATCTCCTCATATTTTCAAAAAAATATATTTTTTTTGTTCTCACTCGGTTCACAGGATCATTACGAGTATATCCAAAATTCAAACTGAATTATTTTCATTTCAAATTAAACTAGAGCATAATCTCAATCTTAAAATAATAAATACACGTCTATTCCTTTGATATTTAAATACAAAATATATAAATTGCGAATCTATTACTCGGGGACCACTCAATAACTTTTATGAATTTAAGTAATTTCGCTGGTCTAAGCATCAAAATATTGTGTTACTTGACTTTCCATAATAAACTCATTCGAAAGGCAAGCTGGATTTATCCACTATATATAGTTGAGAAAGTTATCAACTAAAGTTGAGTATAGTTCTCTACTATATAGTTGAGAAAGTTTAAATCAATTCAAATAGGATAAATGTTCTCCAATTAACTTAATCGAAACATAATCGTATATTCTAGTATCCCTGTTAAAAACTTAATTGTAACATACATACTGGATAAACTTATGCTATTATTGAAATTCATATGGTGGGAGGCTTTATGGTATAATATAATGTCATATCATTACCAAGCATGTTATTAGATGCGATAATGGTGTAGGTGGGCCGACCAAGCATGTGCCTCCAGTTCATGGTGAGGAATGAAAGGTCCATCATGAAATTGTTAGCGAGCAGTGAGACATCGTTACGCATATAGTAGTGCTCCAGGTCAACTGTCTAGAAGGGAAAAGCAACTACATGCACCATCAACCAACAACAAACACATCACATTTCAAATTCAAAAAATCAACTAATCACAGAGCAACTCATGGAAATTGTGTTGATTATTAAAATTCACTAATGATGGAGGGTTGAATTATTTTTGGAGATTCGGATGGATTTATTTATTACAGATAAATACTCCTTGAATAATATGGAAATGGGAGACATCTCTTAATAAATGAATTAATCAATCATTGATTAATCTCTTATAAAGACATTTTTCTTGAAACTTTAGTCTTCAAAATCGATTGAATGAATGTGTTAGGCGCAACGGACAACACTGTCTTAACAGATGTGTTTTTAAGTGATTCTCTAAAAATTCCACTCTTGACGAACATATTCTCAGCATTAAAAATGTTTCGTAAAATTTTCGTTAGTTTATTATGGTTATTTCAAAAGTTCCCGTTTCTCTGCGCCACTCTGTATTGATAAGGGATGGAGTCCTGTAATTAAAAACAAATTATCGATGGGAAGTATTCAACAACTCATTCTCATGCATGAACACAAACCATGTGAAATAGCAGTTTTTGTCAAAACAACGCTAAAAATGTTTAATCACTAAAAGCATACAATCTGAAAATTCAAACAAGATAATATATGATAGGCGGGAAATTCTTACGAAAACTACTCATAATACAAAGAAAAATACTAAATTACTAATTACAAGATCCTATAAACTTGAACAAATTCTAATAACCAAGAGCTAAGACTTCTTTACAAGTTACTGAAATAAGAAAGGTAAGAAAGTAGCGAATGGTTTCATGATTTCGTCTGCAACTTGAAAAGTTCAGTTGCGATAAGATGCGTGCGCCGTCTAAAAGGCTCTACTAAAAATGATTATAAACTACAGAATCACTTTTATGTGGTTTGGAATTCATCTAACACTTAATTTCTATTCAAATTATATAATAAAGCGTCCCATTACTCATGTACAAGTTTATAATCCTACAATAAAGGCATCACCCACAGAAAATATATCAGTTATTCGTTTGAATAGATCGATCTATTGAGAAGTGGATTCGGAAAATTCATTTGTAAGTTTTACAATAAATTCAATGAGTGGATGTATAAAGAACGGTAATTGTTTACTTTCTCCTTGAGAAACTCGCCCCACATTAGTCCAAGACTATTCCATGGGTAGCATAGTTGATAATAATAGTAGAGTTGGGGTAATCTGAATAATCGAAAAAACGACAAATGAAAGAGAGCAAATGATGCTATCGTTTACTTTTTCAACACAGCTGTCAGGGCGTTAATGTAATCTGCTTATTTATTTGATACTAAAATAACGTTCTGAGCACAACTGAGTTAACTGTAGTAAACTTGAGGGTCCCTCAAATTTGAGTGTGCTTGGAAAAACCGGGCATAAAAATTTTATTTCATTGTAGATTTACTACAGGGTATGAGTAGAATGAGGAAGTGGAGAACAGTGCAGTCCAACAAATCAATAATTTAATAATTATCTATGTGGTGAAAATGGCTAGATAGGTTACTACATTACAAGCTTAATGAATATACTGTACAAAAACAATTCAACATTACAGAAAATATATCAAAGCAATGCGGTGGAGATATTACTACAAATGAATATTTGGATTTGTTTGATATGGAAAAATACAAAATTTAAAAAACCGAACCCAAAGAATTAGTAGCACATGTTGTACCTAGGTAAATACGCTTGATAGGCATTATGACGAGTGGCCGGCCTAGCATATTCTGCCAACTCGATTTGAGGAAGTTGATTTCACTTTTAAAACGATCAATCATCAGTTCATTGTCAGAAGCAATGTAGTATCGACCTTGATCCGTGAGCTGGACAAATAAGCAACATCACAAAATGAAAATAAGTTATTAGAATGAAGTTCTCAATCACAAATCAAAAACGGTAAAAACGAATCGACAATATAAAAAATCCTCAGTTAGTAGGGATAGTTGAAAGTAATTTGGAATGAAAAAATCAAAAGAGATAATAAAATTTTTTGAAAGTCTTGAGATTGTTAGTGCAATTTAACAACCAAGGATCCAATCCTCAATTAATTATTCTATATATTATTCACTATTCGAAGTTTTGTCGAGAAACGATAATTGAGTAGTAATGTTCTTGAGAATTCATATAAAATAAAAACTATTTTTATCAATTCGCATCAAAGAGTTCACCGAAATTTATTTTTTAGCTCAGATTATCTATTTGATTACGGTTAGAACGTAATGATAGAGTAAGTATTTCTAAAATCATTATCAATCGGGGAAATAGTATGAATGTGAAGTTGTAATGGGTAGTAATAGATTAAAAGGGCAGTCAGACCATAAATATCCTAGCTTCACCAAATGAATATACTGTAATTTAAATTTCTAGACATTGATATTTTTTTAAATTGCAAGAATATTTTTTGAGAAAATGATTTTCATGATGGAGCCGAACAAGAACTGTATCTTGGATTCAGTTGGCCTACTGAATTTGAAATAACAGTGATGTGCTTACTTCTATGGATTGACGGTCTATCAATTCTTTACCATTATTCTATTATGATGGAAGAAAAATGTCCAATAATGATCTTACCTGAGGTGTGAAAGCGAATATCCTGTCTTGTAGCGCGTAAAGTTTGCTGGTGCTTAGAATACCAACATCACGGGACTTTCGACCAGTCAATCCCAACTTCTGATTTCGTCCTAGAAAAAGACAAGTTTTCATGGAATCCGTAGCTAAAGCTATTAATGTTAATTTCAAGACTGAAGATGTGTCTATTGTTCATAGAATGCCGACCGCAAAAGGAAATTTGTCGATAGTGGCTAGATTCATTCAAGGCAAAACAAAATGGAATGGGTCTCCGCTGTAAGAAAAAAGAAAAATCTGAAATCCACTGAAATATGCAGTAAATTACCGCTATCGGACGTGTACATTAATGAACACCTCTCTCCACACTTTAAACGTCTACTGGGAAAAGCTAAGGACTTGAAGAAAAATAAAAAACTCACTTTTGTCTGGGTACGGGACTGCAAACTTTGTGAAAAAAACTGAAAACTCTAAAACCCGAAATATTACGTGCGATGAGGACTTGGTGGAGTACAATTAGCTAAGCACTCCTATATTGTTCTTATAATTAACAACAGTTACATTTTACATTTTTTACATAGTTAACTCACAGTACATTTTGATTGTTATTTTTTTCAATGCGCAGTGGGCTGATTATTGATTTCTGCTTTTACTATATTATCAAATACCTCTCATTTCTTTCTCATAAATTATTTTTTCAATCTCCCCTCAGGAGTAATTCCAACTTAAATATTTTTCTTTTTTTTCTCTTCATATCTGTTTTGAGCTCTTGATGCTCCATGAATATAACTTTGACGAGGTGATAGATTCAGAATGTTTCAACACTATTGAGAGTGATGATATTTTTAGTTTTGATCCAGTATGCTATACTAATGTAATAGATAACATAAATTTTCTAAATATAATACACATGAATATCCGCAGCATTGGAAAGAATTTTGATGAATTTGTTTATACTATACAGAACTGCAAAGTGAAGTACGATTTAATTGTCTTAACCGAGACCTGGATAACAGATGGTAAGGTTTTTTAATATAGTCTAGATGGATACACAGTTATAACGGGTGTTTTTTTTAGAGGCATAGAACTTTAAATTTGAAGCGGTTTGTCCCAGTGGTAGAGAGCGTCTAATCGGTGAGATTAGATAAGCGACGTGCCTCTACCACCACTGTTGTAACGGTGACCGGCTCCTCTGAATTCAATTCATGAGCCTCAAAAATCGCTTCCCGGTGGTTCGGAGCCCACCTAAAGCAGTAGGTCCATTCATCTCTCATCATCATCCTTCCCATTACCCACGCACAGGCCCAAGAGCCCATGTGGGCATCACCCTCAAAAAAAAAAAATGCAATAAAACAATAATATAATGGATTATTCGATTGACAAGAACTTTTTTTTATTTGAAAGATAATCTTGTGGCATTACATTTTAAAGATGATTTATGGCATATGACCGCCACGGCTGGCTCGGATGTAGTCCAATCTGGATGCCCAATTTTTTATTACTTTTTCTAACATTTGTGGCCAATTACACCAGCCCATTCCATAGAGCGCATCAAACAGTCAATTTTTCTGAATGTAAAGGTGTTTTGACATACACTTCACTTCAAATGCAACAGTTTTGTTTGTTGATGTAGCCAGAAGCGCTCTTCATCGCTAAACAAAATTCCCTTATGAAAATCGGGAACAACGGCTATCTCGTTTTGAGCTCATTTGACGAATCTATGCCTTGCTTGATAATAGTTTGGCGAATTCTTGCACGAGTTGAATTTTGTAAGCACGCAAACCAAAATCCTTCCGCAAAATCTTCCATAAAGTGGATGGACACAGATCCAATTCCTGTGCTCAATGGCTAATGGCTCATTCGCGTTTTCCTCGATGCTACGCTGTAACTTACAGTATAGCAATAGCTTCTTCTGCACCGTCTCTGGGGATGTGAGTTATCAATAAGAGTGAACGTGGTGCGAAAACGGTCGATGGTTAATCGAATAAACTGCTCTGATAGACGATTTTGTTGATGATAAAATGAACGTAGTGAGAGATACGTATTCCTCACAGAACCATAATTTTCGAAATAAAATTGTGCTATTTGCAAGCGTTGTTCAGGCGTGAGTCTATTAATGATGAATTGCCAAACCAAACTGATAATAAATAATTTGTCAAATGTCACCATCTTAAGCAGTAATGCCAACTTAAAGTTCTATACCTCTTAAAAACACCCTTTATTTAAGCCAGGTCAGTTGAATAGAAGTAACGGTTTGTGCGTGTTTGTAAAAGATGGCTTGAAAATAGATAATTTTGTTTGTGAGAATTCGGCTGCTGATTCGATTTCGATTAGATTACAAGCTTTCACATTCTCTATAACACTGATAGCAATCTATAGATCAACATCTGCTAATATCGAAGTGTTCTTGAGTGATTTAGATGTTACACTAAGTAGTATTGACAGGGATGAAAATGTTATTCTAATTAGTGATATAAATATTGATATTCTAAGAAATAGTAATCTAGTCAATGAATATACTCGTCTGGTGCAATTGTACGGTCTAAGATCTCTGGTAAATAAACCTACAAGAATAACAAATAACACCAAATCATGTATAGACCACATTTTCTGTAGAAACATCAACTTTAAGGAGGAAAATATATTAAGCACAATACAGAAGACCTTTATCACTGACCATTTCTGTACTACTCTACACATTAATAATTCAAATATAATTAGAAAAAATTTGGAGGAGAAAACTATTAAAAAGATTAATTACACAAATCTTATTGATAAAATTGAAGCAAGAAACTTGGGAAAATGAAACTCGTTTCACTGTATCGAATTTAGATTTAGATGATAAAATAACATATGTTTTTATCAGATAACAGTTTTTGTAATAAAATAGTAGGTTATATAAATTTGGCTACTCAGCAAACAAAAATAGACCTTTAAAAAAATGGATAAGCTCAGGGTTGATAAAATCTATTAGAGAAAGAGATAAAATGCACAAAAAAACTCAAAACCCAACCATTTAATACTATTCTACAAGCAAATTATAAGAGATATAGAAATCTTTTAAATTCGCTAATTAAAAAAGCCAAACTGGACTACTATAAGAATAAAATGGTAAATTGCAAGGGAAATAGTAAAAAAACATGGGATTGTATACAGGAAATCTTGGACACAAAAAATAATAAAAAACCAGTTGATATCGAACCACAAACATTAAATGAGTATTTCTCCAAAGTAGGTAGTACGTATGCGGAAAAATTAAATAATAATTTGAACTTGAATAATGCACAAATACCTATAACAACACAAAACTTCCCTCATTCTTTTTTCTTGTACCCAATAAACGCTGATGAAATAACGGTTGTGATAAATACATTAAAAAATAATTCTTCTCCAGGTGTCGATGAAATAAATAATACTTGTTTGAGAAATATTGCTGATCTCATTTCGCAGCCTTTATCGGAGCTATTCAATAGATGTTTAGAATTGGGTCATTTTCCATCACACTTCAAAGTAGCCAAAATAATTCCTTTATTCAAATCAGGAGATAGGAAAGCTCCGGAAAACTATCGCCCGATCAGCATAATCAGTAACTTATCAAAAATATTTGAAAGATTATTAAAACAACGTTTAATTGATTATCTTACCAAATATAATTTCATAGCAGTAAATCAATTTGGTTTCCAAGAGGGAAAGTCTACTGAGGATGCAATGTCTCAACTGGTAAGGATTGTGTCTGATAACTTTCAAAACGACAGAAAAACCTTAGCCGTTTTTTTGGACTTAGCAAAGGCGTATGATACGATACCTCACAGATCTGTCCTGCAAAAGCTGGAGAATATAGGTTTTCGTGGAATAGTTTTGAAAGATCATGATAGATCACAAATATTAAAAACGAGCATAATATAATATAATATACATACATAATATAAATTACATAATAGGCCTACGGTATATTAAATTACATAGTTTGTATATTATAGGGTATATAACATATTACTGTACTACTGAAGACACATGAAATCAAGATGACCAATTTCGCTGGTGATACATATGAAATCTAGAAGACCATTTCGCTTTAACCGGTTAATTTATTCAATTCAAATTTTTATAAAAGGTTGCATAGCCAAGGTCAACTCACCAAGGTAAGAATAAAGATGACTGAGAACACGAGCGGGCTGCACCTCAATCGGCGCCACTTCACTGATGGTTTGTACAAATATTTCATGCTGCAGCAATTTATCTCTGATTTCCGAGTCCTCAGCCAAAATCACCACTTGAACAACAACATCGGGCTTCTTTTCTGAACAAAGTCTTCTGTTCAGTGGATCCAACTCTCCAGGCGCAAGAAATCCCTGGGCATTCAATATTACATTAGTTGGAAATCAAAATTGTTGAATTCAAAAGGTGTTTTAATCAAAATATTCTTAATATAGACATTTATAGATTCGTGGGAGGAAAAATATATATAAGTGGAAATAACATATTAATTTGAAAACTGAATATGATTCTATCTGATATTTAATGTCAAAATCTAAATTTTCAAATTATTTATATTATTGATAATGTTACAATTTTCGGCTAAAACATTCCATTAATCTTCTAAAATATTAGAAAAATTTCAAGTGTTTGTTTAGAGTGGAAAATGTTTTACTGAAAGATGAGCAACATAACCTAGATTTGGATTGTATTCTTGATTGGAAAAGGAATAGTTAACGGGCTTAAGCCTGTTGAATCTTATCATTAAGTATTATTTTGAAATTACTGAATAAATAAATACTTCTTAAAATTTTGAGCTGAAGATCAGCTTTCATAGAAAAATACACAATATAATATTTTTGAAGAACATAAATAATTGATGAGAGTTAGAACAATCATCAAATGGCTTTTTAAACGTTTTAAAATGAGACTAGAACGTTTACCAGTTGAGACACTACAGTAAAATGAAAGTATGATTTATCTAAGATTTTGACAATAGAACTGATCATAAGTTTTGAAAAATCTGTGATTAGAAGATTGCATTGGAACACTCTGCAAATTTTAAAAATTGGACGGCCATATAATCAATCAAACAATCTGTCCAAATCGTACTTACATCCTGCAGTAATCTCCCAAGGATGTAAAGAGATTGTGCCCAGATGAAAGGACAACGCCCGACAGCCACTCGTTTCTGGCTGCCAGGATCCTTGTATTCGGCATCAACTTTGTCCCCTGGCACAGCATACAGTTCTGGCACCAATTTCATGCCGTCTTTATTTTTTATCATAACCTGGATGGACATGAATCATTTACTTTTCAAACTGATTGCCTCTTATGCTAATTGATATTTTTTTAATATGGACAACGGATGAGTGAGCCTACACATTACACAACCTTCATTATTCATGAAGATCATGAAAAGTTATTGAGGTTTTGATACTAACAGCAGAAATTTTAACAGAATTAAAATATTGTTTAATCACTTGACAATGACAACGAATATTCAAAACTTTATATAATACAGAATAAGTTGACTAACTTATTTTATTTTTCTGGAGTCGATTTTTTCCTGGTGAAAGACATCTGGTTGAATAATCTTTCATTGGAAGATTTTTAACTCCGCCAGAAAACCAACAATTAGTTTAATAATATCAAAAATAAGTAAAATATCGAATGTCAGAGTCCCAATTTGTGAGCTGAAACCCCCTAAGTCATGGACTTCTGATCATTCAATCAATTATGATTGTAAGGTGAATAAAAAAATACCTGAAAAAGTATTATTTTGAATTAGGGTACCAAATTATTGGATGAGAAATTGAGAAGGGCTTAAAATGTTCATGTAAGATGATGAAGGGAGATAAGGAATAATTTTATTATAGAAAACAAAAAGGTTGAATGTTTTAGCAGAGCTTACATCATCCAGAAGCTGTGCATACTCGTCAGTAAGTTCTTTATCTCCTTGAAAGCAGTAATCAAGTACCAAATAACAGAAAAACAATGGCCATTCACATTCAATCTTTTCAAACATCCTTAGCTCAAATGGGTCGTAGTAGAGGCGATTCGGATCCTTGAACAAAAACACAAAACATTCATCAATGCAAATAGAGAGAGATTCGTATTCAAGGAAACTCTTGTTTTCTTAAATAGAACATGACGAAATGGAAAATTGAGTCAGTTGGGTATGAGTCACAGTAGCTGTTGAGGAGGCGACTGTGCATTTCTTTGAGCACTTATAAAAATTATAACAACACAAGATTCAACTGTTTCTCCAACTAAAGGGTTTTCGCCCTTTATTGTAATTTCTTGGACAAATAGAAAGCATAGATAAATAAATAAATAGGACATTTTCAAAAAATTGAATATTTTCAACTCATTTTGGCTTTAATAAATAACCCCGAATTCATCTTACCAATATCATTAACAAAAATACAAAATTTGGTCACCAATGTGAAAGGGAAAGAACAAAATTTTCTAAGGTGGAAGGTAGTTCTATTCTGCTATTCAATGAATGAACTATGTGATAATTATGAAGAATGGGATTAGATAGATCGAAACATTCAATCAAATTGTTGGACTTCCCAACTTTACTATCCATTCGATACAAAACATGTTTGCTGAGATTTTTTTTCAAATAGAAATTCTGCAGGTTCACTATTTTCCATCAGACTTACTCACCACTCAACCTAAATGTGAAGAATTACATGAATGAATAATGATTTATTCTCATCAAAAACAAAATAGTTGCTGGGTGGTAGTTGGAAGTAGTTGTGAAGCTGAGATCAAAAATCTCCCTTCAATCTGATAGTACCACAGAAATGTTCACCTACATTATCACAGTCTTTGTGTTTTGGAACAATGAGTGATTTTTTAAGGATTGGCGAGACCTTCTTTCCTAGGATTAGGGATATTTCTGATGCGGTACCATCAGATTTCTATAACCCGTTCTTACTTCTTTGGGCGTTTTATGACCATCTCGCAGGAATCTCTTGCAGCCATAGCGACCCTGAAGCTTAGTTCTTATGGCACTTCTAGTCTGATGTATAAGGGATGGATCGTCAACAGCGAACGCAGGAAAGCTTATGACTGACAGGAGTCCACTATCTAGTTCTTTGGAACTAGACTCACGAGGTAACATTGACTGCAATCAAGAATTAGAAATTATATAATTTTCACTGCTTAATTAGAAAATGTACAAACAGAAAATAAAAAATAGAAATAAGTTACAAAGTACAATCAACAAATAGAAGTTGATTGATGATTCTTGATGTTGAATGCTGAATTTATTGATAGTTAAAACAGGGTTCGCCAATGAAGCGGGACGATTTCAATAAGTACAGGTAACAGATTGTTCAAGAGATTGTATTTTCGTAATTTTATTATTATAATTAAAAAGGAGGAATGTAGCCATTTAGTGAACAATAAGGGCAAAATCATTTTTTGAATATAACACCTTCCAAATGTCCTTCATGGGAATTTTTGCAGCCGGACCTGGGTGTTTCCCATGACATTTCGCAGCATATTGAGTGGTATTCCTTCAATTTCATCTCGAATCCGTTGTTTTAGAGCTGGGATAGTTCTAGGTGGATCACTCTGGAAATCTCTTGTTTTAAATAAGCCACACTTCGAGAATTGCCATGAGTGATGTGAATGCTTTGTTTCAGGCCGCGTCATTTCTCGAAACTGGGATATCCCTTCCCCTTGGCACCTCGCTCTCCAGATTTGTCAACAAGTGACGTTTTGCTATGGGGCTACTTAAAAACGAGTTTTTCAGATTGATCCACCCAGAGCTGAGTTTATCCCAGCTCTTAAACAACGGATTCATGATGATATTGAAGGAATACCACTCAATATGCGAAATGTCAAGGGAAACTTCCAGGCCCAGCTGAAAAAGTGTATAGATTCCAATGGAGGACATTTAGAAGATGTTATATTCGAAAAATGATTTTCAACCCATTGTAAACTAAATGGCTACATTTCTCCTTTCTATTTATAATAATAAAATTACGAGAATATAATTTCTTGAACAATCAGTTACTTTTTGAAATCGTCCCGCTTCATTGGCGTACCCTGTATTACATGTTTAAAAATAACATCAACAATGATAAGATTCAACGATGAACCTAATATTCATAGCAAATCACTGAAGCACAGAAAATAATTGAATCATTAACATATAAAATTATAATTTAAATCAAGATTCAAGTTTAAAAAGGAAAACATTTCAAACCTGAACTAGAACAATCTACTATCCAGTGATAATAGATTCATCTACACATAGATTTCCGTCAGATCTAAATTAATCATTTCAATTATTTGCTTGAAAACAAAAATAAATTATCAATTATTGATAATAATCATCATTATATTATTCTTTTTTTTCTGTTATCATATCACTAGGCCTATACGATACATAATAATCGAATACAATACTAGAGTTAAGATAGATTGAAAAAATATGTATCACTTTGTGTTTCTAAACTTGAAAAAAGTATGCTTTTAAAAAATATTTTCTTTTTCAATTTTCTAGTCAATCTTTCAGAATCTTTCCTTATTAGAAACTTTATCATGCACCTGTAAGACAGCTTGGCATTTCTGAGCTTCATCTGCTAGAACATGAATGACTGATGAGGGACCACCTCTAGCTCCAAACAGATCCAGTTCATTCATTGCTTCAAGAGCAGCTTTGGCCATTCCTATGGAACTTGCGTTCAATTCAGGTAAACCGTGATTAGCCTTATCACCCCTTTCCCACATACCATAATCCTGGAATCAAAAGAAAATACTCTGATGAATGAAACATAATTTTATAAAATTCATTAATAAAGACAGATAAGACAGATGAATTCGAACTTACATTATTGAAATACTAATGCTAATCGAGTTGTAATTCTAAATAGATCAAAATTATAGAGTGAATAATTTTTTGTATAAAATACAACATTGTAAACAATCGATAAAAATCAGGAGTTTGTAAGAAAGTTTTTTCACAAGAATAAATCATTGAGCTTCGAAAAGTAGACTAATCAATTGAAGCTTCAAACTTAACAATACTGTTTAGAATATTAGGTTACAGTAGAATAACGCTTTTAGTATAGGATCCAGTTGAATTATATCATTTCCAATAAGATAAGGAACTCACAGGTACACAGTAAGCTGACTCAATGTAGAAGACTAGGTTCTGAATAAAAGCCACTTCGTCCAAATTGAATATTATTTGTAAACCTGAAATAAAGCGATCATTAAAGAAACTGAAAAATATAAGCATATCCAGTATTGAAAACAATAGGCCTACTGTTAACCATAGGCGTAATTTGGGAGGGGGCACGGGGAGGCAGTTGCCCCCCAAACATTCCCTTTGCCCCCCCAATAATCCAGTCAAACTTAGCAACAAAATTGAAAGTTGTAGTACCCAGCTGGAAATTTGCAGATATGATCAGAAAAGGGCGCTGAATAACATACTAAAAGTCTCCAAGACAAGAGTCCCGGTATAAATTCATATATTATACGTCAAATTTGATAAAAAATTCCAATTTTCAGATAGTAATGGTAGCTTACTGTGTGTAATAATACCTCCTCGTTGAAAACAGAACATTTTCACATTAGAGTGACTCCCAAACGGGAACCTGTGGGCGAAAATTATAATGAAATGTAGAAGAAATCTTCCTCTTTCAGATGGTTAGTAATTGAATTTAGTCTCATAACATTGCTCAGGGTCTCAGGAACATAATTCCAGAAATATAAGCCAATAACTTATCCCAATATTTTTAGTACGTTTTTGTGATATAATATGCAATTTTGGAGGTATTTGGGGGTGTCAGGGTTCTTTTAAATCGCTGTAGTTCAAAACATATTGAACATAAAAGTGTGAAATTGGTCTCAAATGAAAGAAAAATGAATTTTGCCGAGAGAGATTTAGAATACGATAATGTACGAGTGCTCAATTTATAGTTACAAACTTTATAAGTGGGAAAAACTTTAACATCTTAATCCTATGAAAAAATTACAAATCTTTTAAATAATTGTATCTCGAAAACATTTAATGATAAAAAGTTGCAATTAGTCTTATTCTTCTCAAAATTTTATTGACCTATGTAATTTTCTCGTCCAGCGCCATTTTCTGATCATATCTGCAAATTTTCAGCTGGGTCCTCCGACTTTTACTTTTTTTGCTCAATTTGACTGGACTACAATATGATTTCAAGATTCTCATGCGTGAGAAGAATAAAGAACTATACTCGAAATACAATGGGTCAGGATAGAATATCCACTATAACCAAAATTTACTATTTAACATATTAAAACTATAACACTTTTTTAATTAAAACTATAAATGATTTATAAGATGAGATTTAATAAATTAGACATATTGATTCTTCAAATGTAATTGGCCATTCAGTTTTGTTTCATTCAAACCTGATTTCTGAGTTTGTGGGACATTTTAGATTTAGGCTGTTTATTGACTGAACCCGTTTTATTTAAAATTGAATCATCTACAAATTTCACCCACAGAAAAGTAAGTTGAAGCGTCAGGTAACCATGTTAAACCTCTTTGAACTTGAAAAATACTGATTATTTTCATATTTTAGCAAATATATCAATAACCACTGCAGATACGAACTTCTAACCAGTTCCAGTCAACCAGGACCAGTGACCAGTTCTCAGTCCTATAGAAAAAGTGTTTTGTATGTACATAATCGCTCGACACAAAGCTATCAAATTGTAGACGATTATTCACACTCAACAAAATTAGTCTAGTTTTTAATAAAAAATTCTGACTCAGGGATTTGAGATAGACCCCTGTACTTGGTCTCATTTAGAGATAATGAAAAAGGAAGGTTCTAATCTATGGAAATTTCTCTCACCCTGGAAAAAAATCGCGAAAAATCTGTTTGAGGTTTTAGATAAACTTGAAAATCACTCTTTTTCAACTGACACCACCTAAAAATACTGCTCAATAATCGATTATAGCATGTAGAAAACCTTAAATTGTAGTCTGCCAATCTAAGTAGACTATTTCCCTCTCCACCCGAAAAATAGCTATATTGTCAGATTGTGAGAAATTGAAACTTCTTCAAAACCTCGATTAGACCCCATATCTGTATGTAGAATTTCATCCTCGACATGCCAGTAGTTATTAAAACGGTTCCTGGGTAAAACGATTCAAAGGAAATTTGATTTTTTTTATATTATTTTCTGTCGTACCTATATCACTTCTCTCACAATCATTGGTTGTAGTGAAAATCATGTTTTTATGTCAAAATGACAAGGAGAATTCGTGCTTTCTAATGGTTTTTTAATTTTTTATACCCGACCAACAATTCAGTTTCTATTTACGAATATGTTTGTCAATGTCGAGTCTACTCGAACAGAAAAGATGAAATTTTCGACGATCTAGAAACTTTTTTTGTTTAAGAAGATAAGTGGGTGGTGAAAGCGAGCAAGTTGTTCAAAAACAATTGAAATTTTTTTCCAAGTGTCAAAAATAGTCGGAAGATCGTAATTTGCCCTCTGAAGAGTTTCAAAGTAAGAAGAGCGGTATATGCATGAATCATTGTATGTTAAATATTAAGAGAATTGGAGTTGTTGAAGCTAATCGACTTAAGCCGCGTATCGACAGTCCGAGGCATGTGCCACGAATGCCTCGCAGTACAGTCTGGTGACTCAAAAAAAGTATAAACTCATGGCTGAGGCATATGTGTGAATATAATCTGCAATAATCAAAAATAATTATAATTATAGTACTATATACAATTATGATTATAATGAAAATAATTATAATAAAAAATCTGCATTTTTTGTAACCAAAAATGCGAGCACGCGAACAAATTGACTAGCGCCATCAAGCGGGAGACAAAGCAACTAAGCTCTGACAATTGATAATTCTGACTTTGGAGGTTAGTTTGTGCTCAATTAGTAGATAAAGATTCAAGGCAATGCTTATTATTGCCTATTAGAAGCTTCTACACCCAAATAGAATTCTTAATCACAAAAATGCATAGGAATGGGGTACAATTGAGGTTAGTTTGTAGAATTGTTTGTTGTGCGTTGCGAGGCAACAGGCACGGCTCGCTGCGAATTGTGTGCAGCGTTTGCCTCGCTGCTAGCAAACCCGGTATTGACAGTCCGAGGCATGAGTAGCACATGCCTCGGACTGTCGATACGCGGTAGATAGTAACTAGTAGTAGTACTTTTTTTTGTGTCAACAGACTGTACAGCGAGGCATTCGTAGCACATGCCTCGGACTGTCGATACGCGGCTTTAGATTTTCGAGCTGCGAACAGCTGGTTTATCATAAAAAATAGTGAGTTTTACAACACCGCATGATTTTTCCGAAGCTACGCTGTCACTTTTAACATTCAGTAGAATGTGTTTGTATTAGAAGAAGTTCCAATTTCACACATTCTAACAACGGAACTATTTCTCGTGTGGAGGGGGAAATAGTCAACTTACGTTGCGCCAACTATAATGTGAAATTATTTACTCTTCCCAACAATACCTTTAAAATTCAATTTTGACAAATGATTCTTGTGATATTGACAATTTAATGACTGTAAGTAGGCCTACTTGAAAAATATCTAAAAATCTATGGTTTCTGGATCCGGCTGTTACACCTTTCGTGACACTCTGTATATCATCAACATTTTATGCTCAAAAAATAGGGATTTCGGCATTTGATTGGCTATAGAAAAGGCGTTCTAAAACACAGTTTTGAAGTATACTTTCACAAAATTTGCCGGGGGGAGGCCCCCACGCCCGCTTGGCTGAGGAGGTACACCCCCAGGCCCATTAGAGCCCCCAGAATTTGATTCAGTTTGGTATTGAAGTAGATTATGTCTTACATACATAACAGAATTATCAGTGATCAGTATACCACTACCCAGAAGCAAATCTTGCCCCCCAATGAAAATTTTGAATTTACGCCCCTGCTGATAACTGATTCAGTAATGGAAAAATAAACAACAGCACATAACTCATAGAGTAGTACCTATGTTACAGTAGAATAGAGTGGCACATAAAAACTGGTATCATTGTACACATAACTAGATACAATTGCATCAGTATAAAAAACTAAACTACTATCGGTGCTCTCTTCATCCCTATCTACTTGATTCTGTAAGGCCTTGCTCCTCACTATATATTAATATAGGGATTTCAAAAATAAATAAAAGTTCTAATAGGATGGATAAATAAGCCTTCTACAGATAATTTAAATGTTTTAAAGAAGTTTTAATCAGGTGAACAAAATTTATATTCTTCAATCATTGACTGCATGTACAATTATTGTACATGGTACGCATATGAATTTTGCCTATTGTCTCTCATCATCATTCATTGAATTCATCGTTGTTACTGCTCTTTTCTAACATGAACTAAAATCACTTACTTCTCCATGTCACTTCCTTTATATTTCATCTCAATGAACTGCCACTAAATTGTTGATAATGAATCATATTGTTATTGTATTTCATTATTCTCTCAAAATGATAGATTCCCTTCACTTGATGGAGAAAATATAATTAATTAATGAATATAAATTCTTGATAAAATTTTTTATCTTCCAACTGACAAGAAAAGTTTTAGCCCAATTGAATTTCCAGATTTATATTTATGCTATCGTATTCATCTCTATTGTAATCGAAGTGGGAGAGTCATCACATAATTTCTGGCAGAACGAGTAAGCAAAGTTGTTGAATTGGACTTAGCTTACCTGATGCAGTCATTTGAGCGAGAATGAGAAGGTATAATGAGATGGCATCGATCTGTAGATGACCCCATTCAGAATCACCAACGACGCTCTGTCCTGATTTGGAACTGTACTTGGCATGCAACGCATCCAGAGGGTTCTGAGTTGTTTTGAACTTTTCAACTTTCTCTTTCTGTCGCATCATACCCATCAAGAGACCTCTCATGAGTTTCACACAGCTCTGTGAGAGATAAAACAAGAATAAATTAATTTCAAGTTACTTACAGGATAATATTTCTAAAGATTCATGACAAAGGCCTAACTTTGTTTTAAAGAGAGAATTCAATTACAATATGAAATTTTAATGATGTGATATGAATGCCATTACAAATTGAGTCAAGGTTCAGGATGGAAGAGCAAATAAATAGTACAATTTCCAACGTATTTCACTAGTAAAAATCTGCAATGAAATTTGAGTTCTTGAAAAATTCTGTCTTTATTTTATTATTTTTATTTTGTTCAATTGGAATAAAATTATTATACATTGATGGTCTACCTGCTCAAGTTCATATGTCTTGGCTCGATCCTCATCCATGTCAGCTGTCTTCTTGTAGGCCATTGACAGTCCCCAAACAGCAAGAATGCAATAGACATTGTCCCTTATCCATGCATGATCATTCTCAGGACTAGCAGGAAAAAGGCCCGTTACAGGATTCTATAAAGAAAAGAGTATTAGGATGGCTTGAGAAAAATGTCAAGTGGAGAGATTTATCGAGATATAAATTATCAATTTGTGATACAAGGTCAAAGTCATTAGCCTATTCATAATCTGAATTTTACAAATTTATTAGGTGATTTACTCTTTAAGCTTCTGCCTTTTGCATAGGCTAATTGTTTTTAACCGAAATAGTTTTCGAAATTTTGTTTGAAATAATTAACTTGAGCCACTTGCTAAAATTTAAATACCTTACAGGCTACCTTCTGCTGCATCCCTTACCCGTGATTACAGTGATACGGAATCGATGGCGTCAAAAACATAAAATACGAACATACAAAAGGTACCTATGTTTAGCAAGATGACATTCTGGACAAAATATCACTCATATTTTATAATGCCGAGGACTGTAATATGCCTTGCTCTTAAAGTGCTTTCATAGAACCATCATAGATGAATAGTATGAGTTATAATAAAACATTCCTCCTTATACAACTTTTACAATATATTCTTCCTCAACGATAAAACTCTCTCAAAAGCTCTTAGATATAGATTCAACTGCTTCACTCCTGTAGGCAGCCTGTTGATATATCGCTGAGATGAACTCCTGAAGCACACATGTGATCTCTGAAGGCGTACTCTCGGATAATCAATCAGCTCTCGATGTTTTTTATTGTACAGGGTGCGGCAGCGAATCGGGCGATTTTGAAATGAGTGTCAAAAATTGATGAAAGTGTTTACAAGAAAATTATTAATGCCATAATAGTCTTCAAATAAAAGCATTTATACTTCACTAAACTAATTCAATTTTTGAGAATAACGTCGGCAAGGTGACATGGATATTCTGAATGACGTTTTTCCTAATTGTTTGATTTCTCAAAACAGAACGATTCCATGATCCGCAAGTTCACCCGATCGGTCGGCCTGTGATCTTTTCCACGCTTTACTCGTAGACTCTACTCAAAAGAAAATTATACAAACAACGACCGATGACACTGAATGAACTGAAACAAAACATTCGTCGAGAGATTGCATGAATACTCCAGCAAATGTTGAAACTGTTTTCATAGGCGGCTCAAAGAATGTCTGATGAGAGAAGGACGTCACCTGGCCGACGTAATTTAAAACAATTTAAGTTGATTAGTGAATAATAAATGCCTTTCTATGCAGATTATAATGGCATCAATAAATTTTCTGTAAACGACTTTATAAATTTTTGACACTTATTTCAAAATCGCCCGATTCGCTGCCGCACTCTGTACATGGTGGCTCATCAGTCAGTTGACAAATATGCATATTATATTTGCCATGAGTTGAAAATTACTCGCGTCAACTGACTTATGGGCCACTCTGTAGGCTATTTATGCACCTCAGAACTACCGAAGCATAGGATGACAGGAGTATCTCTGAAGGGGAACTCTGGGAATATCATTCAGCTGTGAATATTTCTGATGTTATATGGTATAAATAAAATTCATGATAGCATTGGATATAATTTGTTCCACAGAAACTTTATTTTGTAAATTACAAGTAACTCGCTCTACTCTCACAAGTAACAGTCAATAAGAATATTGGCTACTTACTTGATGACACATAATAATGTTTTGAACAATTCGCTGGTAATAATCAAGTCGCACTCCAGAGTTACTTCGACTCCTCATATTGATTGCTTTTTTAACAGTTGTAACACAAGTACCTAGGCTATTAAAACAAAGTTTATCAAAACTAGTTGGAGCACATTAAACGAACGATAAATGACACAAACACATTCACTAGATCACAAAAAACTCCATTCAAGTCACACCAAACCTAATTTCACATTATCAAAAGACAGTCTGCGAAGTACAAAGTACAGTACAAAACAAAACAGCGAGAGGAACAGAAGCAGAAGACAAGACAAGAGTGTAAAGCTGAGACCTTGAACGCCTTGAGGTTAGGTTCATCGAGATAGATGTCAATCAGCTGTGATATCATTGTCAGCTGTCATTTCCCGGGTAAATTTAAAACAGCGTACCGTTCTTCAAGCAAATAGAACATTTTATTTTTATAGGGAAGAGGATGAATAATAATATACAGAGTGTAATCCCACAGGGTATTTCTGGAATAAACCGACAAACTTCGTGAGGTGTTTTGTTACCTACATCAAAATAGAAAAAAACCGTTTGGGTAAAGGTAAATCAGGAATGATTAGGTTTAAAAATGTTTTGTTACCGTAATAATAATGGCAAAAAAGTTATCATTTTTACAATTTTTTTTCCTGTAATTTTTCCATACTTCAAACTTTAAATATTTTATAAATTTTGCGGCGGCCTCACAAATTCACAATCACAATCACAAGGTAATTTGCGTTATTAATTATCATGTAAGCAGATAAGGTGAGAGATCCAATGGAACAAGTAGAAGTTGATGTTGATGATTATTGAAATAATGAGCAAAGTGTGCTAGAAACCTCAATTCTTTAATAAAAAAGATAGGTAATCGATTGTTGACTTTTTAATTATATGTGATATAGTATAAAATCCTTAAAAATTGATTTTTTTCGTCTGAAATGCACCCAAACCTCACAAATCAGTATTAAACAAAGACCAAAAAAGCATTTTTTAAAGGTTGCTGTTTTGTATCCCAAGTTATAAAATTCACATCCGGTTTCAAATTTCCATGAATTCGACATTTTTAAAACTATAACTTAAAACAATTGAATGCTTAAGAATAATCATAGATGAACATTGATAAAAAGACAGTAAAATATTATATTTGTTGAAAGTCGCTTATCAGGCTAACAATATTTTTCAATCTAATCTAAAAAATAATAACTTGGTTGAATTTAAGCCTTTTAATTCCTAATGTTTGGAATATTTGTTATTAGGCATAAGCCTAAATCCAGGAATTGGAGTATTGAAGAAGTTTTGGGAGATTGCCTGTTTATCTTTCATAATACTTTTTGTATTAGTTGTAATAAGTTAAATGAGTAAAATGATGAATTTCAACAAAACATTCATTACAAAAATTGCTTCCAATTATTACTAACATGGATTGCATTAATAATAATGTAGTCTATCAATTATTGATACAGGAGTGTATGTGATACTAGAGACTTCTAAAACTAGAAATAAGAGTAAATTGGTATAATATAAATCAATCAATGTTGGCAATACAATAATGTATTTCAAAACAATAGCTTGGGACAGGCGCAATAACGGGAGTAGAAGATCGAAAAATATGTATAAAGAATCATTCATCAATCTACGTAGTATACGAGCAAAATGGCACTGACTGAATGATCAACAGAACTGAAAATATTTATGAACCGAATACGGTACGTTCAAATTTGGCAGGCATGTCCAGTTAGACCTTCAGACGCACCCTAAGAACGGATTTTTGAAACTTCCCAAGAATACGCTCAAAATTTGCGTTTTTCTATAATTTCTTCTAATTTTTCGGCGTTTTCTTAAACTTTTCGAGAATCAATCGACAGAAAATGTTGAAATTTCATAGACATGTCCAGATTAGGTCTAGGGACTGTACCTAAAAATATTTTTGAAATCCGCTTGAGATTACGCCAGTAATAGCCCAAGGGGTTTTCAAAGTTGTAGATGTATCGCGGGTTGCATATATTGCGCCTTATCAATCAATCTATATAGAGTGATTAAAAAGAGTATCAGTTTTAATATATCAGAATAATAAGAGGGTTATTCAAACGAAAAATTGGGAGTAAATAAATCAGAATGATCATCTGCCTTTCCGATTTAATGTATGAGAAATGATGTCATGCATGATTTACCTTGATTTGCACGTTTACCTGGACCTCACCATATATTTACTTCACACAAATAATTGAAAATTTTCAATAATATTACATAGCCCCTCCAACCTCTATGCTTTGACCCCTTTAATTATTCTGAAAACTGTCATTTTCCATCAGAGTGATCTCAACTACAAAGTCCTATAAGTCTTTGAGAGATTTTGCACATCATGTATGTTTGCTCATATGTAATTTTGCTAGTTCAATTGATAAGAATGACTGTGATTAATTTTGCTCTATTATATGGTCTAAAGCGTCATAATAGTACAAATAAAAGTAACAACCACCTCACAGTTGATGAGAATATTTTTTATAGGTGAAGGCGTTCACCAAATTTTCCATTACTGTCTCCGCCTCTGATAAAAATACGGCTTATCATAGTCAACGTTGATGTCATTTATGTAAAGTCTACTTACGTGATTTCATGTAGGCTGCATGCCTTTGTAAGAATAGGTGATAAACATTGTATTTCCCGAGAATTAAAACCATATTAACTTATATGTTATCAGAAATCAAAATGATAGCAGCGTTTACCTAACAATATTCTGTTTCACAGGCGTAATACTCCGGTTAATACTCCGGCTCACTGGATAGTGTTTGTCAAATAATCAGAACTCTTGTTGATAAAATAAATAACTCATTACTCAGCAATGCTATCAGCTATACTACCAATAGTGTTAGTGAAAATAAGAGTCGAATGAACACTTCATTGTAATTTCAATTATTATTATTTCAATAATGATGAATTAAACAATGAATGATAACCAAAATCCAACAATAGCCCTCCCTCCTCGAATGAGAATTTGAAAAAAACGTTTTTGAAAGATCTTGAAAAATAAAAAAAGATATCGTCAATATCGAATTGATGACAAACCCTTTTTTGATTCATTATTCTCATAAAATACTTATTTAATGTTAGAATAAAACTTTAAACAAGCAGGGAATGATAATCTTAAATATTATCTATACGGTAACGGTACTGAGTTTCTAATGAATATCCTAGGTTTCAATAAAATTAATACCATTTGAAAATATTTATTTTGATAATCTGATTCTATATTACAGTATAACGAATCAAGTAGGTGGATAATTAATCATAAGGATTAATAATTAATTAGGATAAAATAAAGGATAATACCGTAATTAATTAGTGGATTTAAGTAGGTGGATAATTGATTATATTCATCAATGGTTTTCCAAATTTTATAATTCCAGAAGTAATAAATTTGAACTCTCAGTCAATAACTTCAATTTTATTAATATAGTTTTCTATAATATCAAATTATATTGATTATATTATGTAACTCTAGTTTATAGTTGGGACTTTCCGATTCGGCTTTTGAATTATGATTCACAACGCATGATCTCAACCCAATAGCATAATAATATAACATTGTATTATACTGTATCTGTATAGGTCAAATAAGTTTGAAATAGATAATTATTATTCTAGCTTAGAATTACTTCGAGAAAAAAGAAAAAAGTGTTATACATAGACGAAATAAATAATGAGAATTCTAATATGAAGAGAAATCAATATTCTTACTCTCCAAAAAATCTTCAACTTGTTTCTACACAGACTCGTCTACACGTAGAAAATCATCATTATTCAACTATTACTGAGAATTGAGTTTTATCTTGGATCACCTACTGAGAGTTAACTTTTTGATGTAAAAACCACAGTCATGTAGAATGTAGCGTGACTTGTTAGTCATTATTACATCATCTCGAACAAAATATAAAAAGTAATCTAATCTCATTTGATTAGGATTTTTTGGAATCTATTGTGAGGGGTGATTATAGGTTGTCGGATGGACTGAAAACATGGGAGTTACACGAAGTAATGATCAAAAGGCAAGGGAAGAAATTGTTGCCATCGTAGAGAAGCAGGTGAGAAGAGACAGAGCGTCCATCAGAAAGAGATAGAACGACTAATTGGAAAAGAAGAGCTCGAAGGTGGAGGGGGAAGACTGTCTGTGTACTAGAGATGAGCGACAGCTTGTTTTTCACTGAAGTCTCAGTTTCAGTACACCCCGAGCTGTGGACTAAATAGTTTGTGTTGGAAGTTTGAAGAGAAAAGCGTTTTGTTTCTGAGTATCTCATTGAAGTCATCACATTTTCTTGAACAAGAACAAACTTCAAGTGAGTCTATTTTTCTTTCTTTATAATATATTTTCAGTTGAGCTCTTTCAATCTACATCCAATTCGTTATTTTTCATTTTCGGAAATGTTTACATTACATTGATCTAATGTAATTCTCACATAGATGGGTAACAATCCAACAAATCCAATTCACAGTAACATATATGAACTCGAGAGGTACCGGTATCAAATATTATAACCTTTATAAATGAATTCTTCATAAAAAAGTAATCTCCCATCACTTGGAAATTTGTAAGAAAGTTTGGACTATTCTAAGAATAAAAATTCTCATTTGCGATTCAATCAAGCTACTTAATTATTTCATTAGGCAATAAAATATCGAGTTAAGACGAGTAGCCTATATATGTATATAGATGAGTATTTTTTTTTTAGTTTAATATGAGTTCTTAAATTCAGCCGGTATTATTTTCTTTGCTTCAGACCGGCTTCCCAGTGTTGTCTAGAGGAAGGTTGATATAGTGATTAGTGAAGGACCATAATGTTGTCTAATTCACTTAATTTTTATACCAATTTCTGCACAACAAAGTGTTTAGGTGTCATTTGGAAAAATAAGATTTTCTAATAATTTTACTTTGACTTCACATTTCCCAAAAGCAAAGTGGTCCTCCGAAATGTCTTTCAGTTTAAACTCAATTCGTTGATTATTTTAATGGCGATGGAAGACTGTCTAGATTCTAGACTGAAGCTGCCATTACAGAGCTTAAAAATGATAAATTTGATTTTGAAAACTCTTTATCTGGAATATTTTGGAGCCACTCTCTTGCGAGGATGTGCAAAATGACAATCTCTTACACTATCATGATTGATTACTGTCCACTAGATTTAGATCCCACAAGAATATTTAATGAATAACCATATAGCCTAGTTCTCGTGAACTTGGAAAGCTCATAATAAGATACCAAATTTCCTCTTTGAGCTCACCGGCAATCATAATATAAGCTACTCAAGCTTCTTTCGTGATAATCGAATAGTTCTATGGTTGTTAGAGCTCGTTATTTGAACAGAACCAACTAATTACATTCTTCATGCTGCTTCTTGAAACCCGTGAAATTCATTTGTTTGAATTTACTCTCAAGCATAAGCTTCTCATGTATCAAAGTCACGTTAGTTTCCAATTTCGCCCTTCATTCTAGCACATTGTCACATTATAATATTATCCAACATAAGAAACAGATTGAGTGAAAGGTAAAACCAATTTCATTCTCATTCCCAAGTCTAAGAATTGTATTATTCTTGTGATATGATTTGTCAATTTAATTAGAATTATTACAAAAGTGGTTGGATCGACCTGGCTAAAATGATTAATTATTGAAAATTAATATTATCGAGCTATCAACTTCCATTATTTTTATCTATTGTTGTGCTTGCCTTTCTCAAAACGTATTCGATTGTGTTTTATTTTAACGTACTGATTCGATTATTTCAATTTTATTATTTTCTTAAATCTTCATGAAGATTGCAATATCGTACACTTGAATCACATTCACATTTGGGTGGGTGCTAATGAAACTCTTGAATGCTGTCGATTGAGAAGCCGCACAAAGATCATGTTCAAAGAAAGAAAGTAATTTGATTTTGGCTCATGATTGATTTTGATTACATTCCAGACATAAGAATTTGTAGCACACTTAGTTTCAACTTGGCTCAAGGAGTGATTTTGGCAGATTTCCTGAAATCTGTCTTTCTAGAATTAATTTAGAATTTACTGCTTCTTCTCTCTTCTCTCGAGAAGCTTACGAAGCTATCTAATATTTTTATGGTGACAAAAATGCCACTGAGACGGTCAGCTTTGAAGTTCGATTTTGTTTTGGTTATAAAACATAAATATTCTCAGCTATCCTGTTTGATATTGAGGAGCAAAACGTCAACGGATGCTAAACAGGAATCCTATCCAGCACGATACAATTAGAAGGTTGAGATCATAATCAGCTAATTCCAGACATGAGAGCCGCTCATGAAATACGTGCACTGGATCTTTTTCGAGAAAAATTATCGTAAAAATTGAAAAATGCAGCCAAGAAATATCCAAGCGCGAATATCCAAAGCCATTTAAAAAGTTTTTCAATCGAAGCTGTATTTTTAAGTTATTTTCGTGATATTATTTTTTCGGTTTCTACTTATATTATGAATATTCGAATCAACTTTATTACAGTATGCTCTTGAATCAACAGTCAAAAGGAGAAGTTTGAATAACTGGGAAATGGAAGCCATGAAGTACTACAATAAGATCATAATCATGGTCCAATAAGAACTCGCCATGGGCAAATAGTTGAGTCGTTGATGCTTAATAGGAAACCCCTATACAGGCAATAGGACAAAAAGTTGGGTAAGTTTTGGGAAACTTTGGACAGTATCGCCAACGCCAACCTCTCTTTACAGGTTGAAACATTTTCACATCACAGTGGTGTTTCGGAAACATCCAAAAAATTTTCACGGAAAACGCAGAAGGTTTCCATTTGCCGAATTTTTAATTGATTCAATGATATTCTACTCTCTTCAGTAGATGTGGGAAAATATTGTGAGTCAATATTTGAAGTTTAGCTGGTGTCAATAAAACCGGTGATTGACGATTGACTGTTGTAAAAACATTGATGTATTTGCTAATATTGTTCTATGAATAGAAAATAAATAGTAGTTGCAATACCAGAAAAAGTTGCAATACCCACTTTTGAAGAGTTAGATTGCATTCAATACGATCGTAACTTAGTTTTAGCAGATGCCAGAAAGTTAGGCGGCTTCGTCTGTCTCTTGTACATGACGTTACCTACTAACAGAGCTGATGTAAAGCTCTCTTCTGATTTCAAAAGCATCATCTAGGCATAGCTAAATGACGACTCTGATTGCCTACATCAGCTGTTGGAGCGCGAAAGGTACAGAAGAAACCGCCCAACTTTTTGGCTTCAGCTGGAGTTGAGAGACTCAACAAACTCAGACAAATGACTTGCTCACTTCATTCAAGTTTGATCCTCACGACAGCAACAGACAAATGTCATTGGCCTAGATCAAGTACAGTAAACCAAATCAGAATACACACTCACATGGCTAATGCACCAATTAAATGAGTAACACACTGCGAAAAGACTGCTTTAGCGAACTAAATAATTGCTAAGTGGCTTATGCTCAATGAGAAGCTTGATATGCCGCCAGTTGTCTTCAATGATAATCAAGAGCATGTATAATGAGTGACGAAGAAATCTATAATCAATAGAATTCTTATACGTCACGGATCTGTGAAAATTAGTTTTATTGATCTGTCACAGAATAGAATAGCTGCCTTTTACTTTTACATGGGAGGGCGAAGTTACGGCGCAGTCGGCCCTTCCTCAGTCATACTGAGACAAGTCGAAAATTTCGTAAAACTATTAGGCCTAAGTCTAACTCAAACTTTGCTCATTATTTTTTGTTTTAAGTCCAAATCCTCTTAATGATTAAAGTAGCTCTTCCTAATGAATGTAGTAGCTTAATTGAAGTTGATTTAGTGGAATGGTTCAAAGAGTTGAATCGGTAAAATCCAATTTATATTTTGCATAGAAATTTCAATTCTTGCACACCTATCTATGAATGATTGACTTGTCTCTACAAATCGGCAAATGAATCGGCCTTGTTACAACTGTTTATTGAATTAGCTCAGCGATCAACCGCTAAGTTTGTAAACGGTTATAATAGTGTTGAATTGCGTGGTTGCCTATTTAAGTTAATCGATAAATAGTTAATTCTCTTCGTAGTAACCTCTATTGCTTCCAGTTTTTTGTGGTCTTAATTGTTTTCATACAGATTATAGCCTATTTGAATTAGGAAATCCTAGCCGGATAACGGATCAATAAAATAATAACGAAGGGGAAGGATCATTTAACAATTGTAGGAATACGGTAATCGACCAAATAATCCTTCTAAGTAGAGAATCTTTCACCGATACCGTAAGAACCAGAATGGGCTGGAATATTTGGACTGGCTAGGATAACAAATTGTAATGATATTGAAGGTCTCTGAATAAAAGGCTTTTCCTATGTTCAAAACAGCAACAATTACTTGGAGAGGAAATCTTCGTTGGAACAAAAACATTGTATGCCACGATCAAAAACGTTTAATATTGTGGAAATGACTTTGTTCTGATTTATTAGTCGTAAATTGCTTGTTGTTTGGTGATGAATAATTGAAAAAGATGAATGAGTTCAATATTCAATCACAAGTTTGGGAAATTAAATGGCTATTCCTGATAATTCACAATTATGTTTGAATGAAGAGAACAACAATAAACGCAAAACTTATGACTCTCGTTCATTCGACTTTAATTTGCGTTCCTTTTCTTCTGGTAATCAGCTTCATGATAACTAAAGTAATTTAAATTCGTACTCTTCATTAGGCTATGCAGCTGTATTTCGTGAGATTGAACTCGATTTATTGGTTGGTATTTGACTATTTCTATTATTGGTTTTCGATTATTTGATAATTTATTGATATTAATGATTTTTGGATCCATTGATTTCAAACTGCCTTCAAAGAGCTCATGTTCTGCTCACAATATTTGACTTCAAGAGAAAACAATATATAAACATTTTGGAGTGATGTCATTCATAGACATAATTATTGATCACTGTTAAGGTGTAGAAAATGTTAGGGTCCTTTTGAATTAATCTGATCCAGAATAAATTCAAATCGGGTCAAATGTATTGATTTCGGTTAGTCACAATTTATTCTACAATTGTAAATTATTAAAAAATTATTTCTCATTAATATTTCCTGTAGTTCAACGAACTTGAACTGGAGAATTAGAGTTTATAGCAGCTCTACTGACTGTACTTTGAACGCCTTACTGATGGAGTCAGTGTCTGAGCTAATCAAGTTCAAGATTAACCGTTGAATGAGTGGGCAATAGCTGTAATATTGATCATTTTTCAAAATGAACAATCATGACAACAGTCATGTTGGATTACTTATAAACCTTGTGATCAAAATCTTCTATGATAATAACGTTCTTGGAAGTTTCGGAGGGTAATTAAAATCGAATTAGTGAGAATAAGGCACGCTGATGGAACAGGCAATAATGCCGTGAAAGGAAGAAGAAGAAGAAGAAGAAGGCACACTGAAGAAATTTCTGCGAATCTCAAAAACTACATTACCTTTATAAAATTCTCACAAGCAGTTACGATACAGTAACTCATTCTTTGAAATGGAAAATATCGGAGCTATGGCAAACCGGGAAATAATTACGTATTATGGAATACCTCGCAAGGACAGGGATGTCCGGTAGTCAAAGTCACCAATCCCACCCTTGGTAAATTGTTTACTGAAACTGGCACATTTGTATTGATTCTGATTATGTTCAATACAATGTACAGTACAATGAATATTTTTTTCAATACTTCTCAGGCTTGATTGTGGTGGAACAGTATACGAAACTTGAATCAAACTGCAATTTTGTAGTGAACCGATTTTTCCATACAGGCTATATCTCTATTTGTTGTTCTTTTCCTATCGGTTTCGATAAGGGACGTTCTCAAGAAGTTTTGAAAGGACAAAATATAGAACTTGCAGACATCTGAATGACAATACAATGATTTGTCAGGTTGTTTTTGTCTTTGAATTGATCGGCATTTGTGGTACTGTATTCAATAGTTACTATTATTTTCTGTTTTTACACGCATATGTTTCGATCAGAACAGAGTTTTTGAAAAAAACAGTTTTTATATGAGGTGAATACCCTCTTATGAAAATATTATTATTATTGGAGTATCGTGAGAAAGGCTTCCAAATGTTTATTTTCCAAAACCTATCTGTTTTTTCACTTGTCTGGATCCAGTTCACCTTTGCAAAATATCTATAACGAATGATAAGAGAATTTGATATGAGCATAGCAAACAACATTCCAGGAATTTTCAAACCAGACTTCTTTCATCACTTCTCTTAGCTTAGACTCATCATTGTCTTGGTTGCATCTCAGTTGATGTTGAATGTGAATGTTTTTAATGTTGGATTTATTGTAGTTACCTAAACGAAAACTTCCATTTCTATCGATTATTATTATTATTCTTAGAAGAATACGGTAACTAATATTATAGTATTGAAAAAATGTCATTCATGAACTCTGAATACCCCTGCATTGGGAGTGTAAAATCCATATTACATTAATTTTGTTCTTATCTATTGAATCGAATTCTAGTATTGTATTTCGATCTGATGCATGGATCTCTCCATGTACAAATTTCATTTGGCTCTTCTCATAGTTTGAAACAATTTTTAATCTTATAAGAAGTAGCCTCGTCAAAGGTTCAAGTCCTCGTCATGATTGATCAGCGCTAATAGAGTTGTAATCTCAATTTTAAAAGTGCAAGAGTATATCTGAAATAAAGACACAGTTGTAGGGCAACTGAATCAAAACCACACTCTTTACTCAGATGATGACTATTTGAAAAGGCTGAGACAATATTAATCGATGACTAGCTAATGAACACCAGTGCCATGTAAGGTACATAAATGAATCACTTGTAAAGACTGAAATAGTGGATGCAAATTAATGATCACCCTAGGAAAACAATATAATATTGAACATCTCAGGAGAGGTGATTAAGTTTTATAGGTGATTATTCTAGGATGTATAATCTCATCAATTCAGACCCGAATTTTGTATCCAGAATCTAAAAGTAGTATTCTCAGCTATAATTATATAATGGTATTCTCAGCTATAACTAAAAAGTTCAAATCGACTTCTAGTTGTTTGATTCCTCATAAGAGTAGATAGAGAAGCTATATTGCATGAATGATGCGAATGGAAGAACCAATGTAGGGTTTCTCAAATACTGTACTTTCAAATAAGCTTCATTGCAATGTAGCTTCAATCTACCGTAATCAATCTAGCTAGATGGTCTTATCTACGATTGAAGATTATCATTATCAATTTTTGTAATTACTTATTCCTCTCTTTATAGGATACTATGCAATTTTTACACTTTGACAGTCAATCACTTAGGCCTAATTGCCTTATCTCATAAGAACGTTAACCCAGTACGGTATTTATAGCAACACTATATTCCTCGCGGGCCGAATCACTTGGAAAATATTTTCTCATTTTTATTGAATTTTTTCAGAGCACTATTAATTATCTACTGTATATCCATGAAGAACTATAAATTACCGGATGAATAATCTCATACCGGTAAAAAATTCTTCAAAAATAAATCATTCAGCCAGCAGCCTTTACTAGAGTAGGCTACTATAAATTACCGGTATTTTCATTACTAGTAGAAAAATTTATTTTTTAAGAAAATGTAATAATTCTATGTGTCTTGCACATGCTGTCTTATCTAGTCATTATAATATTATGGAATTGGATTAATAAATTAGTTGACACCTACAGGAAAGTAGCCTATATTCGTGTATTGTGAGGCTTATCGCTAAAATTTGTCTATACTCACTGATACCGCAGTAAGGCCGGTAATGATGTCCAACAATTAGCTCACTAACCACTTCATATTTTCAGTGCGTTTTATGATCATTTTCGATCGGATTAGGCCAATTAGTGAAATATTTCTGTGCTTATATCAACATTGTGAGAGTAATTTGATTTTTCTCGAAGATTTTTGCTTTCGGAGGCATCTAAGTTATTTAGGAGACGAGGCACTGATAATTTTGCAACAACAGAATTCAATCTCCAATTCATATTATTGCTTTTAACTACTATTCTGAATGCATTCATTTGCTTTTAAGGTATATGTATAAGAATCAATTGAGTCAAATTCTGATGTGTCGTTCTTTGCCGCATATAATTGTAATACAGGACCATTGAATAATGCAGCTTCACGAACTAAAATTAGTTCAGTGTTTTGCCTGCTGCTATCCCAATTTTCCAAAGATTTTTAATTAGAGAGAATTTCTAATGGATATATTCAAATATTGAAATCAATGTTATCATTGCAAAAGAAATTCGATTAATCAGATTGCGAAGCTTGACTAATCTATTTGAACTGAAAATATGGTTGATTCTCTGTTTTAATTCACTTTATGTTTATATTTTGTAAAGCCAAAATACTTTCAATTTTTTGTAAGGATGAAGATGGAAAATTTGAAGGTATAGAAGGAAAATTAGAAGGAAAATCAGTCTTGGAGCACGGTTCTTACTCTAAAGTTGCACCATGGTCAGCAAGTCAGTAGGGTCTCTCCGAATTTTCATCCTATTTGCATGCATTCAATTCTAAGACTTCAGCAACTCTCGTGTGATTGCTCTACGGCGTTATATGTCATGTGTTTAGGTAATCTCTTACACGTGAGTGTCTCGAACCACAATAATATGACAAGGATCAATGACTCTCTGGCACGCTTTTTCAATCAAAGATGACCTTCTTTCCAAACTGATAAACGAGAATAGATTGAACTTATAATTGAATTTCAATTTGAATATTTGGAATTTGCGATATTGATTCCAAATCGATTGTTATCAGTTAATTTCAGATGCTGATAGAAAAAAGTGTGTATGAACCAGCACTTTTGATTTGATTTATAAGAGTTGAAGACGAGTTGAGATCTGAAAAATAAGATGATTCCTTCAAAAGTATTTAATTACATGTTAACTTATATTAATGGGAAGTTTCTTGTGACTCTATGGCATTATAACAAAGGGAGATGGAAAATGAGAATGATGTTCCAGAAAAAATTATCAGGTAAAAAATTTTATCTAACAGATACTCAGTCTCATGCTTAATAACAAACTCTTTTTCAAGAGTGGAATACATTCAGGAATGAAATGAAGAGTAATTTTTGATGAGGGTGTAGATAGAGAATTGATTTAAGAGAAATTGAAGACATTAGGATATATTTTTGAACTCGGGTCCAAATGATTTAATTCTTTTTATAAATCAATGATACTTGGAAAATATAGTTAAATATATAGAAAAATATAAATATACTTGAAAATACTATACTTGGATTTTGGATACTATCTTCAAATCTGCTCAAAAAATAAAGCGGTTTGTAAATACTGGGGTCAGTAAATACTAAATCCAATAAATACTGCTCCACTACTACTAGTACTACTACTACTACTGCTCCCTTTTTGGTAAAGATTTCTGTCAAAGAGTGATCTTGTTGAGTAAAAAATTGTACTATATCGTAGGGAATTATTAAGCTCCCTCTTCACCTAATTGACATTTCCGTATGATACTTCAAACTATTTACCTATATTCCATGGAACGTTTCTATGAATAGCTTCAGTTCATCGTCTTATTGAGTGTTGTGGCTGTTCTTATCAGTTTGCTTGGGAAATCAGTAATACGGTCAAAAACACGCATGAATGAAGCAATGGGCTCAGCTGAAGGTAAAAATAATATAGGACTGGTATGCCGTATGAACACCTTCACAGAACAAACAATACCAAATAGATAAAAAGTTTATATCTTAAACATATTGTTTTCTATTTGGATGGTGATAAAAACACCAAACATTTTTTTATGAAAATTCTTCAAATTCTCAAAAGACAATAACAACATTGCTTACATACTAGCGTATTGCAGTCAGAATACTACAACACTTAACTTTCTTGGTTTGTTGTTCTAAAAAAGCTGATTGTTGACCTTAATAATGTCTTATTGAATATCATTCTCTTATAGCTAATCCATGGAGAAAAATATAAATAAATTGCAGAGTTACATCTTCAAGACAAAATAATATGAACATTTCCAACTATTGCTATAATACCGATATTCATTAAAATTCTCTGAAATAAAATTAAGGACGGACATTAATATCGTAATTATGCGTTATAATTCGAAATTCATTGATAATTATTATAAAAATCATTACAATCTAATATGATTCGATGATTATGCGTGGAAGATTATAATTATACGGAAAAATGTTCCAAACTGAGATAAATGTGCCACATGAAACAGTCGTTTAACCACATTATTGAGGTCAGCACAGAAATTTTTCAAGGATCGGTAACGATTTCAAACGTGGTGAATGTGAGATAAGCTAAGTAGATTATTATAGCGACATAATACCTGCTTTCAGTCATCGGCTGTCAGTCAGCCTGGAATAATGCTCTGCATTGGAAAATCGGTGGTGATAACGTTCGGCGTGTGTCTTTTTCTTTATAGTGCTGTTTTCAATCCACAATTGTATAATGGAGGATTCCTACGATTCAATAAACTTGGAGGACCAAAACGAAGAATCAAGCACAGCAATCAAAAGTGAGGATCTTTATTTCAATTGCGAAATATTCAAAAGCTGTTCGAAATAGAGGCTGATAAATAATCAAATAAACTTTCATGCCTGAAAAATTCTAGAACTATTAATCGTATACGTATAACTCGGATATATATAGGCTAATTGTGGGAGTAAGTTGTTTTCACTCATTAATCATCCTCAGAGGATGATATAATGATTATGTTAAAGGAATTTTATCATCAGTAGTTAAGTCTTTTGCGCTTTACAATAGTATTTGGAATTTTAGTACGTATACTACGCCTGTATGCTTGGCATCGGAATAAGATCCTCAGATTTTTCTATCAGGTACTGTAAATCAAACAAATACAATTATTAGTTCCCTCCCAATAATCACTGTAAAAACTGAATAAGAAGATGTTTTCTGAAATACTGTATGTAAATAAAACGATATTATATTTAATATTGTAGTAGCGCAGCTCAAAAATAGTAAATAGGCTAACTGAGGAAGTGTCGTATCGCACAATAGAGCTGACTTCGGAAATATCAAGTGAAATTTTAAAAGAGGCTATTTTCAGTGTGCGTGACCAAACTCAAGTTCAAGGTATATGAGCAAGTAAATGGACTGTTGACCGATTAGCTTCATATTACTCTAAAATTATAGACTGTTGAACCACGCTAATATGTTAAAACTCTATTGTTTCTCCAACATTCTCTGAGAATCTGTCTTTAATTCAAGGTTTATGAAACTCCATTAGATAGTTTAGAAAATTGGTCTAGTCTAAAAGTATTTTGTCTAATAAAATAATTGTCGGGCGAGTAGTAAAAAGTAAATAAAGTTTTGATTCACTCGATCAGGAGTGTGATGACTCATGAGTTTGAAATATTTATGTCAATTTTCAGCCGTAATTAGTATATCCAACTCGTACGAGATAGTAGATAGCATATTTAGAAAACTACATCTTCTAATATAGCCATCTTCTACTTTATCACAGTTTTTCTATTCAAATAAACATCGCAGTGCACTTTTCAATTATTTTGTATATATAAAAAAACTATACAACTTTCATATAAAAGATAATTGAAAAGGGTACTGTGTTTTTTATTTGAATTAAGAACATCCAATATAGCATATAGGCTACAACTCTAATATAGCATAAATAGTATACAGCCGTAGTCGTAGATAGCGTATTTTGTTACAAACTTAATGATATTGGGTGAACTGATGTGATGAGTCAGGGTTACCGGTTAACCGGATCGTCAAAACGATCCTTCCAACTACCGCCCAATAAGCTTACTGAGTGTTTTCTCTAAAATCATGGAAAAATTGATAAAATGCCGCCTCGTCAAGTACTTGGATATCCATAAAATAATTCATAGAAATCAATTTGGATTTCAAGAAGGAAAAAGTACAGAAGATGCAATAGTAAGGTTAATAAATATGATATATAATAATTTTAACAATAAAAAAAAGACCTTGGCTGTATTTATAGATCTGAGCGAGGCTTTTGATACCATACCCCATGACAGATTACTTGAGAAGCTGCAAAACTTGGGTATACGAGGCATCCCCCTAAAATTATTTACAAATTACTTGAAGGACCGCTCTCAGCACCTGACGCTGGATGGTAAAACAAGCACTGTAAACCTATCAAAATACGGATTGCCACAGGGGACAGTTTTATCTCCTTTACTATTTCTGATCTATATAAATGATATGCTTAAAATGGAAATTGATAACTGTGATATTTTGTCCTATGCAGATGACACTACTCTCCTTTTCATCGCTAATTCATGGGATAACATGAAGTTCATCTGTGAAAGTGGTCTAATTAAAATTAAAAAATATCTGGATAAGCACACTTTAACCTTAAATTCTAAAAAAAGTAATTACCTAGCATTCTCACCCAATAAGTCGGGTCTCCCTGGCAGTTTCAGTGAATTGAAAATTCATTCCTGCTGTTTGTCGGCGAGAAATGCCAATGTCATCTGTGACTGCCCCATGATAAAAGGTGTAAAAAATACAAAGTTTCTAGGGATTGTTCTTGACCAACACTTGAGGTGGGATGCTCATATCAATAATTTGAGTCGAAGGCTGAGATTCTTAATTTATAAATTCTACAACATTGGCATGTTAAGAAATAGGAACATTGCTCGACTGGTCTATTTTGCCTATGGTCAGTCTGTTCTACAGTATGGAATCATTGCCTGGGGTGGAGCAAGAAACATTCACTTCAATAAACTGTTTGTAACACAGAAATTTCTGATTAAAGCTATCACATCCAAGCCCAGACTGTACCCCAGTAACGAGCTCTTTAGCGATTTCAAAGTTTTGACGGTAAGACAGTTATACACAAAAAGCCTCATACAGTATATTATAAAAAATAAGACCCATTTGTTTCATCTGCGACACTCTCGGTATGATCTAAGACCATCCACTGTAACATATAATGTCGACCGTACTGTTCTTGATGTATGCTGTAGACAATTCATATTTGTAGCAAATAAATTGATCAATTTTCTTTCCAATGAGGTACTGTTTACTGCAGAAAATTATAAAATGAGCAAGAATGTAGAAAAGCACATCTTAAAGTATAAACTCGCTGATAAACTATTTCTATGATATCACTCCTTCTTCTGCTGGCATGCCGGTACGATGCATGGCAATTTTTTCCTTTCTTTTTTCTGATCTCCTTGCAAGACTTGTAAATATACTATCCTATTCAAATTTTCTGTTCATCATAGCCTGCTACTTTAATAAATTAGAAAAAATACATTTCATCAACATGTAATTTATACTGGAAAGCATAATTATGCAGTATTTTTCTTCTATTTTCTCCTTTTTTTCATTCTATACTCTTCCCCCTTTCAATATTATTAATAATTTTTCATCAAACTTTATTAAATATTTCAATTTATTTCCCTTGAATTTAGTTGCAGCTTTTCTACTTTTTGTATCTTATATAAATATAAGACTCATATCTGCGCACAGGTTTTTTATACCTATGCAGATATTATATCCCTTCAAATCAATTATAATAAATGCAGGGATTAGGTACGGTAGATAGCATAAATCGTATGTATAAGCTATTTTGTTATTAGTTTTATAATAATCAATCATGTAATATTTTTCTTTTCATTATGAATTCTGTACTTTGCTATATCCTATTGTATGTTTTTTTTGGGAAATAAATTTCATTTCATTTCATTTCAACTGAACAGCATAGTTGGAATTAATTATTCACTCGTTTAAGAACATCAAAAAGTTTCACTAGCTCATCTAATATCATAGCCAATCAGCTATTCACTAGTCATTTCTCTTGTATAAACACACCTGGAGGCAGGCATAACAAGATGGCTCAATAATGAATAGGGCATCAACCGCACAATGTTATTCATAATAACAAACAATATTAGATTAAAAAATTGCTCATTGGAAAAATAAGTACGCTGTCTTAGCACTTTTATCAACTCATCATTCTGTTTCGGCTTCTAATATCATATTTTTCACATGTCATCCTTATTAATTGTATTAATAATTTTTTCAAACTGTAATGTTTTAAATTGTTGATTTGAAAGGAACAGGAGAGCAAGAGGATTAGGGTTTGAGGGATAAATCCCCCCAAAATTTCGGAGAAAAATTTAATACATGATATTACCTAAATATATACGGTAATGAATATATCATGCATGATTATGTATATTCCACTGTTTTGTATCCTCTGAAAAGTTTCTGAGCTCGCACCTTCCACACAAAGTTTCTAGGTCATTTTATGAACTCAATGTGGCAATATTGTCATGAAAATCAATAATAACTGCTAGCGTTACTAATTTTGAAAGCGTTCAATAAATCTCACATGTACGCTGTCCTACCCTAACATTAAAAATATTCCACTCAATCCATTGCATAGTCTAAATACACTAAATTGAGTACTATAGATTATTTATTATAGGAGCCTCTTTGTACTGTTGTCACAAGAGTACACATACAGAAATGATATACAACAGAAATGATAAACTCACAGCTTTCTTGTTTTTACTGATGTAAGAACAATGTTACCGTAATCAATTATCATGCTGATATGACTTTATTGACAGTCATAAATTTTAATGACATTCGATTTATTCAATATAGTATGATATATCTGCTTACTAGTTCAAATAAGCCGATAAATCAAATCAGATCATTAATTTCAATTATAGCATGCTATTTATTATCACTTCTTTTACACTGATAAATATGAATGGATCACATATTTTAAATTACAGCATCTGCGTATGTACTTGTATAGATTGTATTGATAAATCAATACCATCTGTAATAAACTCTTTCTCCATACTCTATTGTGACAACTATTTCATGATACATACATACATTTACATACATAATTCACTCGCAACACATTCAATTCGTAGAAAGTATATAGAAAGATCAAATCATAAAGATATGTAAATCCAATTCTCCAGCCATGATAATTAAATTGATCAAAAACATAACCTGTGAACTGAGATTATCGTAGACAAGATGTACATGTAAACTTCATTGAGTTTTCAGCTACGTTTTTGAGTTTTTATTCTATTCTCTCTCTAGATTGAGCCTGAGAATCATGAACATGAATCACAAACGTTTTGTTTACCTTGGTTACTTCATAGATCTTGTGTAGCCTACATCTTGGTTACTTTATCAAATAGAGTAATGATTAATGAAAATGAAGTAAGAACATGAACCTCCTTGAGTGAGAATAACTGAACCGCCTAACATTTTGGCGTCAGCTATATTATTTTATTTTATATGATTGATTCTATATCATTGAGTGATTCAATCAAGAAGGTTCATGGATTCAATATCATATTAGAGTGAAACGCATGGAAATAGCCTAATGTAAATTGGAACTGCAAAATCCCCCTCGCCCCCCACACCCATATTTTCTTCATTTGTATTATGAAAATATAATTTAATTTTTATCTACAGGTATAATCAGGTGAATTGCCAACGTTGCATCAAGTCTTACTGAACTATTCTCATGCGTTTCACTCTAGTGATTATTATATAGCTCTTATCAGATTCAAATAATTTTCATTGTGATCAATCAGAAATTGAAAGTCGCAAGAACTCTAGGAAACCTCAAGTGACACATCAATGTCTTACATAATCTACCAAGAACTGTTTCCCTGAAGGCAAGATTCTCTTCATCCCATTATTCATGTGTAAAATTGCTTCGTGAACTCTAAAATATCCAAGTTACTTGTTCGCCGAAGATTTTCTTTGAACTTGTTTATTGACATGATCTTGAACTTGTTTCTTGAATCACGAATATACGTGCTATTAAGTATTCTCATTTTCCATGAAAATTTAGTACGTGTTTATTAGGCGTTAAAAACAGATTGACATTGATGTATAGAGTTAGTAGACAGTAGACCAGTTATTCATGTTCAAGTTCAAGTAATATACTACTAACTAATATAATACTTTAATACTATCTAATCTTTCAAGCAATGTTTTAATAAAACCATAAAACGTTCATCTCTTGTCTACTATATACCCTATTCACGATCACTTCACTTGAAACGAAATAATAAAACTTTTTGTGTGTGTGGGCGTGTAATGGTGAGTCTTCTTCTATGCGAAATCGTCGGTGCAGTCTAATAGCTGTAGCCAATCACAACTCGAGGCAAGAGTTTTGAAACAAGATAAGTCGGACTGTACCCAATCACAGCTCAAGACAAGAGCTACGAAGGCTACAGCTGTCTGATTGCGGCCGACCGTTTCGCATAGAAGAAGACCTACCATTTTTTTTTTTTTTTTGCTGCGGATGATGCCCACATAAGTATTTCAATTTACTTGTGCGTGGGTAGTCTTTGCATTACTCTCTCTTTCTTTGCATTACACGCACACACACGCAAAAGGTTGTTCAATTCGTCTCAAGCGATCGTGAATAGGGTATTATTATTATATTTTATTATATTATTATAGCCTATATTATTATATGGAATGTATAGAAGGTTATAGTGAAAGGATTGGATGAATTGATGTGATTATGGATGGAATGAAAATATTTTTATGAAATGATATTCATTTTCAAAATACATACTCGTAGGTGAGCTGCATTTTGAGAGAGGCTTCGAATTATTTCTATTGGTGAGGGAAATGTTATTGTGCACGAATTTGAGCGATCACCATGTCTCTGGAGAAGGCGAGTTGAAATCACTCATAAACGTCCTCTTACCACTGAACCAAACAAACATTTCTTATTTAATTCTAAAAATGAATTTTCAATGGATTTCATATCCCTATCCCCAACACCCCTAACTTTTTATTAATAAAATTATTAATTTACGATAATGCTAATAAGCTGATTCAGGAGAATTAGATTCCATAAGATTACGCGAGTTGACGAAATTCACTGATTGCTTATACTTAAATGGACGTTATCCAATCATATATTTTTTGAGAGGAATAGCGGCTATAAAAGCTAACGAAAATTGTGCTCTGATCATCCTGATGTCTAATCCTGAGAAAATAGAATAATGGATTATGTTTGACGAGTTATATCATTAAATTATATCTTCATTGTCTGGAGTCACGTGTTTCACTAGATGAGTCTCTACAGGAGAGATGAAAATCTCGGAGGTCATAGCAATTATTGAAGTCTGAAAATTGGCTTTGCTCAGATACATCAGTATTACAGGGAAAACCTGATGGCTTGAAGTACTAGAGATAGAGGCCTTGAATGTGATAAAAAAACCCTGTAATGTGCTGGAGAAGAATTGGATAGGTTCAAAATTCTCATATTCACTTGAGGGAGCTCGTTCTCATGGAAAATGCCCGTAAAACACAAAGAAATACTTTAGTAAACTCATTGGAATATAAAAATAAAAGATAAATTATCATGAGCCATTTTCGATGCCCCTTTTGTCTTGTTCTATGGTGAGGAACTATTCTGAGAAATCAGTTGAAAATTTGATTAATTCTTCATGAACTTTGGCTACCGTTGCTGGGATTTGAAAATTTATTTGAATCTCTATTTTTCCATTCCATGATTGAGCTTCGAGAGGAAGCTTCTGATCTAGTAATGCCACTTCTCTATTTAAATTGATTTTACATCGAGAAATTCAAAACAAATGCTATCTCACATTTTCGTAAATGGATTGCATTCTCAATCAAATTCTCTCCTATTCCAACAGTCATCAGTGTTTTGGTAATCTATTTACAATATTTATTCATTTTTTTGTTTTTTAGCTTAGAATCTCAATTGCATCAAGAATAGAGGTTAGAATTCTGTTGGAATAAAATCTTAATAGTACGGTTATTCATTTGATTCTAAATACAATATTCAGGGAAGATCAGATTGATATTCAGGCTTTAGCATGAAACGAATTTTATTACAAAATTTAATCTAGAAAAGGCCTATGCCAGGTTTTGTCCCATTTATACAATTTACACTGCGAAAAGGCCACTACAATAGTGGATTATCAATTTAAAACTAAAAAATTTCAAATACACGCCAAATAAACAATTGAAAAAATTGAGGATGATTTCAAACCAATAGAATCATTGATAGTATCCTGATATCTTTTTTTACAAATTCTATAGTTACAGAATTCTAAAATCCCATGAAACAAATAATCTTTAAAAAATTCACTCGATAAGAATATTATTAATAGAATGCAAGTATGAACAATATTGGAAATAAGCACTGGCAATCAATGACTTACTATTTCTCTTGCCATCATGAATAATCATATTAGTACTCTGGATAGATACATAACCAAGTAAAGTAATTCCATGGATAGGAATTACAAGTCTTTGAAACCGTTGAAACTGTAGTCTTGAAATCGGATCATGAATTAGCACTCTCCTGGGAAAAGAAAATTATTATTCTGAAAAGTAGTAGTTTATATTTACTTCTCCACCTAAAATATGTTATGATGCTTTTCAAATACCGTAATCGATCATCCAGTGATGTATTCAGAATAATTTTAAGAGGTAATATCATTCATCGAAAACCGATTTGTCACAGAAAATAAAGTATAAATATTTTTTCCATTACTTGTGTCTATTCTCTGCCCCAGTCTAACTCTAAGTAGAGAGAGTTTTCAAATACGGTACGGTTATACAGATTTCATGAACTACTTAATGATGTAACAATGAATTATGCAAGCAATAAATCATATTGATAAGTAGTTACAGTTACATGAGAACGTGTAACTGTTGCCATAATTTTTATAAATCTTAGTGTGTGCAAAAATCCGAGTATGTCTCTTTTGATCTGGAGAGTTTCATTTGTATTTTATTACATTAGTATTTTATAAATTTATTACTGGCGTTATTTCTCGCAAATTTCAAACACAGCATTTCAACGTACATTTTCAACTTGAAATGATTTGGTAGGATTAATTCGAGTAATTTGATCGTGGAGCCAACCACGAACTCCAATGTTTTGTTCTCACCTAGGAGTCAGGTTGTTTGTTGAGTGTCAACAAACTGTCAGAATTGTAGAATAACTTTATTAAGTGATTTAGGTCCTACCTCAATGCTCTTGGAACTCTCGTTAAAAAGTCTATCTTTTTTTGTCAGCACGTAATATTTTCAGTGATAAATAAATCTTTTCCTGGGCCTGGTTTTGAGGAAGAGCCACTAACAAATAGAATGATAGTGTTCTACGCATTAATCCATCTACGAGGAGCCAAGAGTCACCTGCCATGTATAGAACAAGCACTGGCGGCTCAGGTGTAGTGCCCATATACATACTGTTTCACCTGTTTCGTGGGCACGAGCTGCCAGTAATTGGCCCAAGTAGGCTAATACTGTAAAACTGTAATTCAAGTAAAACTGGGGATCCTCTCAACCATATACTACTTAGCCTTGATTTGAGTCATTTATCTCGTGACGACTTATCTTGCTAATGATGCAACATTCATGAAAAATAATCAATCGAACGAGTAAGTCTCTATATGTTGCGTTAAATGCAAATTGAATCATGATTAAATGCTTGAACACGACAATAACGATAACGGTGACGCAATTATTTGAAATTAACGTGAGTGGCTCTGACCTGGCGTTAAATACTTTCATTTTTGGCAGTTTTCGTTGGCCGGGAGCCATTTGTTTATTTTCTGCCGGTCTCTGAAATAGATTGAATGCACACCACGACCAGATATCATCGACTGTTTTCAATGTCCACTAAAAACCCACGTGACTGTAAATTATAGCGCGATGCGATCTATTGCCGGACATTGACAGATTATTTGTTTTATTAACCCTGGTCGGCTTCGGTGCAGAATGCGGTAAAGTCAAATCTACTCGCCTTGCGGTAGTTGCAATAATTTCCAATGTATTTATTGGCACAGTGTATGTATCCAACTGAATGGTTGGAATTCGTTTGGAAAATTTCTCCTTTTCTTCCACTGAATCTACAGCCTCTGAGATCGTCATCGGAATAAACAGATGAAACTCGCATACCACTTTGGCAAACATTCTGGTGCAATAAGGCGTGAATAACTACGTGAATATGTAAATTACGTGGATGAGAAATTTTACTCTTGTTCTTTCTCATTTCAAATTGAAAAAAGTGTGATCAGAACATTTTTGCCTATAATAAGTGATGTAAATGTATTATTGTTATAAAAATAATGATCAATAAGCTTATTGAGAATTTTTTCTCAAGCTAGTCCAATTTACAATACAAACTACTGTGATTACTCATTCAATTGGGTGGCTCGTTGCAGTAAGTGATAACGCGCCGGTCTAATAACCAAGAGGACTCAAGTTCAATTCCTGACCGGAATTATAATTCCAATACATCATCAGACAGAACTTTTTTGAAATTTTAAATCGATCACTCAACCTTTTTATCATACGAGATCATGATTCTTCCTACAATATCAATAGATGTAATAGGGAGATTTATTCGCCGAAGAAAAGATGGTTCCAAAAATCACTCCACAAATAAAATAATTATCATTTCTCAAGTTTGTCGATTGTCACCCAGCTCCATTTGAAATATTGTGATGAAAATATTTCTTCTTCGATGACATAAAAAAAAGATCAAAGGCAACCAGTGTCAAATAGTGTTTCTGACAAGTGTGTTGAAGATTTCAGTTAATGAATGAAACTCATTATTGTGGTGTTCTCACTTTTCTCTGAAAAGCCAGTATCAGTGCATAGCGTGAAGTACGACGTTAGAGCAGAATGATTGACAGGTCGAATTTCCATACCTAGACCTACTATTCGCATGTGAATCATTTAGCTATTCCTGGAGCTCAGATTACTCTGCTGCTTCATTCAAGAAGCAAATGAATCCAATCTTGACATTATTAAAGGTAATACTGGTGATTACTAAAAAAAAAAAACAGACAGCACCCGCTCTGTTGAGTAAGAGCGTCAAGAAATGAAAGCTAATTGTAAATTGAACAAGGCTACAAACACTTCCAAATACCTACTACGAGTACAACGTGAAGTTTCAGATGCTTTATGACGACTGTTTTTTCTGAAAACCTATTAGAGATGATTCACCACAGTGCCCAAGAAATAAAAATTATGATTTGGTGTTGGAAAAATGAATGAATGATTTCACAAAACAGAGATTGCTTACTACTTTTCTATTGTCTTGACTCTTGACAATGGACTACTATTATTCATGAATCCAAGAAAAGAGACAAAAAAATAGTCTCTCACATGGGAAATTTATCTACAGCTTTTCTATTGTACTAATTCCAATATCATCTTTCAAAAGATCTTAAATTATCATTATCATCATCACAAACAGCACCTCACTAGGAACCCGTACTGCTCTGCACCATATAATTAATTTTGAAATTTCATATTTACCTTATATTGTAGGCCTATATTGCGCCACCTAGAAGAGAAAAATAAAACCTATCACTTATAGAGTCTGAAATCAATGCCTATAGCACAAAAAGCTATCAAAAGATAGTTCAGAAAGCGAAAAAAGGTTGATTAACCCCTTACTGTTTTACAATGGACTGTATGATGAGACTCGATGAATATGGGCTAATCTTCAACAAAATTAATCCCTATTAGATCTCACAGTCAGTGTAAGTTTCATTGTTATTGAGAGCCGATTAGAAACTTTTTTAATAGATTCAACTTCAGTTTTTGCGTAGCACGTATAAGATTGGAATTATAAAATGTATATTGATTCTGAATATACGTCTATTCAATTATACATTTACCCGGGAGAATTTATTTAGTTATTTCAAATATTCTGATCTAGTTATGTGAGTGACACTATTAGCCCTAATTCTTCAAATGCTAATTTCTCTTATCAAATAAAAAGAAAAATGCTTGAAAACGTCAATTTTGATCAGTTAAATAACTTACAAAGTTGAGTAAATTCTTGTAACAGTGATTTTCTCTTCAACTCCTGTTCGAGAATCACGAATGATTTTTTTTATCTCGTGCAAATTTCAAACTTGAAAAAATGACTAATAAATCGTTTCTTCTATTTCTTTTTTTCAGGATGGATGAAAGCAGCCTGGCTATAGACTATGTGGTGTTTGTGTTACTTATTTGTGCCTCGACGAGTGTGGCCGTGTATGGACGTTTGTCAGGCCCCAAAGAAAGGACTAAAGCTGATTATGTGTTTGCGGCTAGTAGTTCAGTGTCTGTGATTACAATGATGCTTTCGGTGGCCAGAGGATTCCTCGGAGTTCGAGTTTTCCTCGGTAAGTGCATTAAAAAAACTCTCCTTTATTGGATTAATGATAATGCCTCCCAGGTTCTATCACTGATTCTCCAATAACAATAATTTGCTTATGTTTTTAAAGCACGAAGTAAACGTACAGATCGTTGAAGATCATTGATATGAATAAAATTACAATAGATTATTGATAATTGAAAAATTATATATATAATTTCGTCGTTATCACCCCAACGCCGGCAGGCGGCGAGAGGGAAAGCAGTAATATTATTCAGAGACCTCATCCGAGAAAAAATTCCGGTGGTCCTTTCTCGGGAAATCGTGTATAGTAACAAATTGTTGCAACCTACCAAGATCTTGTTAGAACTTTATCCAAAACCAAATAATATTTATTGAAACATATTCATCCATCTGTAAAAATCCTAAGAGAACTAACACAACCTTAGCAAGACATCACTGTTGTTCATAAAGCCTAGTATACACCACAATATTGAGAGTGACATTGCCTGGAAGCAGTTCCTTTAGAGCTCAATCACAATTTATTGTCACATCTCATTTTAATTGGAAAGAACATGTGTCACACGCAAAGAGGATGGAAGAGCTACATCTTAAGCCGCGAATCGACAGTGCGAATGCCTCGCGGTACGTTGATACTGGTGTGACTGGAACGCAGTCGATCAGCTGTGGCCAATCATATCTCTTATTTTATCCTTTAAATGCATTAGCAAGAGATGTGATTGGCCATAGCTGATCGACTGCGTTCCAGTTGTAAAAGTATCAACGCACCGCGAGGCATTCGCGGCACATGCCTCGCACTGTCGATACGGGCCTTTAAGCAGTTCATTCTCTATTTTCCCAGTTCACACGCCACGTCCACGATATCTTCCGCTCTTCTAGATTTGTTCATATCTTCTTTTCACACAGAACTATACATACATTGTCAATTTGATCAATTAGATTCTATGCCCTGTTCAATTATATGCCAAATTGTATGGGACAATGTGATTGATTATCACTTCTTCAATTGTAAACAAATTGAAATTTATTTGAAAAAGATAGATTCGTACGTAGTAGGTACTTGAATCAATATACTAATCAATAATACTCGTATTATTGGTCTGGTTATTGCCAAAAAGGAACATGAATTAGTTCAATAAAAAACCGAGAAACAACGATATCACTCATAGGAGAATATTGAAAATGTGTTGATAAAAATAGAATTGGTCTTAAACCTGTAGTTTTAATACAAAAGTTGTGTGAGCGGATGTAACCACACTTGATAACGTGTTGTATTACCTGGCACCAGGATGTACAAGCGGTTTTTTAATGATGGGTGCCATACAGCTAAACCCATATTTGAAGTAATTATTATCAGTTTAAGGTACCATTTCCGATTCTATTTCACTTTCTACATCATCGTCTATTCGGAGCAATTATGAAAGGATTCATGAGAGTACCTCACCACGAAAATTATTGGTGAAAACCAGGCTAGAAATGCTGTCTTTCAAGTCGCTCAATAGGATGTGAGGCCGGAATTCAAGACGCTTTTATGAATGCATTTTAAAACTTGCTCTTGATTTTTACACTATCATTTAGTTGTAACGTTGTAGATTGACTGAATACCATTGAACTTACATAATCTAACCGTAAAACAAGCGTGAAAATCGTAGTGTGTGAAGATTGACGTGAATTAGAGCACTAGCGGCTCGTACCCACGGAACAGGTGAAGTGCCCGTATCTTTTACTGTACAGGACTTCACATGTTTTCTTGGCACGAGCCGCCAGTTAATTAGAGTAACGTAGCTTTCTCATTTGAATTTCCATGAAGTTCACATTGTTAAAGTTGTTTGAGTTTCAATCTATAGGCTACTCATAAAAAGAATTATTCTTGTGTTACACATAACTTTAAAAAAAAATTCTTCAGAAATAAATAAAGCTTCACTTTGAATAATATACTTATTAGAGAGAATTTAGCCCTGAACATAAAATTGAATATTAATTTATCTAGACTACTTTATACACTATGAATATTATTATCATTATTCGTAACTACTCGTCGTGGACAACCAGTCACAACGTCAAAAGTATCATATTAATAGAATATATATGACTTTTGGCTTTTTCAAGTCAGCTTTCTTATCCATTCGTACAGATTTCATTGTCTGGCATTACTCGCTTATCAAAGAATAGCAGTTTACCAGATATTTCTAGAATCAACTAGATGCTGACCTATTCCTGTCGATATATTTCAAGATTTAATCAGTTTGTAAGAAATCATTAGAATCCAAACCATCATTCAAGGAACTACTGTACAAAATTAATTTTTATCACATTGCTTTTAGAGGATATATCATAACGGAATCCTACTTATTCAAGACGATGATGATTGATAAGTATGTCTGCTTGATGGCTCTTAATTTTGTTCATTGACGTAGGACTGATGAACGTAACTGTAATACTTATTACGTCCTATCGTGGGCTCCTCATCTGAAATAAGCGGCAATCATTTTATCGAGTTATCAGATGGACAGTCAATAGTTAATTTTCCACGATGCTGGATACCTCAAAAGTAGTTCTACTCTGTTAGTATTTGAGTATACAAATTGAACTATTGCTTTCATTAATGATATATGTCTATGTATTCACCAACTAGATACTATATATATTATATATATTTATGTTGTGAGTGATGCCTAGAAGATTAACGAACCCAAGTGACCACGAAGGTCATCCGCTTCCAAATAGTTTGTTTGTTGCCCATCATTTCAATCTCAGCAACTATTTTCGACTTTCACTATTACTTTTATAGTCTGTCCAAGCAAAGAAGAATCTCTGGCAAGATAGGGAAATGACTCCAGCTCAATCAATATTGGTTCAAAAGTTACTAATTTGGCATCAAACTGTAGTACAGAAAGTTTTCTACAATTTAAAACCAAATTTATAACTTATGAACCAATATTGATTGAGCTGGAGTCATTTTCCCATCTTGCCAGAGATTCTTCTTTGCTTGGACAGACTATAAAAGTAATAGTAATAGTTAGTAATAGTCGAAGATAGTTGCTGAGATTGGTCAATATTTGTTTAAGAAGTATAAATGTGGTCTCATAATAGTAGATCAAATTGTTGCCTACAATTTGAGATCAAATTGATAATTTTTGAACAATATTGACCGAGCTGGAGTCATTTACCTATCTTGCCAGAGGATCTTCTTTACTTGGACAGACTATAGGCCTACTGATACAAAGGTTATAGTGCACAAGTTATTCAAACTCTCAAGTGAACGCGATAGAGTTGAGAAAACAGTGTTACACTAAATACGTTTGGCTACTTGCGAAGAATAAAATATGTTGCTATGACACATTATACTGAGAAGAGTAACTTTTTAATTGACTTGCAGCTTGTGATCTGATAATATCGTATTATATTTATTATAGTAGAGCATATTATTATACTGTATATAAAGTATTTCATAAAATACTTTCTCATGGCCTTGTAGGGAACATTTTTACTAAAAATTCTTTGAATGGATTTATTAGTGGTTAGCATAATTAGTAGTTTAGCTTACCAATACTCGTCCTCATACTAAGTATTTCATTGAATCCTTTCAAATAAATATGGAATTTCAATTCCAGATGATGATTCGTTATCCAGATAGAAATATCTCACCACTATTGAAAGAATTCTTATTAGGTTATTGTATCATAGTTTCTTTATTAATAGTTCATTTCGCTCAGTTGCTCTTCAGCAACCTATGTTTCTACTTATGTAGAAACTTTTTGAAAAGTGTGAAATGAAGTCATTCATCTATGTTATTAATTTCAGGCCTGAGAGAGAACATTAATAATTCCTTCATGTAGAAGCCGAGATTCTCCATACAATCAAGAAACAAAATCTAATAGTTAAACCGAATCATAGTGAACTCAATTAAGCCAATATCTGTATGAAATTATATTTTACTCCTATTTAACAGCTGAATTTGAATAATTTCGTTTATAGAAACCTTATAAATAGTTCAAACCTTACAAGCAGTTCATCTTCTAACCGAAAAGTTGTCACAACATAGTTAGTTTTTATCAACATTGAAATTCAAGTCGTTCGCTTCTCTACAGGTGAAAATATTTACTTCTAATTATCCTAGTTACTTATCCTAGTCGGAATTTTTTGAGGAGTTATTTGAATCAACAATTATATTACTCAGCAAAAATGTTATTGAAGTCTGTAGGTGTTATTCTTCCAAGCATCTTTGGATTATTAATAGGCCTCACTACAAGTATCTTGTGGTGTATCTGGTTGTTCAGTGAAAGGGTTGCTGGGTGATTGTGATGTTAAGTCACAAACACTATGGATGATTTCGGTTGGGTGACTCGGTGAGATTGTGACTAAGGCGAGTGGAACCTACCCTTAAGGGTAGCTCCCCACAACAAAAGCCATATGCGTATTTTTTATTTACTATAAGTATCTGAAAGGACATATTCATTTATCGGATAATTTTAGTGATAATGATCAACCTATTAATAATAGTTATCAATTCCGACAAAAATTATCTGAAAACTCAAAAGGTTATATAATATTTGAATTGAAAAGTATAATCAAATTTCTCTTTATTCAAGTTGACAGGACGTCATACTTACTTCCTGTATGTTTCAACTTTCAATCATTCACCACTTTTCAGTTATCAACCTTCTAATGGATACTCAGCTACAAAATAAGTGTCCCCTGAAACCATATACTATAGTCGGCGTAACGTAAGTTGACGTTTGAGCCCTCCACCCGGAAAATAGCTGATTTGCTAGATTGTGTAAAATTGCAACTTCTTCAAACTCCCGATCAGACCCCATACCTGAATGTTGAATTCCATCCTGGATATACCAGTAGTATTAAAAAGGTTTCTAAGTAGAAGGGTTCAAAAGAAATTTAATATTTTGATAAAATTAAAAATTGCGAAAATATTATTTTATTTTGTATATCACTTCTCTCACAATCATGGTGAGGTAAAAATCGAGATTTTCATAACAAAATGACAAAGAAAATTCGTGCTTTCTATTGGTTTTCCTATTCGAGGTGTCTTCTTTATTATTTGTGTTTTTCTCTATCTAAAATTTACAATGCTTACACCACTTCCAAAATTGTGAACTTGTATCAACAGATGAACGGCTAATTAATTATTGAATGTTTATGGAATAAGAGGTGAATGAAAGGTACAGCTGAATAATTATCCGTTATTGTTTCTAATGTACAGTATCAACAAAGAATCTAGAATCAGAAAATGATGTAAATATTATACACTGGACCATGACTTGAAGAATGAATGAGTAAAATTTGTATTCTTTTTTCTACGAGATTACCTTTGTTGGAAGCGTTCCAATTTGAATCTTATTATGATGTACCCATGAATAATAGACCAATTTGGCCTGGATAAATAATGAGTTATTAGTGAAATCTATAATCTTGTTCTTATTTTCGAGCGTTTCGATTCTGATTTTAATGACAGCTCAATTATTTTTCTACCGATAGAATTCTTTTGAAAAACTTGAATGACAGAATAAAAAGTTATTTGCAAACACTAAAATGAGAAGTTAATGATGTCTACAAAAGATTGTATCCTCGATTTCATTGTACAGATCACATCGATATTTTTCGATGCCATTATTAGCTGAATAAGACTGTCTCCATCTGCGAAGCTTTATAGAACTTTTCTTCTACTTCTTATTATACACAGTAGCAAAGTTTTCATGAATAATAGGCTCTGACTGATTCATGAAGGCCAAGCTTTGTAGAAGAAAACAGCGAATGACATAGTAATATTGTCGTTTTCTCATTATGGAAAATTATGTTTTTAATCAGTGTTGCATCACTAATAGGAAGTGAAATAATTGAATGAGCACCTATATTTATCAAATTCGGTTATTGCCTACTCGGACCAGATAGTGATGGAAATGCTCCAATCCTATATTAACATTATACATAACACTTTTATTATTAGAGTATCCTTTGATGATAAATCTATGTAATATACAGGGTGTTTCAGGAGGAATGTGCAATACTTCTCAGGCTGATTCCTTACACCAAATAGACAAAAAAGTTCCATGGGACCAACCCCCAAAAACGCTTTGTTACCGAGATAACAATGGCGGAAAATTGAGATTTTTCAAAATATATTAATTTTTCTAATTTTTAAGAGGCTCTAGTGAGGTTCTAAAATAATAAATTGCTATGTAAAATTAGCTGATAAATTCAATGAAACCAGTTCCAAGTTTGTAACTTCAACGGTTATTGAGATGATTGGGAAAATATGCTATGAAACGCCATTTTTTCAACAGTAAGGGTTATAACTGGATAAGGAATCATAAACTTGTATTTTTTATTAATGGAAGTTGAAGAGAGTCGGATTCTAAGGAGAAAGTTGAATGGCGGCGATTGTGTGAATCTTACCCAAATTTCAGAAATAGCGATCAAAAATCCTAAAATCGCTACTAAACACAAATTCATCACTTGTGCTATGTTTTGTCAATTTTGCAATTTTTGATCGCCATTTCTGAGATTTGGGTAAGATTTACACAATCGCCGCCATTAAAATTTTTCTTTAGAATCCTACTTTAAAAATACAATTTTATGATTCCTTATCCAGTTATAACCCTTATTGTTGAAAAAATGGCGTTTTCTAGCATATTTTCTCAATTATCTCAATAACTGTTGAAGTAACAAACTTGGAACTGGTTTCATTGAATTTCTCAGCTAATTTTACATAGGAATGGATTAGTTTAGAACCTCACTAAAGCCTCTTAAAAATTAGAAAAATTAATATATATTTTGGAAAATCTCAATTTTCCGCCATTGTTATCTCGGTAACAAAGCGTTTTTTGGGTTGGTCCCATGGAACTTTTTTGTCTATTTGGTGTAAGGAATCAGCCTGAGAAGTATTGCACATTCCTCCTGAAACACCCTGTATAAAAGCGAAATGGCACTCATTCATTCATTCACTCATCAGCAGAACTAAAAATCTACCAAACCGAATGCATTCAAATTTGGAATACATGTTCAGTTGGATATTCAGACGCGTACTGAGAACGGATTTTAGAAACTTCATAAGGATACACCTAATATTTGAGTTTTTCGGCGTTTTCTTAATTTTTACGAGAACCAATCGGTAGAAAATGCTGATATTTGGTGGGCAGGTTCAGATGAGGTTTAGAAATGATGTGTTAGAATATTTTTGAAATTTGTTCAAGATTACGCCAGCAATCTGTTTTTTCAAAATTGTAGATGTATTGCGGGTTGCATATCTTCCGCCTTGATACAACTATCCTTACTGTAAATTCAATGGTTCAGCGAGATTGTAGATAAACTAATTTGGAAGATAATGAATCAAATTTTAAACTATGTCCGATATACTTCCCAATTTTATGCTCGATATTAGCTTTTTTCTATTTTTCGGAGTTTTTCTTGGATTTTTCGAGAACCAGTTAGCAGAAAATTTTGAAATTTGATAAACATGTCCACCAGTGGCGGTTCCAGACCCGAAAAACTGGGGGGGCAAGGGCTCAAATTCACGAGTGATTTTCTAGGGGGAAGGGGGCTAGAGTTTATAAAGGGATATGTGGGTGCCCTTACCCCTACTCTAGATAGTAGGGTTCCCAGGCGTCTTTTTTCCTTGGGAAAAATTAAAAATATCATGACAAAATAAATAATTAGTCCAACTCAATTTGATTATTTTTCGAGCTAGGTTGAAAATGTTGATGCCTTGAAAACTTGTCCTTATTTTATTTTATAAAATAATAGTCTTGAGGTTCAAGAGTAGATAATTTGGCAGTAATTTCTACTAACAACTATTGAATTGAATCCAATAGTTTCATACTACGGCACACAGTGTTTCAGAAGGATGCGCAATACTTCTCAGGCTGTTTCCTTATACCAAGTAGAGAAAAAAGTACCATGGAACATAGGTACCCTCGAAAATGCTTTGTTATCGAGATAACAATGGAGAGAAATTGAAATTTTTCAGAAAGTATTGATTTTTAGAGGTTTTATTCAAGTTATAAAATTATTTATTACCATGTCAAATTACGACGTGATGAACTCAATCAAATCTTGAAATTGCGACTTTACAGTAATTTTTCACCTGTTCAATGTTTTGTCTCCTTTTGATTGCGATTTCTGAGATTTAGGTAAAATTTACACAATCAACGCTATTCAACTGTTATCTCTTCAGAATATCTTCTGATTCTCTTCAACTTCTATCAATATTGAAAATGAAAAATTATGGTAGCATATTAAATATGCTACCATAATTTTTTATTTGTAATTTTTTATTTATAATTTTTCGAGCAAATTTTGCTCGATTATCTCAATAACCATTCAAGTAAAAAACTCCTCATAAAACAGTCATTGAATTCCTCAGATTCACAACTCCATTTCACATGGGAATTAATAATTTCAGAATCTGAATAAAGCCAGTGAAAAAATAGAAAAATGAATATTTCTTGAGACATTTAAATTGTTATCTAAGCGGTAACAAAGCGTTTTTGGTGATTAAAGAAGAAATAAGCAAGAGATGGTAACAAATAAACAATGTTGTTTATGAATTTTCGGTTAAAATTTTCAATTTTACTCCATGTTATTGGAATTAAAAAGTTTTCAAGTGATTTTTCGGCTTTCTAACAACATTACTAAATTCAAAATTGATTTTACTTTTGAATTATTCTTGTGAGTATTCCCGGGCCAGAAATTTGAAGTGCGTGATATATACATAACCTTTTAGACATCATTACCAATTGAAATTGAAAGAGAAATAGTACAGGCTAAGCCTAGTTTTTCTCTTTCAGATTATAATATCTATTATTTTAGATCATTGTAATTATTTAATAATGAATAAATGATTTTTTAATGAATATGTCCCACGAAACTTTTTCCTCTACTTGTTGTAAAGAGACAGCTTAAGAAGTATTGCACATTCCTTCTGGAACACTCTGTGTAGTATGAAAAATTTGGAATCAACTCAATAGTTGGTAAAAATTATTGCCAAACTATCTACTTTTGAACCTCAAGACTACATTTTTAAATAAAATAAAGCCAGGTTTTCAAGCCATTAAGATTTTCAACTTCAAAAAAATCATCAAATTAAGTTAGACTGATTACCGGTATTTACTTTGTAATGATATTTTAGATATGATGCAATCATCATAATCCACTTCATTGTACGAGGGTAGTCCAGAAAGTCTGTCACGTTTTGATATAAAAGAAAAAGTAAGTGCAAGGAAAAATTTATATTATATACATTTGAAAGTACAACTAAAATAATATTTTTCAACATAATCATCAAACAAATTGAGACACTTATCATAGCGGTGAACTTATTTGGAAATGCCGGCGTCATAAAAGTTTGCCACCTGTGACTTTAACCAGTTGGTTACGCCCTCCTGCAGCTCCACGTCGTTGTCATCAAAGGGCTGCGTAGCAAGCCATGTCTTCATTACCGGAAACAAGTGATAATTGCTGGGAACAAGGTCTGGACTGTATGGCGGATGTGGGAAAACCTCCCATTTGAAAGCATCCAAGACGTCTCGTGTTCGATTTGCCGTATGTGGTTGAACGTTGTCTTGGACAAAGAGAATTTTTGAAGTCAACTTTCCTCTGCGCTTGTTTTGGATCGCTCTTCTTAATTTTTCGTAAACATCGTTTCCATAAACTTGACAGATTTGGTGATGAATCTGGATTGGTTTATTGTTGCTAGCCAACTTAACTCGTATTACCGACCGTACTTCACAATTCGCGGGATTTTGAATTGCGGCACACATTTTAAATTGTTATTGAAAAAGAACGAAGAGTGACACGAACCTCCCGCTAACGCGGCTGGATAGCCAGTGAACGGAGGAACACCCTGACGCCAAGACGGCCGTGATAGCCCCGCCCCTAGCGGCTACAACGCAAAACGTGACAAACTTTCTGGACTGCCCTCTAGGACTCAATAACCTTTATTCATGGAAGATATCGGCAAGCTTCTCTGACTGAAGTACTAAACTATAACATGAGTGAGGATTTTCAATTAGGCTTAGAAAGTCCATATGAACTTCCAATCACAGATATTATCTATTCTATAAACCATTAAAATATTTTCTATGATTTTAGTCCACACTAAATTAATTATTTTAGAAATAATTATATTATGTGCGTCCAACTAGAAAAACAATTGGAAAAATTCCCATGAAAAGTGGGGGGGGGCAGCTGTCACTTGTAACAAAAAGCTCTGCACATTTGTACTTGAAAGATTTTTCCAACATTTGAGACATTAAAATTTAGTACGTCTACATTGAAGTAAGAAAAAATATACGTCTTTCGTATATAATGTACGTCTTAAAAATATACGTCTAAAGTAAGAAATATACGTCTAAAATAAGAAATATACGTCTAATCAAAATACGTCAATCTAAATATATGTCTAAAATAAAAAAATATACGTCTTAAAAATAAGAAAAATATACGTCTTTCGTTTAGAAAAAATATATATCTTTCAATGTACGTCTACATTGAAAGAAAAAATATAAAACACTACAAACTGCGAAAATTACAAATAACACTACATTACTAAAATCTTTAAAACCACGTACACCGAACACAACCGCTCAAATCCACACTGGAACAACGACTGAATATGAGCATTGTGTAAAATTAATGAACAAACTATTTTTACGTCAAGTCGTCAACTATATTCTATATACTGAGAAGGAATAATTACAGATTACAAGGGCGTACGCAGGATTTTTTCCAGGGGGGGCAAGCCATTTTCCCCGTTCACGGCGATCACCCCCACCCCCACCCATCTCTTCCTAGGCCCCCCTCATAGAAAGAGGGGGGGGGGGTCAGTCATAATATTGTTCAGTTCAATACATTCTATCATGAAAATTGAGAATAAAAATAAATTAAACATAATATTGCAAATAATTTGGATGACTTGTGATTCAAGTGATTAAATTTCCATGAAGTTAAGTGAGATTAGGTCTTTTGTACTAACAAGCCCCACATTTTGTTTCAAATAATTTCATCACAAAGTTTGATTGTGATTTAATTTCTCTGTTCACTGAGTGTTTAAAGCAAGTTCAATCTTTCAGGTGTTTGTAATTCCTGAAACAGTATTTCCCTTCTTAGGAAGCATTGCATATTAAGAGTCTTCCCTCGAAATTGTTCAAAAATTGTTAAAATACCAAAATCTATAAGCATGGTATGAAGTTAAAATAGGTAGTCTAACTAAAATATTGAATAATAATCTGCTCCAAACACTTTGGATACAAATAGAAGTACCCTAACTAATTTAAAAACTAGTTTTAGATAAATAAATTTATCAACATTTTATAACTAGGCTATAAAGAGTGCTTCAAAACTCCCTATCAATAATCTAATGCATTGTTCCTGGGTAAGAAACATATCTAAATATTATTTTGAAACTGTCCCAAAATTCTCAATTGCTCACACATCCAAATGCCCGAATCTATGTTTTCACATTCCTCTATAAATTTTATAATTTTTTGGGGCCTTAAGAGAGTATTAAAGTGGTCAATCCTTATGAAAAATTAGCTGAGAAATTCAATAAAACCAGTTTGGTGGTTATTGAGATAATGATCAAAATATAAGCGGAGAGAACTCAATTTTTCAACTTCTAAGGGATGGAAATAGTATCCATTTTTGTTGACTGGTTCCATCCATTGAATATTGATTTTTTCAGGCCTGTTTATTCTGCCTCAATGATAATGTGTTGAGTCCTGTCTTATTTAAACATGCCAAATTTTATCTTCTTTACTGCTTTAAAAAATTGAATTTTAGCCACTTGTAACTTTCTCTATTCTTTATTTCTCGGTACCTACCCAGGTTTCAGAGTCATATATAGGAGAGCTAAGATGGCCATCACTTGTAATCATATGTAAAATTTCAAATTGGTCTCTCTCCTGGCTTTATTCTTCAAAGACCTGTTGATTGTCTCACAAATAGCTAGAATTCGATTTATTTCAGAAGAAATATTCAGTTACTTTCTCGAGACAAACAATTAAGTTAAACAATCCTTCAAAAGACAAGCAATCTATTCAAAACTGCCTTCATTATCTGTTTTGTCTCCTTGAAATCCTGATTTGTGAGATTTGGGTGCGTCCTAGAAGAGACGGCAACCGAGCTGATTCATCAAAATTTCATTCTCTACAATATTACTTGATTCGAAATACCAGTCAACAATAAGGTATCCTAAACTTCGGACAGTTTCAAAACACAGGGTTCGCCAATGAAGTGGGACGATTTGAATAAGCAACAGGTTGTTTAAGAAATTGTATTTTTATAGTTTTTTCATCATAAATAGAAAGTAGAAATTTAGCCATTTAGTGTACAATAAGTGAAAAATCATTTTTTGAATTTATCATCTTCCAAATGTCCTCCATTGGGATCTATGCACTTTTGCAGCCGGGCCTGGAAGTTTTCCTCGACATTTCGCAGTATATTGAGTGGCATTCCTCCAATCTCATCTCGAATCCGTTGTTTTAGAGCTGCGATAGTTCTGGGTGGATCGCTTTGATAAACACTTGTTTTTACGTAGCCCCATAGAAAATGGTCATAAGTTGATAAATCTGGAGAGCGAGAGGGCCAGGGATATCCCCGTTTCGAGAAATGACGCGGCTTGGAAACAAAACATTTACAGCATTCATGGCAATTATCGCAGTTTGGCTTGTCCTATTTGTTTGTTCATTCAATGGAAAACGGGCGATTTCTGTTGTAAGAAAGTTATGAATCATTTCGATGTAACGCACAAAGTTAAAAGTGACAGCAAATTTACCCGTTTCTTTCAGGCCCAGCTGCAAAAGTGCATAGATTCCAATGGAGGACATTTGGAAGGTGTTATATTAAAAAAAATTATTTTTGACTTATTGTAAACTAAATGGCTACATTTCTACTTTCTATTTATGATGAAAAAATTACAAAAATACAATTTCTTGAACAACCTGCTGCTTACTCAAATCGTCCCACTTCATTGGCGAACCCCGTATTTAGAAACTGTAGTATGTTTCTCACCTAGATCTAAAATATTGGTAGGGAGTTCTGAAACACTATTATATGGCTATTCAGCTCCAAAAAATTAGCTGCTACAATTTCCTTCAACTCTTCAATTTTTTTTCATTCAAATACATAATACCACAGCTATAACTTCGCAGTAATGGATTCTAGGTCATGAAACTCCATTGAAGATTAAAAATGTTTTTTTTTATTCTCTGGAGTAACATTTGAGCATATAGAGAGTTAGCAAGTAAAACAGAAAGATTTGAATAAGTCACCAACTCTTCAAAAAAAAAAAAAAAAAAAAATCAATTTCATCATTTATTAGTCATGAATATGAAGAAAAAATGTACTTCTAAATGGATTCTATTGAACAATAATAGAAAATATTAATTTCTGAAAATAAAATTTGCGAATCGTCCTTCATTGCAAGGCATAGAGCATGTTGTTGGACAGATTTGCGTGAACTTTGGAGTATTGTCTGTTGAACAAAAGAAATATTTTGAAGGGTTCGAAGGTTTTCGTGCTCTCATCTAGTTTTTTAGATATTTCTTCAGTTTTTTCAAAGTTGTTTAAACATACACGTCTGAAAATGAGGTGATGATGCAAATCTCTAAGAACATGAGAAATTGATGTTTAGAACTGAACAATTGATTTCTAGAAAAAATACTTTATTTCTCTCATTGTACAGTGGATCGCTGTATTTTTTCCACATTAGTAACTTCTTCAAATTTTTCCGTTTCATTGACTAACCCTATAAAGGATGGAAAAGTAACAGAGATAAAAAAGCGTATTCTCATCTGAGAATCTTACTTCCAATGAGTCAAGATGGGGAATTATTAATTATCTTCTCCAGTATTAAATTGGAGACTCAGATATGGAAGTTTTACCCCTGTGAGTCTGTGACTTCGCAATCTTCAACCTACAATTGAGTTGTGAATTTATTTCATTCTATGATAATAATAATAATTTATTTTCATTTTATTATATAAATTATTTTTTATCTAATTCATTTTATTTTTTAATGTATTGAAAACAAAAATTTTGTCAACTTCTAGGGGGGGGGGGCATCTGCCCCCCCCCCCCTGCCCCTGCCTGCGTACGCCCATGACAGATTACAGGAACCGATTACAAATCGATTTTGTTTAGGTCTGAATTCTATTGAAAGTTTTACGTGCATTCTGAGAGATAATCTGGCAAATATTGCTGAAGCATGGCGCCGTTCAGCTTGGCAGCCGTGATTATTTGTAAACAGAGAGTAGTCAGAGATTTTTAATCCATAACTTATTACTTGGATGGTTCTATAGGCCTACAACTGTCATATATTATTCTATCATACAGTTATTCTATGGATGTTAGTTACATTATTCAAATGTAGAACACGTTTACATTTAAGTGAAACATCAAAAATAATAACTCCATTTTACTGTAATTAAATTAATTTACCGATTCCCCCCCAAAATTTTCAATCTTATAATAAATTTTCAATAATATAATAATAATCCCCCCCAAATTTCGGGCTGATGGCGCAACTTGCGCCATCGATCCCCCCGTGGGCGGCCCTGGAGGCATACCTCGAAAATATTATTAGTCTAGTTATGTCTCTGAAAGGGTCATTTTGTGTGGTATTGGTATATGGGCCTGGATGAATCAAGAAAACAATATTAAACTGTAAATTTGATTCTTTTTCTGTTACTTTGTTGTAGGATACCCTTCAGAGCTTTTCTACAGAGGCAGTGGAATGTGGGAAACTCTGTATGGCATGTCGATTGCCTTTCCAATCGTCTGCTTCGTATTTGTACCTGTTTACTATAGTTTAGGAATAACTTCCGTTTATCAGGTAAGAATCATTAAAGTACCTACATCAAACATTTTTCTACTACTTTATATGTAAATAATGGATTGTATGATGTGATAATTTTGATTTTCATAATATGAACATTATAAAAAGTTTTTTTGTTCTGCTCATGTCCGTGAGAAACATCCAAACATCATACACTTTGTTTATACAAGAGGTCATTTGAGAAATAAGGTTCAATTATAATTATAGTCATCTATGTATTTTTATCAATTCTTATTCATTAATTCAAAGTTTGAAACTTCCACTATTTTTTCATCTTAATGCTGTTTCCATCTTTATCGCTTTTGCAGACAATAATAAATTTTTTTCTATCCCGAAATATATGGAGCTGTCTCTTTCAATGGAATAGGGTTATCTTATTTTTCGAATGACCTAAATACATCTAAATGCTGAACCTAGTTTCCAAGATTTCGTTTCTAAATATTTCTGGATAAATATTATATCATTGTATAGAACTTTATCAGCTTAGCTTATTGTAAAGTTAGAGAGCTAGGCTAATTTTTAATACAATATTATATATTATACTCAGGATCTAACAATACTATTTTCATATGTATGATTGGCGTACTCTGCAGAGGTAGCCTACCGTAGAACGCATTCATCCATTGACATTTCCATAAGAGTTCTCTACTCATTTGCTCAAATTATTTTGAGAAATAACAATAATTATTTTGGGTCTTTTTTATTGTAAATGATGATAAAGAATGCCGGAACTTGTTTCGGCTGTTATATTTTTGAATACATAGAGAATGTATGCCTCATACTGAGCTTACTGAGGTACCGGAACGCCTTTCCATTTGTTCTACATGACTAGCAGAGAGGTACAGTCTGTCCAAGCAAAGAAAACATTCTGGCAAGATGGAAAATGACTCCAACTCTATCAATATTGGTTCATAAATTATAGATTTGGTTTTAAATTGTAGGAACCTTTCTGTACTACAGTTTGACACCAAATTAATAACTTTTGAACCAATATTGATTGAGCTGGAGTAATTTTCCCATCTTGCCAGAATTTCTGCTTGGACAGACTAAACCGGAACCCGGAACGCCATGGGAAAGTACTATATCGTAAGAATAGAAACCGATATTTCATATCCAGAAAGCACAAGTTGAAATATCATCTGAAAAGCCTATATAGATTTGTTCGATTGTGCATATTATTGCACTCCATCAGATCTGATACTATACGGTACTATATATTTGCTCAAAATATGTTCTCTGAACAGAATAATGATGAATGCAAATTTTCTAAGGCACAGTAGACTACATTAAGCTTCCGTATTATTTTCAAGTGTTAGATGGTTGAGAGAGGAGGGAAGGGGCATTTTTCAAGTTGCCCTGTTTCTGGTTACTTGATACATGCATTATAATTAGGTACAAAATGAGGAAGTGTGTACGTCAATGCTAAATGGAGGGAAGCTGAAATTACTAACGTCATCTTATATGTTGCTTTCTTACTTGCAAAGGCAAAGGCTTCGTGATGAAGTGGTAGAGCAGTGCCAAATAGACATCAGTGTCTATTGTTTATCTATTATTCTGAATGATATCATATATGCTCTGAATGGGAAAAATGGATTTGGCTATAATGTTCAATGATAGTCGAGGAACAGAATAAATTTATGAAGTAAAGATATTATCTTCCAATATTGTATGATCAATAAATTATTTCATCTAACAAGATGAGTTCCTTCATGAAATCTAAAATTATGCCATAAAATGACTACAGTTTTCAATTTTTTATAATTGAAGTTGTCCACAAAAAGGTACAAAAATAAGAAAATTATAGTAGGTATTGTTATGTTTTTAAATTATATTGGAAAACGCTGTTCAGACAATCATAATGTGGTACCGTTAGCGTTATTTGAGTACATGGAAGTATAATAAAGTTGATATTAAATTAATAAATGATATCAACTGTATAATTCTATCAAATGGACTTTAAATTTCTCAAGGATACGCCCAATATTTGAGTTTTTCTATAGTTTTTCGGCGTTTTCTTAGCTTTTCCAAAAATCAATTGGCAGGGAATGTTGAAATTTGGTCGAAAGGTTAATATTAGGTCTAGAAATGATTTGAATTGTTTTTTCTGATCCTATAGAAATAACGCCACCAGTAATCACGTTTTTGAAAGTTGTAGATGCTTCGCAGGTTGCATATATTGCGCCTTACCAATATGAATTATGAATTATGAATGGTTCGGTTGGACCTTTAGATACGGTACGCCAAATGAGAACAGATTTTTTTAATTTTCCAAGGATACCCCCATGAACTCAGCAGGTGTTCTACCGTTCTACCCCCAATATTTAAAGGCAAAAGCTCTCTGGCTAGACGGATCAGGCGAGCTTAGCGAGCCTGCCGGGTAGAATATTAATAGAGAGGAGTATGAAATAGATACCACTATCACAAATGTTTGTGGATCATTTTTAATATGATAGACTTCTTGATTATTTACATTTTTCACTAATTCGAAAAAAATTGCTGGAATATATATGAGAGACTTAGTCATAGGATATGACTCATACTTGCACTTTCTTTGCCAGAATTAATTTCTATTCTCTGAGATAATTAAAATTCTAAATAATTATGTATTCATGAGCCACCTCAATTTTTTAAGGTCAATTATAATAATGATCATCCCTATGATTATTTTTATCTGAGAAGAATATAGGCCTATATATATTATATAAACCTGTCTCATATATTTTATTATTATTTACAATTATCTTCATCTAAAATCTTTTCTATTTTTTCAGTATTTGGATCTGAGGTTCAAATCTCGCCTGGTCCGATGTTTGGCATCAGGCACTTATGTTGTGAGGAGTCTTTTAAACCTTGGTGTGACAGTGTTCACTCCATGTGTCGCATTGAAAACAGTTATCGGTCTTCCGTACTGGGCCTCAATTGCTAGTATTATAGCCATCGCAATATTTTTCACTGTAATGGTAAGTTGTAAGCAAGAAATAATCCACTGAATATTACAATAATTATCAACAATATCACAATCATAAAAATATTAGAAATAAATATTAATGTATTCATTAAATTATTTTATCAATCAGCACTTTATTGTATGTAATTTCAAGATTTTGATAGTAGAAATATCCTCGTTCAGTAAGAACGTAGGACTATTCAATCTTCAGCCGCTAGTCGTGTCGGTATTAATCTTTTCACAAAGAAAAACTTATTTTGGTATAATAGCTATAATAATAATAATAATAATAATAATAATAATAATAATAATAATAATAATAATAATAATAATAATAATAATAATAATAATAATAATAATAATAATAATAATAATCAATGCGAGTATCAATGACAAAGTATAGGTCACACCACCCAAAGTCAGCAGTGGAACGTGTCACATTACCCAGGATCATGGGTGGGAGAGGAATAATTGACATTAAGAGCAGGCACAATAGTGCTGTTCAGAGGTTGAGGCAGTATTTCCTATCCAAGGCAGACTTACTGCTCTACAGAATAATGATGAGTAATGATGTGGAGGGGTGCACTCCTTTGAAGTTGGCTGAGAATGGATATACTCCTCTGTATGAAGTAGTGACAATTGAACAAAAGATTGAGACATGGAAGCAAAAAGAACTACATGGTGCACATGCCCAGATGCTCAGTCAAGAGTACATAGACTGTTGCTCATCCAATTTGTGGTTGCAGTATGGGTCGTTGTTCCCCGAGACAGAGGGGTTTGCCATTGCAATCCAAGATAAAGTTATTGCCACAAAGTCTTATAGAAAACGCATCCTGAAAGAAAATGGCTTAGATGATAGGTGCCGAAGGTGTAGAATAGCACCTGAAACAATTGATCATGTTATTGGTGGGTGCTCTTCCCTTGTAGGGGTGGAGTATACAAAACGCCATAATGATGTGGCAAGGATAATTCACCAAAGAATTGCCCTACAATTTGGTTTTCTTGAGGAGGAGTGCCCCTATTACGAATACCAGCCAGCGCTTGTGCATGACAATGAAAGGGCAAAGTTGTATTGGGACAGGGCAATACGAACAGACCACACCATCACCGCAAATCGTCCTGATATAATGGTCATGGATAAACAGGAGAGAATTGCCTTCCTGGTCGATGTGGCGATCCCCCTCAACCATAATATGAGGACAATGCATGCCCAGAAGATTAACAAGTACGCAGCCCTGGCCGAAGAAATGAGGGAGCTCTATCATCTGCAGAGTGTGAGAGTGGTACCAGTGGTGATTTCGAATACAGGAGTGGTTCCAAAATTCTTGAAAACATGTTTAAAAGAGCTTGGTCTTGAGTATCTCATTGCAAAAATTCAAAAAGCTGTGATTTTAGACACTTGCCATATTGTTAGAAAATTTCTCTCACAGCAATAGCATGTAATATAATTTGAGTAGTTTGAGTAACTTATACCTGGCATTTGCCTGTATCATTGTAACCATGTTGAATGTGAATAAATAAATAATAATAATAATAATAATAATAATAATAATAATAATAATAATAATAATAATAATAATAATAATAATAATAATAATAATAATAATAATAATAATAATAATAATAATAATAATAATAATAATAATAATAATAATAATAATAATAATAATAATAATAATAATAATAATATAGTTATTATATATAGACATATATTGAAGCTATAGGCATAATATTATCATACCCATTATAGGTACGGTAGTCTATTCAAGAAAACGGTATAATAATAGCCAGAAGTTGAAAATTTGCACTATCACACTTTCAATTTTTTTTCTCACAGTAAAATCAAATTGTTCTTACAGTAAATTCGCAGATGAGAATTGAATAGCCCATGTCTATTTTGTAATCTCAAGATTTCAAATATATGATATTGATTTTTGCAGGGTGGTTTGAGAACAGCAATAATGGCTGACGTGGCCCAATTGCTGGTAATGATGGCTTGCAGTCTAATTATTATTTTCCAAGGACTCATACAGAATGGAGGAGTGACCAATGTTGTCAACATCAGCTATGAAAAAGGACGTCTGGATTTTTTCAAGTAAGTTCAATATTAGAGTTGGATGCTGATATTGACAGTAATGATAACTTCCAATGGCAATATCCTGGTATGCCTGTCAATCTCGAAACGTCTGATCTGATTATAAGTCTAATAGGCATATCTAAATGTCAAAAATTTTATCCCATGACCCGCTTTCCAGGTCCCTAATCTATGAATCCTTATTATGATCATGATTTGAAGTTTGGATTTCCAACACAAAACAGTACGCTATTTATTGGTATTGGTGTATTGTAGTATCTATAAACTACTCCAGCTTTTTTTTTATTTATTGTGCAAGGTGGGCTTCAATTCCAATTTGTGTGTAGGCATAATTTTCTTCTTTTAAACAGTGGAATGAAACTGATCGAATTTTTATCAATGCTCTTATGATGTTAATAAGAAAATTAATTGAAAGAATTAATTTTAATTCTGATATTGTGTTGAGTCTCTCAAAAGGTAGCATAGTTGAGCAAAGTTAAACTGTTCGTAAAATCTTTATTAGTACCTAATTAAAATTCATGCCATGGCATCCACCTTACCGAGACCCGTAAAAAAGCTAGATAACTGTATTATCAAAATCTGAACGTGCCTTATTATAGCTATCGTAGGAAACTAACGTGTACAGGCTAATTATAATAATTTTGACTAATAAATTGAAAAATTCAAAAGTTTATTTGATAATTGATTTTTTGTGAGCTTATTCACGTAGAATAATCAAGTGTTAAGCTAGTACGGTATTCCTTTTTCGTGAGTGTTCATCAATCGAATACAATCAAATGTAATTAGATAGACATTGTATCAATTCAATGTTCAATAACAATGAAGAAGGAAATGAACTATACTAATGAGTTAGTTCCAGTTTTTTGTCACCTTGCAAGAAACTTTATCCCACAAGTTACACTCCACTATGCAGAGCAGTAAACTTTAAAAAAATTGTAGCCTACCTAATCGAATACTAATTTAAATAATTGATTTTTAACGCTTTCAATTTACAGTTGGGATAGTGATCCAACAAAAAGAGTGACAACTTACTCAGCTCTAATTGGACAACTTTTCATGTCTCTATCTATTTTTGGCTGTCAACAGAACTTTGTACAGAGATACTGCAGTATGAAGTCTAGAAGAAAGGTTTACAAGTAAGTGGAACTATATCTGATACCTATTATGATTGTCTGTAAAAAAAATTATATACCTTTCACAATAATCTTAGTTTATTTTGAATACCGGTATCTACTTATTTACAGGTAGGCCCACATGTACACATAGCTTTCTCATAATAATTTCAATGAAACAATTATTTTGAAACATTAATTAAAATTTCATACTTTCGACTATACCGGTAAGCTTACTGTAAATATTTTTTTCAAACAGCAAAATTATTTTTAAAAAAATTGTTTAAAATTTTGGGCCTATGTCAAAATCAGGCCAAATCTGAGGTATTGAGATGAATGATGTATTGTGGAGTATAGAATTATATTATATTGAATTATATTATATTATATTATATTTCATCATCAGGCGACATTTTTATATTGAAGGGATAGTCCTAACTCATTAATACAAATTGTGCAATAATTAAGTTGGCTAGTATTTATATGAATGTATTTGGTTGCAGGACTTTATTAGGGAATGTGCCCATAATGACTGTCCTATTCAGTTTATCTTGGATAGTTGGAATGGTTGTATTTGCCAGCTATGCCGACTGTGACCCAATGAAGCTGGGCCATATCAGTGATATTGACGAAATTTTGCCATTCTACATTGAGGATAAATTCTACTTTCTTCCTGGATTTTTGGGACTGATAATGGCTAGTCTATTTAATGGAGCTTTGAAGTAAGTATTTATTCAATGCAAATTCACATTATAAAAATATTAATTCTTATGAAACATCTGAATGTGAAACATTCTGAATCAGAATGTGACCAATAGAAACATTTCAACATCATCTACTCATTCCCCCATTGATAGCTTTTTTGTTCGTCACATAAATGCAGCTGAAATCGCTAATACTATAAAAACTTTAAGGAATGATGCATCACCGGGCTTAGATAGATTCACAGGTTATTGTCTTAAAAAATTTCCGTTTACATATTGAAACCACTTGAAATCATAATTCTTTTTTCGTTAATGGGTATTTTCCTAAACTTTTCAAAGCAGCTGAAATTATACTTATCCACAAAACAGGTGACAAATCAAGTCCAGAAAATTACAGACCAATTAGTCTTCTTAGTAACCTTTCTAAAATAATAGAGAGATTGCTAAAAAAGAGATTGACAAATTTTCTAGAAAAAAAATTTTATAGCTGCAAATCAGTTCGGATTCCAATCAGGAAAGTCAACTAAGGATGCGGTCATGCTATTGACAAATTTGGTCAACAATAATTTTAATAACAATAAAAGAACTTTAGCAATATTTTTTGACCTGGCCAAAGCCTGATACCGTATGAAACCGTGATAAATAAGTTAGAGGTTTGTGGTTTACGGGGCTTGGCAAAAAAATTATTTGTTAGCTACCTGAAGGATAGAACGCAAACAATGACCCTGAATAATAAAACTGATACTCGGAGTCTTATACTAATTTTGGCTTACCTCAAGGAACAGTTCTTTCTATGTTACTGTTTCTCATATACTTGAATGACCTTTTAAATTTAAATATCCCAAATTCCACTAAAATTTCATTTGCTGATGATACAGCATTAGTTTTCACCGGCTCATCGTGGAGGGAAGCGTATGATAATGCAAACATGGGTTTGAAATCAGCCAAGTCATGGTTTGATGGCCATACGCTTACTCTCAACTTGAAGAAAACAAAATTAATAGCTTTTGCTCCAACAAAAGTAGGAGCACCACCACATGACTGCGTAAAAATGCATGATCATGATTTAGACACCCCTTTGAACAATGATATGTGTATTTGTCAGGAGATTGAGAGAGTTGACTCTATCAAATAGTTGGGAATAATTGTAGATAGCCACTTGAAATGGAATAGTCACCTAGATTACTTAGTATCAGAAATTAAATACCTCATCTTTGTATTCTACAAGATCAATTCATTATGCAAAATTGAGATCATAAGAACAATCTATCATGCTTATGCACAATCTCTGTTTCAATATGGGATTGAAATCTTGACGACACTCATGTAAATAAAATATTCATTCTACAGAAATTATATCATCAGAGCTGCTCTCAGGAAACCTAGATTATACCCTAGTAGGAATCTATTTGTTGAGTTTGGAGTTCCAACTATTAGAGAGGTTTTTGTCAAAAATGTTATTCTACATATTAAAAAAAAAATAGAGAAACCTCACTTTGAATATTTACTCATAACTTACGCCCAGCAGTAGCCAATTTGTACAATATGACTTTTTTCAAACCAACTGTTAACCAACATCAGCTGCAGCATTATATGGAATACTTTGCTAATAGAATCCCTAATTATTTCATCACCAATTCGCTCACAAAAAACTAAATAAAGAAATAGAGGAATGGGTGAGATCAAATATATATCACAGTCTCAATTAGTATTTTTTCATTACACTTGTATTTATTATCTTGTATTGTATCTTTTTACTCAATTCTCCATGTTTGTATTGTTTTTGTCTCTTTTTTCGAAAGTTTGCTCACAAATCATAATAACTTTTTATTGAATATATTATATTTTGTGGTGTTATATATTTATTTTCTGTAGTTCAAGCTTATAGCCGCGTATCGACAGTCCGAGGCATGTGCCACGAATGCCTCGCAGTACAGTCTGGTGACGCAAAAAGAGTATAAACTTATGGCTGAGGCATATGTGTGAATATAATCTGCAATAATCAAAAATAATTATAGTTATAGTATAGTATATAATTATAATTATAATAAAAATAATTATATTAAAAAATCTGCATTTTTTGTAACGAAAAATGCGAGCACGCAAACAAATTGACTAGCGCCATCAAGCGGGAGACAAAGCAACTAAGCTCTGACAATTGATGATTTGGACTTTGGAGGTTAGTTTGTGCTCAATTAGTAGATAAAAATTCAAGGCAATGCTTATTATTGCCTATTAGAACCTTCTGCACCCAAATAGAATTCTCAATCACAAAAATGCATAGGAATGGGGTACAATTTTGAGGTTAGTTTGTAGAATTGTTTGTTGTGCGTTGCAAGGCAACAGTCACTGCTCGCTGTTGTGTGCAGCATTTGCGTTGCAAAAACAATGCAGTGCTGCTGTGCAGCAGTTGTGCAGCATTTGCATGTGTGGTATCAACAGTCCAAGGCATGTGTGGCACATGCCTCGGACTGTCGATACGCGGTAGATAGTAGACTAGTAGTAGTACTCTTTTTTTGTGTCAACAGACTGTACAGCGAGGCATTCGTAGCACATGCCTCGGACTGTCGATACGCGGCTTATTACTTGTAAAATCTCTCTACAGGCGCACAAGTTTTACTTTTGCCAGTAGTGACAATGATATTAATTTACCTTACATCCACTTTTAAAATTTGTTCTAATTTTATAATAGTTTCTTTTCTCTTCTTCAAAAATGTTTATCTACGGGCGTATTGAAAAATTACTATTTCAGTTTTACAATTGAAATCAAAATGACTACCATTTCAAAACGGAATCTTAGAACCGTGTCGTAATGAACGTTTTTCGATACAGGAGGAACTTTACGATACAGTCCAAATTCCACTTTATGATACATTTATTGTTTCGTTTTGAAATCAGGTGATAAAAAGTAAACAGTGTTCAACTAACCTCAAAATCAAAACTGCAACTGGGATTGAGTAGCCTACTAGTATTTTTTCATCAATATTCCAATTTATGTATTTGAATATTTAACTAATTTGAATAGTCCAAAGTTTAAATAGTTTAATATACTTATAACTTTGTTAGTGAATATGTTAATAACTTTCACTTTTACAACAACACTCACGATTTTGTTGCTTGTCGTATGCGTTTTGTGGTTCTGACTGATATGTTATTTTTAACATATTTAACAAGTAATAAGTTGATTATCATAAAAGTTCAAGTAGGATGAAGACAAAATAAGTTAAATAAACGACGGTATGTTGATTTTTATAATAGTGTACACTTACAGATAGCTTGATACTGGTGGTCTATAGCTTGATATTGGTCTGATACTGATAACTACACTGGTGGTCGTAGATAAAATAGTGTATGCAACGGTTGTATTAGGCCTTTATAGCATTCGTGAGATATTTAGAGCACTCGCTTTGCTCGTGGCTCTAACTTACATCTCACCTCATGCTATAAAGGCTCCCATTATACAACCGTTGCATAAACTACTATTTCATCATTATTATTTCATTTTGGTCTCTCTGAGTACTCGTTCATGCAGATTTAATCACATGCATGATAGCATTTTTTCTGTAGAAATTGAACTACTCACTGTGTAGAGGTATATATTTATTTATTTATTATATTTTATTTATTTCAATATTATCATGTATGATTCTGTTAATCTATTTTCTGATTATCTTGTATTTTTCTGCACAAGTTCTTATGTATTTGATTGATTGTTATTGTTTTCTACAGGAATAAAGTTATAAAGTTCTAAATCTCATAGCATATTTAGAGATAACACCAGTCTCTAATGAAGAAAGAATGATGGAAATAGTAGCCTAGGTACTTTATATAACGTACGTAGGAGAAAAACAGTAGCCTACATGGCTCAACTCGAGATAATATTAGGAAAAAATGGAGACAAAACACAAGGAAAATATTAGGTAGCCTAGGTACTTGAAAAAAATAATAATTGTAATAAACATGAATGTGTGATAGAGATTATTCATGATACTTCTAATGACAAAATTCTGTGCAGGTGATTAATCAATTGGAAAATATCATTAGATGAATAAATTGATGGAGTAAGCTTCTGCAACAATAATTTTTGAGGTGGTCATAATTTATAATGGATACATGATAATAAGTATCATGACATGCCAATGATGAGCAATTTGCTGACAAACAGAATATTGTGAATTATTTTCTTCTTGGTGTTCAAGAGCATCGCATCGTTTACAGCAACCACCTTCTGAATTTTAATTACCGTACAGTACTTAAAATTTAAAAATAATTCTTTTTTTATTATATTTTTTATTTTTTAATAAAATTAATTTATAATCCTCATTTTATAATTTCAGCCTGTGCGTTTCAAATCTAAATTCAGTCTCAACAGTTCTGTGGGAGGATTTTTTCTCTCAGATTCCATCGTTGAAAGGCTTGTCTGATAGAAAACAAATTATCCTGATTAAAGTGTTAGGTAAGTATACTATACTATTTACTCGAACTAACACTTATTAGCTTTGAACCACTAGCGGATCCAGGGGAGGGGCACAGGGGCACGTGCCCCCCCCCCCGACGGATGAAACATACACTAGATAGGATGGACAATATTGAATTATTCTGTACATATAAACTCAAATTAAAAATTCTAAGGGGGTTCAATTGAAAGTTTTAAAACTCCCATGAATATACTTTTTAAAAAGAGTCGAAAAAACAAAAAATTTTCGGGGCAAGCTCCGCACCCTATTTTTAGTGTGTTTCAAGTAGCCTAATAGCTGACGCCAAAACGTTAGTCAGTTTTGTCTGCTTGTACGCTCCAACAGCTGATGCTGTCGATTAGAGTTGTCATTCAGCTATGCCTGGATAGTGGATTTGAAATTAAAAGAGACAATAGATGCTTTTTAGTAGTAGGCTACATCAACGATGAGGAAAGTGTCTGAAATTTTGGCAACAGCTTTAGTAGCAATTAGACTGAAAGCCTCAACATCCAAAATAAGCAGTTTCTCTTCAACTCTGAACTGGTTTATTCAATATTATTTTGTAAAAAGTAACACAATTTTCACGTTTGGGGGGGCATCAAAATATCTCAAGGACTATGTGGATCAGCGCAAAATGTGTCAACATTACAACAATTTTAAAATATTGGTCCTATGCAAAATTTTGCTAAATTGAATGGTTCTCAAGTTACAAAAGGGAAGGGGTGAACGTAACCTATACATTTTTGGGCCAATCTTTGAGATATTTTGGAAAACTAGAATTACACATCTTAGCCCCCCTCCTCAAGAATATAAGTTCAATAAAATGTAGCATTTCACTAAATTTTCATTTGAACAATTTATAGTTTAGGGGTTGTATACGTCATTTTGGTATTGGGGAGAACCTTTAACTCTTGAGAATAAGGCTGGGACCTAGGCCATTTGTAGACTAACTGCACCATACTAAAGGTAGTATTCCCAAGCTGCAGCTTGAGATGCGCGGCTCGAGCTGCCTGGCTCTAATTTCTCTTCTAGAGCTGCCCAGCTCTAGCGGCGCTGCTCTAGCCACCACAACTCTATTCAAAACTATATTATAGATGTTTACTCTGCTATTAGAGCTACTAATGTATATTAATTCAATAAATAGTGAGATTTACTTGAAAATTTCTCAAAAAGGCGAATTTCAATATTTATTGATTTATCAAAAATTAGTAGCTCTAATAACAAAGAGAACATTTATAATATAGTTATGTGAATAGAGTTTTGATGGCTAGAGCAGCGCAGTTAGAGCAGGGCAGCTCGAGCCGCGTAACTCAAGCTTCTGCTTGGGAATGCTACCATAAGGTTGACTTTAAATAAAATTACCTGTTTGTTTCGTTATTATTTGTATGAGAGAAGCCTATATTATGATATGTTGGTGAAACTTTCTGTATATTATTTTCTATTGTATTTCTAGAATAACTTTTAAAGTGAATAGAGTGTGATAAGGGGCACTAACGATTGACCAGTGACCATCATACCCAATCAAGGAAAATGGTTGGGAATGATTGCTCAGAATCAAGGAAAATGGTTGGAAATGATTGCTCTCCTGTAAGATTGAAAATACCTATTGGATGGCTTTCTTGCTGTTCCAAATGCATTTGAGACTACCTTTTTCAACAAAAATCCCTGGGGGAAAACCCCGACCCCTTTTTGCCATGGCGTAAGAAGTAAAAATATCAAGTAGCCTACTAGATACATGTTACAATAAAAAACGAAAGTAATGTACCGGTACCAAAAATACATGAGTTGGGTAAGCCACTTACTTTCAGCATTTTTTAATATTAATCCAGCCTATTAATGAATAATTCTTGTTTCTTGATCTTTTTGTAAAAATTGAATTGAAGGGTTATGTAACTGTTCATGTAATTTAGGGAAAATTTAATCTGCTTGATGAATCATGTAATAATACGCATTTTCCAAGTCAGATAGAGTGAATTTTGTGGAATTTTCATCATGGTTTCTCTAATTAATAAAATACTCTTCTTCAAATTCCTAGGTAAAAAACCCCTCCTTTTGATTAGTGATACTTCTTGATATTATCTTATTATAGGGGGGGGTTTAGGGGGTGATTAGGTATGAAGAGGGACTTGTGAAAAATTGGTGGAGGGGGTGCAGACTTTTGATAATTTCGCCTTACTAGCCTTTTATAATTTCATAACCTGGGTTGTGCCTCCCCCAGAAGTAAATCCTGGATCCGCCCCTGCTTTGAACACCTATTCTTATTGTTCTACAGAAACACCTATAGAAACAGCTCTTCATCAAGTTGATGCAAACAAGAGTTTACTTCTATTCTTGATGAAACATTGAAAAAAATGATTTTGATATAATGAGCGACAAAAATTTATGGCGAATAATGAATGAAATAGTTTGGAATTGTCAAACAACCATACACATGAATATTATTCTTTTTCTAGTCTCACCTAAGATTGGATTATATAATAATATAACATGGAACACAGGTTGCACATTTCCAACTAAAATAAACTTTTGGAAATGATAAAGTACATTTTTATGATATAATTATTTATATTGAAAAATCACTTTTTGGAGATTATCATCGAAATGTCGTATTAATCCTTATATTAAAACATTGTCATTGAATGTGTTTTTTTCTTCCTCATGAATGTTCAATATCGATTATATTAGGCGTACTATTATATTAAGAGAAAGATGAACTTGGTTTTCTTGAGCCTTCACTTTATAGCCTACTCTACACTCTAACAGTGGAAAGTAGATTTATCAACTTTTATGTAAACATCATCATTCACTCACTCATTATCACCTTTGCTTAAAATACTTGCTATCAAGCCGCAATTGTGACAATCAATAATAATTATGTGACAATTATTAATAATAATCACACATGATTTTAAAACTTGAATCATTTTAATTATCTATCCCACAGGTTGATTGAATATGCAGTAATGGATTCAAACTCATCCTTATTTTTTAATGTAATTCTTAGAATTATTTTTAACAAAGCATTAATTGGTTGATTTGATAATGAATATTATGATTCTTATTCATTGCTGATTGAGATCAAAATCAATAGTTCTCTTTCTTTTCTCATTTCCAGGAGCAATTTGTGGGTTGACGGTTCTTGGATTTGCTTGCTTGGTAGCTTTGCTATCAGGAGTAGTGGAATCATCGTTGTTGGTGACATCAGCCACCAGTGGACCTCTTCTGGGAGTCTTCCTACTTGCAATGCTCTTCCCCATTGCAAACTGGAAGGTATTAGTCTTCAAATACATCTACTTTTTAATAAATAAGATAATTAATAAATAGAAAATAGTTATGTTTTATAATTATGTTCTCAGATTTCCATGTGGACCTCAAGAAAAGTTCTTTGAAGGAACATAATAGCTTATATATAGGCCTTATCTTACTCTTATGTCAACTTATTAACTATTTTCTACCACATGCTCAACTATATAATTATAGTTGGTGCTAGGTGGCAAAATTCAATTCAATTCAATTTATTCAATAATAATCATATACTATATACATATAGGCGAGTGCAACAAAATTATGTACATATTTGGTACGGTATAAGATGAGTGGTAATAGAACTTATAGCAAAAATGTTTTATAACGAGTATAATAATAAAATATTATAAAATTACAATAAATTATTAATAATGATTATTCATCGAGTTGCTGTGGAAACAAACAAAAAAGTCAATAATATGATACTGATACAATTTTTTTGTGATGGAAACACTGAAAACATTAGAGGATTTTCCAATAAAGTACATCCTGAATAAATAAGTTTTGGTTTTAAAATTGGAGACTCTAAACTCTTCAATATCTATGACATGAATACACAGGCCTATAAAAAAACGAAACTTTGAAAAATACATTTTTAAAGTGCAAAATCATTTTATGAAATTGGATGAGCTTATAGACTATATAATAATATGTGAGGCCAATCTGCAGTGTTTTAATTTAGCCTACAATAAAACATTTCATAATTGGTAAATAGGCATATAGAATATATTCAAGTTCAATATTGAATCTATTCCAAGATAAAAAATGACCTAGAATAGACAATCGATTGATGAGTAATTATTATGAATTTTATAATATGCTGATATTCAATGATACTATATTAATATTATTATACTAGTTAGCATATTCTATTAATTCGATTGTACTGAATTACTCTTTTTAATAGAGAATTTGACATTATTTTGTACTAGATGTATAAACACAATCAATCTACTGATTTCCTCACTTTTTATCACAGGGTGCTGCGACTGGAATGATAATTTCGCACATATCAGTATTATACATTACATTCAATGGCTTTGCTATTGAGAAACCCGATGTTCCATTGCTGCCAACAACAATTGACGGCTGCACAAACACAACCTTCTCACCTCATATCAGGCCACTCATCAAGGAAACCAGCTTCTACTTGAATTCAACTGCACACCATCAAATAGTCAACCCCTATGTTGCTCCTACATTCCATGAGAGGTAAGAGCATTCAAAATTCTCCTCATACATTCTAGCAATATGCTACTCACTTGAAGCATAGATAGAGGATGTATATCCTTTCTCTATGCTTGAAGTTCATAGGGCCAGAAAAGCAGTAATTTGACGCAGATTCTCCAAGTATAGAAAATGTCGCATCGAAATGAGAAGCGATGAAAGTTAAAATTTCTCTCAACTCATTCAACTCTGGATAAATGTGCTACATATATTCTATTGCTTAGTGCCTGACCAAAGAGACTACCTTCTGCTTATTAAGAAGATCAAACATGTAATGTGCTTCTATTGAAATACTTTGGGAAAAATATGCTTATATGGCTCTTGATGATTGGGAGACACTTGCGGGTAGGTTCCACATCCCACCTCTCCTGTGTGTAGGCTACTTGGCCAAATAATGGCCATCCATCCAAGAGTAGTCCTTGACTCTCACCATTGAAGAAAACAGACTTCAAGGAAACGTTATTTTTAAATTGATTCTTATTCGACATTTGCACATTGTTTTAAACATTTCCCCAAAGTTTATTTTTTCCCAATAGTAAGATATAATTATAATTTTCAAATTACCTACTCGCTTGCAAGCCATTAATGGCTTGATATAATATTAATTATGTTACCGTATTTAAATTGATACCACGGAAGAAACGATATTTCTTTGAGTAATTTATCGTTCATAATGATTTCTTGTTTTATTTTCCAGAGATTTCTTCACGCTTCTATTTTCCATAACCTACATGTACTACTCTTTCATTGGGACAATGATTACAATAGTTCTGGGTGTTATAATAAGCTATCTTACAAGTAAGTAGTAGCTCACTTATTTTTCATGGTATTATGAAATAGGTTGAATAATTCATTATGAATATATATTTTGCTGGGTGTGTGAGATAATTCATAACTTGAAATAAGTTATGAGTTTTCAATGGTAGCATGTTTTAATATAACATGTTCAATAATAACATATTATTGGGTGTGAGATAACAGATTATTGGGCCTATTATTATTATTATTGATAATATATTTCCTGGAAATTTCCTTCAGAGGTAGCCTACTACTGTACTTCCTTTATTGAAAAAAAGAAAAGAAGAGAATATTTCTTGGAGCAGTGTTACAGTATAGCCTCTTTCAATAGAAGAAAGCTATGTTTATTAGTCTACTGTAATACCCAATACAGTAACATAATAGTCTATTTGGATCAAGTAATATGAATACTGTATTTTCAAATAAAATACATGAATAATTGCTTAGTGGTTATACTCTGTATAGAACAAATCAAGAATAAAGAATATTAATAACAAATTAAGAATATTTAATTTATGATGAATACAATAAATATTTCTTAACAATTGTTGATTGGAAATTTTTCGATTTGACAGGATCAGAAGACGACATCTATGATGAGAAACTCATCCACCCTTGGGCTCGTTCTGTGAGTGCATTGTTCCCTGGTAAAAAAAGGACTTATCTATCAAGTTCTGAACAATCCATAAATACAACAGCCACAACCATTATTCCAAGTATATGTGAAAAAGTTTCTGAAAAAATTAAAAGTACAAAGGCAACGGAGTCCTGAGAGGCAAATTGTGGAATTGCACAAGCAATATTTTGGTGCCAGAAAATTCAAGAGTGTGTATAATTAATACTCATTGAAAGCTTTATTGTACAGTATAACTATGTGTGTAGATTAGGAATAAACCATTCTGTGATAGTATTAATTCACCTTCTCATCGAGAAAGGTTTAGCTTCTTAGTTATCTTATAAATTACAAGAGTAGAGTAGTAATTTAGAAGATGTAACTTACTTTGAGATATTAATTCAGGGTTAAACCCCTCCTATTTATTATTATAGTATCTTGATTGTTGATATCTAAGTAAGTCTTTAGTCCAGAATAAGTAGGTTTAATTATTTTGCACTAGCTATTTACTATAGTATAATTATTTTTTTATTAAAGTTTCATATCGAGCAAATAAATAATTGCTTTAAATGGAGAACTTGTTAGACGTAGCCCAATAATATCTCAATTTGAACATTGTAAATTAATGATAGAAAATCTAGATTCAGAATAATTATTATAGATAGGTAGCCTACTCCATCCAATATTATGAATAATGAATTTTCATCAGAAACTCCATATCTTATTATTACATTCTATGGTTATCGACCTTATTTTATACTATATCTCATAAATCAAAAGAGTTAAGTACCAATTACATTAATTGAAAATTTATGAGCTAGGGTAAGCAGCCTATGACTTGCACATCTTGTTGGAAAAAGTAACTATGAGCTAAGAACGGACATCAGATTTATTAGCTCGAGTGCTAGCTTCACCTGCATTCATCAATATAAATATCCATTCACCATTGAATGTGGAGAAAATCTTAATATTGTTAGTAGGCCTACCGGTACCTTTTCATAGTTTGTCCTAAATTATACAGAAATTCATTCCAAGAGATCTTGTGACAGTTCTGAATCATGTATTTTAAGCACATATATTGCGTATTTCAAAATGAGAAATAGTTCCAATTGATTAGTCAGTAAAAATATTCCATTCTCTTCATATCGCTGAAGCTTCCAAATTCAATAAAACAAAGACTTCTACATATTGTACTTCCTAATGATGAGTATTTTAAAAAGTTTCGACCGACATTTATTAATTCAAAGCTAACTAAAGCTTTCAAGTTCATTCAATAAGACAAAAACTACTACATATTGTACTTCCTAATCATGAGTATTTAAAAAGTGTGACCAACATTTATTTGAAAGGATAGATGACTTTCTTCCGCTCCTATGGAATAAACTCGATAGAAACACAGTTGCAAAAAACATTTGACTTGTAAAACTCATGGCGTACCGTAATAATCTATCCGTTTAATAATATGAAATTCACCTCATTGGATAAATTGTTTTGCACAGGAATTTTTCTATAATTGCTGATATGTAAGGACTTTCGTCTGATATAATCATGCAGATTATTATTACTGTCCCTGAGAGGTAGGCTTACTTCTCAATATTCATCTTTGTAAAACATCTATCTACTCACTCCAGTTCAAACCAAATATTTCAAATCTTGGGGACACAGATAGCCTACTTCTAGAAAAATAAAATGCTGCTAGATAGTAAAGTGGAAGTGTACACATCGTAGTGTACATTAAAGTGAATGCATAAAAAAATTATTGTCCATTATAATATTTCCATGGGTTATAATTAGGCTATTGTAGGTTGATAAATATTTTAGATTTTATCCATTGATTGAACTCTATTTGTGTGTTTATTAATATATTGAAAATGCTTGAATAGAAAATAGAATAATCATTGTTTGTGATATTTTTGATACATATTAGATTCGAAATCATGGGTTATGGTATTAATAGATTTATGAAGTCGGTTATAAATATGTTAAATCACTTGGATTGATCCAATCAAATTCATGGAAATAAGAAGTGGATGTCCATTTGTATTGCATCCTAATATCGAATTACTAAATCATTTATGTACATAATATATTTGCATAGACTGTACGCTATTTTGTTATTGTATGACTGTCACCTTCTTTGACTCTTCAACGATATATTTATTCAAAAAGGAAAAGTTGGATGTTTGAATTGACTTTACACAATTATAGGCTAGCCCATACCTAAATATCCACTGAACTTTATAAGACAAGCGGATCCAACTATAGTGGGATCATCAGAGGAAACCAATCTCGATTTAGTTTTAATAATGTGTTGTTGAATGTTTCAAAACTATTATTATTCATTAAATGATTGGTGACATTTTCCATTAATTCTGCAAGTAGTCCAATTTACTTTGTATGTAGCCTATGGGGGCACGGTAGTGCTTTATCTGTACTATCCTGATTGATGTTAGAAATATTGATACCAAAAAATATTTAATCTTATTTGAAAATATATATCAATATTAATATTTTCAATTTGATTTTAAGTATTCGATTTATTGATACAGTGAGGAAGTACAGATAAGGAACTATACGTCCCTACCGAGTTCAAAGTAAATGTGATGTTTAAATTATGGTATTGCAGTTTTTCACTATACAATTGAGATTGCTGCTATATTGAATAGAGAAGGTTGATTATTACTTGAAATAATTATTGAATATTATTGAAATTATTATTTGAATAATTATATTGTCGATGAATTTCATATTATAACCAGGCTCATAAGTTACTGTGAACAATAAACCATGCTTTCATGGTATTCTAATATTATTATAATTGAAGAAATAACTATCGAAGATAAGTCTGGATCAAATACAGTATTTTATTCAACAGAGTTGATTGCTTATTTCTCACCCTTATCGATTTTCAATCATTTTATTAGTGTAAAAATATTGATCCGATATATAGCCTACTCGTTCGGTTATAACTATAGCTCTCAATATTTCCCAGCGATTTTGGTATGAAATGAATGTATCGATAACAAAGTATTTGAAGAAAATTTCATTGAAAAACACGTGAACAATTTTAATTTTACAAGTGCAGTAAATTACACGCAGAGTTTAGATTAATTGCAGATGTAAGATATGAGCTAGTGCATAAAGGAATTTATACTTGGCCCAGTCAAGGTAATAATTGATTTTGTATAATAATCCAGTTTAATTGAGTTTATAGATATTCAGTCGTATATTATAGCCTACAATATGAATGAACATCCAATAAAAACAAAATGGATAGGAATTGGATCTCTGGATGAAATAAAAGACCATGCATTCACAAATTGGATAGACTCAATATTGAATTAATTGTGGAATCTGAAGAATAAAACTACCATTATGGTACTAATAGGAGTGATAAAGAGGCTCTATAGCTACTGGCAGTAGAACTATATACTACGGTATAGTCTATCTATAATCACAGGTCACAGCATTCGTTGTAGATGTAGCAATTCTCTGTCTAGACCCAAGAACTATTCTCACACGTTGTGGTTCTAGTATTGATCAATAGGTAGCAGCACTGCTAATATTTCTTAGGGCCGGTTTCTCCAAAAAAGTTAATCTGAATTTTGGATTAAACCATCAGCTGGCTCAATTGAAACACAAGTTAATAAAAGTGACCATACACTGACAACTGATAGTTTAAACTAAAATTACAGTTAAACGTATTTGGAGAAACCGGCCCTTAGAGAGAAACACAATCATTCAAGGTAGGCATTGTTTTCAATAAATAGATAACTTTATTATTAAATTAAAATTCAATGCAGATCCTGGTAGATAAAAGATGCCGTAATTTTTTTTAATTTATAGAAACATTTTCATTCAGCATTTAAAACTTTTTGAATTCCTTTTGATAGTTATCCTGAATATCAGGAACCTTAAATTAATGTGTCTATTCAGTATTTAATATGTGTGTGTTGAGAGAAGAAAAGTTATAGTAATTGTAATTGAGAGGAGAAGAAGCTGTAATTGAGAGAAGAAAATCTAAAAAAAATATTAGGTTATTCGATTCTAAAAGTTCAGATAGAAATTTTTTCATCAGTTGAGGAAAGTTTGTTACTTTAGAGGTAGAAATTTGTGAATTAAAACAATGGAATTCAATATGGTATAGTCTCACAATGAGATCAGAGAATTAAAGTAGGAAATTCAACAATAATGAGATTTTTGCTCCTAAGCTTCTACTTCCACATTAGAAATTTGACGAATGCACTGAATTAACTACGGGAAGAATTTGCAATCTATTGATATCTTGACCCCTCATCTTTTCAATAAATATCAAGAGAAAATATATAAGCTGAGAATTCTCATACTTCATCTGAATAAAATTATTAACCGAACATAAGTGAGGTCTAGATTCAAGACGACGATTTTGCATTTCTCTTTATGTTTGCTTGTTTGTTTGTTTGTTCCGCATTTACGACAAAACGCGGCTATAGATTATTCTGATGAAATTTGGCAGGAATGTTCCTCTTGAAATTGCGCGTCGATGTATATGTAAGGTTTCTTGAAATATTGCATTTTAAGGATAATATGAAAGGAAATTACCTCCATACTAAAATATTACTATATACTCGTACACATTATCATGAATTAGCATGGTTTAGCATGAATAATTCTATAGTGTGAATTTTCCTATTTTCAGAAGTATAAATGTATTTAGTAATATTTCAGCATGGAGGTAATTCCTTTTCCTCTCATATTATCCTTAAAATGCAATATTTCAAGAAACCTTACATATACATCGACGCGCAATTTCAAGAGGAACATTCCTGTCAAATTTCATCAGAATCTATTGCCGCGTTTTGTACGTAAATGGGGTACAAACAAACAAACAAACAAACAAAAAGCAAACAAACATATAAGAGAAATGCAAAATCGTCGTCTTGAATCTAGACCTCACTTACTATACGTTCGGTCAATAAACACAACGCTCGAAGTTGAAGTGAATCTGATTTAATCAGAAGAAGATATAGGCATTACTGGAATTCGATGGGTAAAATTCTTGCCGAGGGTATTACAATGAAATCCCCGAAAAAATTCCCGCAGAAGAAATACTAGTGCCCGGTTTTTCCAAGCACACTCAAATTTAAGGGACCCTTAAGTTTACATTTCCCATACTTAGAATGGGAAATGTCGGCTGTTCTATCATAATTTGAGGGTCCCTCAAGTTTCAGTGTGCTTGGAAAACCCAGCAATAACTTTTCCTTTTTCCATGGTTGAACCACATCTCATAAGCTATCCAAAAACATATTTGCAGAATCCAATATTTTTCAAGGCTACTGATACTGTTTAGATGGAAATTATAGATTAAAGTACTCTTATGCAGGGTGTTTCAGGAGGAATGTGCAATACTTCTCAGGCTGATTTCTTACACCAAGTGGACAAAAAAGGTCCATGGGACCAACCCCCAAAAACGCTTTGTTACTGAGATAACAATGGCGAAAAATTGAGATTTTTCAAAATATATTAATTTTTCTAATTTTTTAGAGGCTTTAGCGAGGTTCTAGAATAATCAATACCTATGAAAAATTAGCTGGGGAATTCAATAAAACCAGTTCAAGTTTGTAACTTTAACGGTTATTGAGATAATTGGAAAAATAAGCTAAAAACGCCATTTTTCAAGAATAACGGTTATAACTGTATAATGAATCATAAAATTGTATTTTTTTATTAATGTAAGTTGAAGAGAGAGTCGGATTCTGAAGAATAAGTTGAATGGAGGCGATTGTGTAAATCTTACCCAAATCTCAGAAATGGCGATCAGAAATCTCAAAATCGCTATTAAACACAAATTCATCAAAACATAGCACAAGTGATGAATTTGTGTTTAGTAGCGATTTTGCGATTTTTGATCGCCATTTCTGAGAGGGTAAGATTTACACAATCGCCGCCATTTAACTTTTTCTTCAGAATCTGACTCTCTTCAACTTCCATTAAAAAAAATACAATTTTGTGATTCCTTATCCAGTTATAATCCTTATATTTGAAAAATTGCGTTTTTAGCATATTTTTCCAATTATATCGATAACCGTTAAAGTTACAAACTTGGAACTGGTTTTATTAAATTCCCCAGCTAATTTTACATAGGTATTGATTATTCTAGAACCTCGCTAAAGCCTCTAAAAATTAGAAAATATTTTTTGAAAAATCTTAATTTTCCGCCATTGTTATCTCAGTAACAAAGCGTTTTTGGGGGTTGGTCCCATGGAACTTTTTTGTCCACTTGGTGTAAGGAATCAGCCTGAGAAGTATTGCACATTCCTCCTGAAACACCCTGTATATATTATTTTATTTCAATACAACATGTTTCGTTCTTATAAGAGTGATTTTCAAGTGTCAAGTGTGAATAGCTTGACAATTTAACAATTGAAAATTCTCGAAACATGTCAGATCAAATCAAATCACTTTTTATTTTGACATATTACAACTAAAATCGAAATTATTGCACTTTACAGAATTATATAAGCCTTAAAGCCTTATTGACAATAAAAGTCCAGAAACAAAACAAATTGTGCTCACAATCAAAATCATCTTCAATAATAATAAGTCAAAATAAAATACTACTTGCTAAATTAATAATTATTTGTTTGCAAGTAGGTTGCAAGATGTCGTGTTGATTGTTGAAATAGATTATTCAAGGCAAGGGTAATGTGATCTCTAATTCCCATCACCAATTCACATCTTATTTGATTCATTGACATAATAACACAAATCATAACAATGATTTTGGAATACAGTTTTTCTATAGGATAGAAAAACTTTAGGCTTAGTCTGTCCTATTTCTTCCTGGATTTAGATGAATGATAAGTCTGATGCAAGGAAAATTATGTGATTTCGGAGCCCTTCGCACATGAATTTATGAAGAGCTATATTTTCAAACACCGAAATATCATTGGAAAGCTTCATGTCTCTTCTATATTTCAATACAAAACCATTAGTAACTATATTCAATGCATTTCAGTAGGAGCGTGATTCGCTCTTGGATCTAAAAACTTCTACAGTCAACTCAGTTCCACCCTTGGAACAAACTTTGTCTTAGACTGTTCTTAGACATTGTGTGTCTGGAATTCAAGCCTGATGCGTCGATCTTTCAATGTTAGGCATAGATTACGATGAGTTAGGCAGAGTAACAGGGTGCCAAATCAGGACCGATGGGTGGATGAATGTGTCATGAATGGATGGGTCTATTCGGACTTGGTTTGAGGTCCTTGGTTTGTCACATGCGGATGTGCTTTATCGTGATGTAACCTACATCATAGCTGAGTCTCCCTATTGGATGATTTTGGATCAACCTTCCAAGTTTTCAGAAACTCTTAGAGACACAGTATTAATTTAAGCTCGTGGTGAACTGATGATCCCTCGAATTGATGAGTAAATTGAACCATTTCAGCCTGAACTAATCAACGTTTTTCCATTCTTGTTGGCGCCCACTATATATTATCTTCTCTAAAGATATATAAAATATATCCACTAATTAGATATATATACATCCACTAGACCACTGAACCTCTCTCGCTTCTTCACAATTATTTCTGTTCTCCTTTGTTGCGACTTCTTAGTTACAGCGTGGATAAGGCACCACGTATTATCAAATCGAAATTATACTCAATGACCTCGTCAGTATGCAAATTCTAGAATGACGGCAATGTCAGAAATAAAGTTAGAAAAATAATATTGGCGGTTGAACAGTTTTCAATAGAAAATAAATCAAGCTTGCGAGTGATGTATGGGATTTCAAACTAGAAAGAAATGAGAGAAATTCATTTTATTCATGTACACGTTTTTCAAAGTAGAGTATATTGTCATTGCTCGTGAATGAAGTGGAGAGCTACGAGTATTTAAGCGAAAGCTAGTAAGAAAGGTGAGCGAACTAGCACCTCTGCTTATGAATGAACGAATGCCGTCAACCTATTGTTTTCCCACAAAGTTGAGATCGCGTGAATGACTTTTGAGAAAATAATAAAGACGTTCGTTTGTTTTTAGCACAATGGAAGATAAAAAGACAACGATTTTCTACCATTTTCATGCATTCAATAAACAGCGAGATTCTCCACTACGGTATCTAACTTTCTGTTCTAGCTCTGGAAACTCTGTTAGTATAAGAAGCAGAAAATTTTGGTAGGTAATCAAGCTAGAATTATTCTGCTCCAATTCAACCACAATATACGAATTTTCTGACATTTTAGTTACATTGCATCTACTTAATTTATTAAAAATTGAAAGTATTTCACTTGTAAATTTGAAAATGTTGGATTGTCTGACTACAATTAATTAAAAAAAAAATCTTATTGGAAAGGAGCAAACAAGTCGAATGTTTCTGGGACTTGTCTGTGGTGTGATAGCAGAAACCCCTTTTTTCAATTTTTTGATTTCATCAAGAAGCTCTCCGATTTAATGCCTGAGTATTAGTGATTGGAAAAAAGAATACATGTATGACTCATTCTGTTCTTGAGGATGTAAAGAGAATTCATTGATGAAGAATCGTTGAACGTTTCTCCAAACTGATATAAGAGATTCAATACAGTAAAATAGTAGGCTATACTGTACTATTTTGCATTCTTACCATTTAAACTACTAACTTCGTACCGTTAAACTTTTAATCATTGTAATTTGTTACAATATAAAATCGTTCGACGGCAGTACATTAGGATATCATTCTTATAGTTACGTAAGGTCTTTCTTACATGCGAGAGTAGCGTATTGGAGATCGACACTCCCAAACTTCAATAATATAAACGCATATATTATTCCAGTATTCATGAAATATACTTCAAAATAACTGCAGGTGATCAGTAATAATAGAAAAGAGGGGTGCTATAATATGGTGTAAATGGAAAATCCATTGAACAAGATCTTGAAGTCGAGAACGAGATCTATAATCTCGAAAGAGATTTTTTGAAAAATCCACTTCAGAACAATTTAATAGAAAATTGTTATTCACATTTCAATGAAGATCATCCTGTAGAAATGCTGGTAATGAAACCATTTTGCTATTTGAAATTCACAGAAGCGGCTGTATGAATGAGTAAATTTTACCCATCTCGATTCAAGTTCACACAGCGTCTGTGAGACAGAGTCGGGGGAAAACTCATCTTGGAATGCATGGTTGGGCGAAGAGAAGCTGAATAACAAATGTGTCTTGTCTAGTGTAACTGACCAAAGCTGGAAACTTTCAGAGGCAGTGAGGCGGTCAAGTTTTTGTGTACAAATGTTATACCTTATAAGAGTTGAAATAACAGCGGACTTTATAGTCTTGGAACTGCCATCACATTCGAATTCCGTCGGTGTTTCAGATAAAACTTGCTCTTATCTTGATAAATTAGAATCGAGGTGGTTGTGTTGCCAGCGCCTGTGAACATTTCGGACTCTTTAGTGTCCTCCGTGAGTTCAGCAAAATACAAATAGACTAGACACATTTTGTCCTTGCAAAAAATTACCCAATTCGTTTGTATTGCGGGAGACAATCTATTCTGTTCAAATTAAGGGACGGGAAATCTGGGAACAACAGGTTTCTCACCCTTCTCTACAATACCGGTATTAAAAATTCTCTGTTGAATCGGTTTTCGAAACTCAAACAACTTCCCTCATATCTTAGTTTCCGCAAAACTCAATCTCAACCTTAACAATTGATATTATTTCAAAACTTACTATATCAGTGGAAAAAGTTATCGCTTTTTAATTATAATGTGTCTCATTTCAAGCAATGCGTGGCACTAGTAAGTAACCAATTACGCTCCACTCACTTCTTGAGCAAGTAAGCGTTTGAGGGTAGCTAAATATTATTGAAATGGATATCATGAATTTTATAAACTTCAAGATCATTTTTTTTAAGGATGATCTTTTTCTTAGGAGACAAACTAAGAAGGAGTTTTGGAACAGAGCTCTATAATCATCATTGAATCCTACATACTGAACAAATCATTTTTTCAAGTTACTTCGTTCTCTAATATGCTTCAGTTTAGTAAATTATCAGGTTCTATCAGTTGTTCACTTCAAATCCTCATATTCTTGTTTCTTGTTTTTTTACAAAAATGAAAAACTTATTCGTGTTTACTTGTAAAAAAATTCGCTCCGGCAGCTGGCGGTCGGAAAGAGTGCATTTCAAATTCTATGATGGCTCGAATCATATGACTCATAATGAGCTATTCAGGGTATGAATTTAAAGGTGCCGTTTTCGAAAAACCCATAAAAAACACAATTTTCGGCATATTATTCGCAATTTTCTCCGCCATTTTTGATTGGATTTTTTCCGTTGATGGCTCAAATTGAAGGGCATAATAAGGCTATTATACACACCAATTTTCAAAACGATCAAGTCATTGGTCAATTTGTAGTGATTTTTCAAAATTTTCATCCCCTAATTTCACCCCCTTCCCTTGGACCAATTTGGCTGGTTAACGAACTTGACCGAGATATTAACACTAATGATTTTTATGCAAAATTTGGTCGCTCTCCGACAAGCCCTTCCGGAGTTATCGTGTTAACAAGAATCTGTACATATATAAATAGAGATAGAGAGATATATATATATTGTTACATATATATAGAGATATATGAATTTGAACGGACATCAGATTCGTGTTCTGGGGGCTCGGAAACGTGTAAAAAGTATATCGCATCATATATTTGCGATTATCCGGTCAAGACCAATAGTGCATTTTTCAAATGAAATGCACTAAAAGGGATAAGCAAAAAGGGATTTCCTGACAAATTGTTGCTATAAAATCTTAATTATATCGTTAGCTGTAGTCATAAACTGTCTTTGAATCATAAACTCGTGTTTGGTAGATGAAAATCGATAACATTTATATACATTTGATTTTTATCACCGGCAATCCAATTACGAAAAGCTTAAAGCCTTCTACACTTCAGCAAAGCTTATGAAGTATTTTGTGAGGAAATGAGTATCAGAAACACTGTCAATTCAGGAAAACCATCCAAATGAGTTTGCCATTTCCTGTGAAAAACGGTATCATTGCTACAGGCAAATGAGAAAAGTCAGTATTGAAGTTGGTCAACTTTGTTAACATTTTCAAATACCAGAAATGATTTCATTCAACTAGAAGTTTCCTCAGAAAAACCGCATGCTTATTAATATTATTCACAAGCTCCATCGGATCATGAAATCTTCATCATATTCGTCGAGGAGATTTATGAAGTGGTAACGATCCTACATTGTTCATTACCACGGTAGAAATGCAAGAAGTCAACTACTTTATTCAAATTTAGATTAGAAACTTCTTAATTTATTCACAAAAGTTCCAATGAGGTTCAGAAGAATGTTTTTCAGATTTTACTGTAGATTTTCCCTTTTTTCTGGTGAAACATCTCGTGAATTCTGATGTTTTTTTAGTACGCCCTACTTCTTTTGGTGAAGAATTTATCTAATTTCAAATTTTCTAGAAGTTGCAACTGCAGTTTGTAATATTCCAATTAGGATGCAAATAATCTTCTCAAGTAGCGAACAGAGCATATACTTTTGAATCTATGTGCATGTGTTTTCAGTTTTCAAGCTACGTTGATATTTTCCTCAAACGATTGTACTTTTGGATTGAAATTGAATTTTCTATAGTCAAGAAAATTGAAAATTCATCGCTCATCCAAATTTGTAAAGAAAATAGCTCGTAAATATGGTAAAAAATACATTGAAAATACTTCAATAATAGATTTTATGCCACTTATAGCAATTTAGCTTCATTCATTAGTCAACAATATTACCGCCCATTCAATCAAGGCTGTATACTCGAAAGACAGGTGGTTTGTAGCGCCCCAAGGCAAGAACAACCGCGGTGCCCCCAAACTATCCCTACGTTCAAATGTTCACTACCACGCTGTCTACTACAGTTCACATACCGGTACTATGTTCATGTTCGAATGTAAGCTGTGGCGGATCCAGTTAGGGGGTCAAAGAGGATTATCTGGGAAAGAATTTTGAACAATGTAACTGAAAACTCGTGTTTCAGACAATCTAGAGTAAACCTTATCATTTTTTTGTAATTTAAATCTATAGTTTTCAATTGGATTTATACATTAATAATATACGGAATGTTCCAGGAGAAATGAGTAATACTTCCTAGGCTGATTCCTTACACCAATTAGAGAAAAACGTCCCATAAGACTCACCCCTAGGGTGGAGTGAAAAATGAAAATTTTTGATAATCGTGATGGAATACCCGGGAGTAGTTGCCAAATTGGGAGTTAATAAGAACCTCAAAATTTGGGTTCAGAGAATTAACATCTTCAGGTGCCCCAAAGGCATCAAAGTTTGAAGAATTTAGCAAAAATTGAACTTTTTTAAAAATTTTGCTAAAAATTTTACTTTTTAGAATCGTGATGGAATATGAATTTTAGTTCTGTTTAAGGTCTCAATTGATCACCAAAAAAATCTCAACACTCTAAATTTATATTGAAAGGTGCTCCAAAGGTGTTGAAAATCTTGATATTTTGTTGATAATAGGAAGATTTCGAAAGTCTTTAAACGTTTTCAAACTGGGTTTTGGAGTTGAAAATGTGATATAATTTCACATTAACGGCAATTTTTAATGTGCTTCATGCAATACAACTTGATAACAATTGATTGAAAGGAACAAATAAATGTTTGCAGTTGGTCCTTTTTCAAGACATGTGACCTGGACATCAGGGAAGTGAAATAGAATGACAACCTTTTTTCAAGCAGTGAATATTATCAACTTTACATTAATATGTATTAATAGTTAGTATTGAACTATGATTAATTTTGAATTCAATGGCAGAATCATTCATAACATTCAAATAAACCAAGAAATCAATGCTTATTGGCTCAGATGCCAGCTACAGTCAAATGAATTACGTTGTATCAAATCGTTGTATTATCAAAACGTTGTACCTAACTTATTTTTAGTGTTGATGGGTTCTAAGCTGCTGCTACCCATCGTGGATTCCAATAAGAAATTATCCTTTATGAGCCAAGTTCAAATTGTTAAGTGACACAAACCAACAAAATCTAAAAAAATGAAAAATTGGAAAATTTTAAAAGTTTAAAGTTGATTCAATGCTTTCATAGTTCAAAATCTAATACAGTTTTCTATTTCAGGTTCTATTCATCATATCTTGATCCTTATTATAAAATATAGCAGTCATAATGATTAAAAATGTTTAATTGTAGGTCATGAAACCATTTCATTAACAAACTGGAATAGAATGGTACGTATATCATACTCCAATCTATCAACCCTAAATAGTGTTGACTTGACTCAAATGAGTACAATCTATTGCGGTTAAACCAAGATTCTCATATTGATTCGTTTTTCCAAGCTCAATATTTACAATTACTTACCTATTTTACCAACATACAATGTGGCCTGTCACTTTAAAAAAAATCAGTTTGTGTGGGGGAGGACAACACACTGTACTATTCATGTACGGTACCAATGATAAATTACTAAATTTGTGCATAGAATGGATGATTATCATTTGCAAACCGAAAGTGCAATTAACACACTGGACGAGTCTGGAATCACTGATGTCTCAAATAATAAAATAAAATAATTTCTGTCAATTAGCTATGAAATGATAGTGATGAAGTGATTTAAATGTGGCTGGGGAAAATAAACAAGCTAACTATTGTTATTCCGACATATTGATGCTACTGTATTCAATTCCATCAGGTATGAAAATCAATAGATCATACACATTAGATTCAAATCAATAGATTAGATCCAGGTTTATAGATTGGAGTATGATGTGCCATTCTATTTTACTTTGCTGATAAAACGGTTACATGGCCTACAATATTAAAAATTTTTAACAACTATTATGACTATGACTATTATATTTGATAATTACGATCAAGATGTAATGAATAGAACCTGAACTGTATTTGATTTTGAACTTGAAAAGCATTGAATCAAGCTTCAAACTTTTAAAATTTTCCAATTTTTCATTTTTTTTAGATTTTGTTGGTTTGTGTCACTTAACAATTTGAACTTGGCTCATACTGTACTGGCAATTGGTCTCTCGGTGAGGGTGATCTATCTGTGAACGTGATGGTAAGTCACGAACACTGTGAACTGCACTTGGATGAGTGACCGGTTCTGGCCAAGTACACATTGGCGAGGTGGAACAACCCATAAGGGTCTCCCCACCAATAAAAGCCATAAGAATATATATATATATATATATATATATATATACTTGGCTCATAAAGGATAATTTTTATTGGAATCCACGATGGGTAGCAGCATCTTAGAACCCATCAACACTAAAAATAAGTTAGGTACAACGTTTCACCATTTTAATGTTGAATAAGCAATATAATGGTAATTCATTTGACTGTAGCTGGCATCTGAGCCAATAAGCATCGATTTCTTGGTTTATTTGAATGTTATGAATGATTCTGCCATATAATTCAAAATTATTCATAGTTCAATAGTAACTATTAATACAAATTAATGTAAAGTTGATAATATTCACTGCTTGAAAAAAGGTTGTCATTCTATTTCACTTCCCTGATATCCAGGTCACATGTCTTGAAAAAGGACCAATTGCAAACATTTATTTGTTCCTTTCAATCAATTGTTATCAAGTTGTATTGCAAGAAGCACATTTGAAATGGCCGTTAATATGAAATTAAACCACATTTTCAACTCCTAAACCCAGTTTGAAAACGTTCAAACACTTTGAAATTTTTCAATTTTTAACAAAATATCAAGATTTTCAACCCCTCTGGGGCACCTTTCAATGTAAATTTCATTTTCAATTTATTTATTCACACACACACACACACATAAGATACATCAATATGAAATAAAAAAAACATTACAGTATAAAATAAATAACATAAATATGAGAACACATTACAATATTGGAAGGCAATTTATACATGTTATGTGGTGAAGAAGGGTAGAGGATCAAAAGTTCTTCCAACTATGGCTACCCATGTCATAGGAAGGCTTTTGATCCTTGGAATTTTTGGAAAGGATTGGGAAAGGGATGTGATAGAGCACAAGTAGGGGAAGTGAGCGCACTAATCAGAAAAGTTCTCTGTAAACTTATTATAGTTCTCAAAGATAGAAGAAGTAGTTAATTTTGATCCAAGCATTGATATCTGTTTTTACTTTTTTTGTTATCTTGGCACAGCTAATAATTTGTTCAGGAATTTTATTTATAATTTTAGTGCTTAAATATATGAGTTGTCTTCTAATATTTTCAATGTTAATATGATAGATTAGGTACTTATTTGAGGTGGGTCTTAAATTGTATTGATTATTGATAGTATTATTAGTGCAAATGAAATTATTTTTATATTTAAATATATACTTCACTACATTCATTACATACAACTGTCTAACTGTCAACACGTTAAACTCTTCAAAAGTCAGGTTGGTTGGGAAAAGTCTAGGCTTATTTAAGATTGTTTTAATGATTGATTTTTGAATTATGAAAAGCTCTTCCAAGTGAGAATTATAACAGCCCCCATACTGAAATACCATACTGAATTATGGACTGTACCAGTGCAAAGTATACCATTTTAAGATGACTTGAGCTTAGAATTTTTTTGCTCCGTAGAATTTATAAGAAAGATATCTGATTCTTTTGCATAAAAATTTGATATGGATGTCCCACTTCAAATATTCATCTATTATGACGCCTAGATATTTTGTGCTTGTTACTCTTTTTATCATGGGACAAGTGCAGTTATTGAAGTTCATGTTGCAGTTTGAATGTAGTCTCAGATTCATATTTTCGTCGGGTTTACCAGTTGTATTGAGTGCAAAGGTGATGTAATTGGTTTTATCAATGTTCAAGCTCAAAGTGTTTTCGTCTAACCATTTTTTAATGAGAAAACAATTCTGTTCTGCAATTTCATGAGCCTCGATCCATGATTTTCCATAGAAAACAGCTGCAGTGTCATCTGCGAATGATATAGTTGTTGAGTTTTCTAGTTTCAGGCTCAGTAAATCATTCACATAAATAATAAAAAGGATTGGTGAAAGTACAGTTCTCTGAGGCAACCCGTAAGATGTCATTTTAGAGTTATCAGTACATCCATTTATTGTTAAAGACTGTGTTTTATCTCTCAAATAGCTTTTAATTAATTCAAGAAAAATTCCCTTAAGCCATATTTCTCGAGTTTATTGTAAAGGGAGTAATGTGGAATAGTATCAAAAGCTTTTTTGATATCCAAGAAAACCGCTATAGATTTGTAATTGGAATTCAGGTTTTGTGAAACAGTATTAGCAAATTTAATTAATGCATCTTCCGTACTCTTCTCAGCCTGAAATCCAAATTGATTCTCATTTATTATTTTATGTTTGCTCAGAAACAGGACTAATCTCTTCTTTATAATCTTTTCCATAATTTTTGCCAGATTACTGATAAGACTGATTGGCCTGTAATTGCCAGGATTTGATGGATCTCCTTACTTGAAGAGAGGTTTTATTTTGGCTTTTTTGAAGTGTTTGGGGAAGTAGCCTTGCTCAAAACATTTATTAAAAATCGCGGCTAGTGGTTGTGAAATAGTGTGGCCTATTTGCTTGAGTACTGTGTTATTGAGATTATCCATTCCTGGGGCGCAATTATTCTTCAGCTCTTTTATTGTCTCTTCAATTTCTCTAGAATCTGTTGGTCTCATGAAGAAGGAATTCAGTAGAGGTGTTTCGGTTATATCGTTGTTGTGATCAAAGTTGGGAGAATTTGCAAGTTCATTGTTCAAAGCTATAGCCTGTCTTTCACCAACATTGGTCAAAAAGTCATTCAGCCTCTTGGCCTCAACTCTGATCCTGTTACACTTCTTTTTTCCTTCCCCGATTGCCTCATTAATACTCCTCCAAAGCTTTGAACTATTGTTTTGACATTGCTCTATTTAAACTTTATAATATTTCTCCTTCGCTTCACTTATGAGCCTATTCAATGTGTTCCGATAAATTCTGTATTCATTTATTGAATCAGCATTTGCAGGACCTTTCCTTATTCTATCATGCATTCTATCCCGTATAGTAATTGATCTAATTATTCCTTGCATTATCCAAGGCTTCAAAGGGCGATTTCGGCGAGGAATGTTTATCTCAGTTTTGACTGAATTAATAATACCATTTAACCGTTCCACAAACTTTTCAACAAGTATATCTATATCTTCATTTCCAAAAATTGTATTCCAGTTTTCTTTTTCTAATTTTTCAGCAAGAAGTCTGTAGTTGTTTGATATTTTTATGCTGTTTGCAGGCATATTTCTATTTGAAGTGGTTTCGGAATTCCGTTCATTACCTAAATGTAATAGAACCGAATAATGATCCGTTATTGTTGTCTTGAAGATGTTCCCAAATATAAAGCTGAAATTGCTATTTGTGTTTTTGGAAAAGATATGATCTATGCACGATTCAGATGTGGTTGATACTCTAGTACTTCCATTTATATGAGATTTAAAGCCTTTGCTCATTAAAATATGCATGTATTCCTGAACCTGTATACTAGTTGATTGAATATTTATATTTATATCACCAACCATACAAACACTCATTGAATTGGGTATACTGTCAAGGAAATGGTTTAGGCTGTTGACAAAATTCTCGGTGTTATGATTACTGGGTGATCTATAAATTCCTATAACTCTGAACATTTTATCATTTGGTGTTTTCAAGTCCAAGCACAACGAGTTTGCATCAACAATGTCACAAGCGATCACACTGACATCAATATTATCTCTAATATAAATGCACAGACTGTCGAATTTGTTAATTTTCGAATATTTATTCACTACGGTGTAACCTGGGATCTTTTAAGTAAATGGAATGTTCTCGGTTAGCCAAGTTTCAGTAAGAACTATTACATGGATATCTGTTTTTAAGTTGTTTATACAACAGATTAACTGATTGAAATTTGCATGAAGGCTGCGGATATTGGTCGAGAAGATATTTAAGAATTCAATATTTTTCCCATTTATTGGAGGAACATAATTGATATACTCATCGATTTCAGGAGTGATGTTATCAATTTCCAGCAAAGTAAGAATTTCATCAATATCAGCCATGATCAAGTCTGTTATCAAGCATGCATAATCCATCCCTGTTCCACTTTTCAAGATCGGCTTCATTTGTTGTTCTAAATTTATCAATGAGTTTGTCTATTGCATCTTTTTCTACACTCGTGGTTAAATATCTGAAAGTATTGGTGTGGCGTGGAAGAGCAACTATTGCATGTTTGATACTGTTATAAATGTCTCTGTTCCGGTAATCTACTCTAATTAATACTACGTTTTTAGATGTTAGTCCTTGCGCTTCGTGAATAGTATGAAGTTTCCATCCTTTCCAAGTATTTACTCCCCAATTTAGGGCTTCAGCTACTCTTTGTTTCTCCTCCTGTGTGAAGGTCAAAAAAGGGTCTCCGAGAATATAAAATGATGTTCACCTAATCTATGTGTCGGAAGTATGGATGAGATTTTACTATTTAGCGTAGGTACCGATGATGTTATAGTGGGGGGAAAGTGCATAGCAAACATCTACTGGGCATCTGCGGGTTTTTGAAAGGTATGCATACGGCTCACAGAAGCCACACATTTCATGCCATTTCGTTTCCAAGGAGCTTCTCTCAATGTAAGGTAACTGTTGTGAGTCACCAACTACAATTATTTCTTGTGCTCTACTCAATTCAGCTATGTAACCAATGTAACCAGCATGCATTAACTTCATCAATGAAAACTCTTTCATAAGTTTTTTTCACCTGAGCTATTTATAATGTAAGATCCCACAGTTCTATAATCTAAGTTTATGCTCCTTTCATCATCGATATCATGCATCCTAACCACTTCTTCACGAATAGATTTTATGCCAGCTCGAGTTTGACTAAGGACAAGGTCTTTTCCAGGATTATGCTTAGAAACTATAAAGTAGGATTTCCCACAACCAGGTACTCCGTCATACCATTTGATATTGGGTAATTTACAATCCTTGAAGTTTAATTTATTTATATTCGCTAATAATTTGCCATTAAGCATAAGTATTGTATCTTTGGTCACCAGGACGTATCTTTCCGTAGTTTCAAATCTTGATTGGTGAGGCTGGAATTGAACGTACTTCCCTCCCTCTTCCAAACAAAAACCCATTGTATAAACTAAGTTTGTTTTAAAAAGAAATAGCTTTATTGTATTATCGTAAATATTCATACTCTATCTCAAGATATCCATAATTTATCCGTTCGAGCTTGCAATGTTGGACTGTGTTATTACTGAGAGAATTTGTTTGTATATCTTCGCATTTTCTGTATCAGTCTTTTGAATAATGTGACGAAGTTCTATCATAGAGTTTAAGTAAACTTCGAGTTTTGTATTGCCCGAGAAAAATCCTATTGGGGTTTCTGGTGGACAATTCGAACTATCAGAAATATCAGGGATGTTGAGAAATTTAAGTTCACAGTAATCACGGTACGCGAATACAAATCTAAGACTATCCGCCTCGAGCACATTACTCAATAGATTAGTGGCAGTCATCTCAAGAAAATCATTGAAACAATCAACACCTAAAATTAATGGATAATTTGTTTTAGCCCATTCGTTTAAAATTTTAAAAATTGAAAAGAAGTTAAGCTCAATCTCTTTAGTACATTCTATCAATAATAATGGATTATTATTTATATGGTTTTGAAAGAGTTTGATATTAGTATTTTTTAATTGGTCAAGCTGTTTCCATTCTTCATGTGTAAACTTAGATTTTTCCCGTTAGAGCTGCGAATCCTTTGGATGTTTTAAAGTTACCCTTACTTAATTTAACAAAACTTATCATTACATCTACATGTTCACCAAAATTATATACAAGATTTACTCTACTTTTAGGAGTTTTACAGGTTGAGTTGAAGACTTCTATACGATTTAGAACTTGGGCGAGACCTACATTTTGGGGCTCATAACTCATGGAGCTATTGCTAATTTTTTTATTTCTTAATTTATTAATTAATTTTTTAAATACCATAATCTGTTTTATCTATAATTTGTTGTAGCGCTTTTCGGTAGGTGGGGCAATCTTTATCATTTGCTTTATGATTGTGATTTTTTTCATTGTTCGAGCAGTTAGTGCAGCATGGACTTTTTTCTTTGTTTGGGCATTCCTTGATGTCATGACCCTTAACGGCACAGTGTGCGCAAGTACTTTGGCTATCAGGACAATGTTTACTTACATGGTTCAGTTTCTGGCACTTAAAACACCTTGCTGTATAGTCGCGAACTCTACAGGAATTCCAGTCTATAAGTATTCTCTGTTTGTTTATCATTTCCTTCCTAATTTCACCCGAACATTCAATGACCCAGTGGACAGTTTTCTCATTTTTTGGCCCTAGCTTGAATTTTGGCTTAAAGTTTGTGCAGAATTTATTTTTATCCATTAAGGAAAAGTTACGCTCATAAATTTCCTCTGTTAACTCATTGATTTCCATATCACTACAAACATTGTATATTATTACTTTTGGCTTCCTGATTAGTGATAGTGATTAGTAATATTTTATTACTGAAAAAATCTTTTTCAGTCTTAGGGTCTAGCACCAGCAGTAATCCACCTCCTCTGACGTTGACGGCTTTTTTATCTTAAGATTCTGCTCTCTACTAATGTTCTTTTTCAAAATTTTTCGGATATTTTCACTGCTCTGTTTCTCGTCTGTAGTATCGTTCTCCGGTTTCACAATCAAGACGTTCTCTTTTGGCGTGATTTTCCTCACCTTGGGCTCTGTTTTGGTTGGTTTGGCTGTTGGTTGTGCGGCTGCTTCTCCGGTTTGGCCAGCAGCATCAGCTGCCTTCCTCCTAGTCGGTAGTTGGACCACCTCCGCGAAAGATTTTTTTGCGTTTTGACCGTTGGTCATCCCCACCGCAAGCTTCGCAACACTTTGTTCAATTTTCTCAATTCTCTCCTAAACTTTTGCGTCGGCCTCCGCAACATCGTATCTGGTTTCCGCTCTTTCTGTAATTATACAAAGTCTATTGCTCAGTTCAAGGAAATTATCGTAGTCCTCTCTTGATAACTTCCTTTTCAAGTTATAGACTTCCGATCCCAATTTCAATAATTCTTTTTGCACATTTTTAAAGTTTTTTATTTCAATTTGAATCTTTTTTTCGCTGTTCACAATGTCATCCTCCTCATTTTCATGTTCTACTTTGGATGGCGAATGGAATAGATCATTGTCCTCGTATTCCGGCTGTAGATTCCCCGGTAATGTAACTGGATCACCCATTTCGTTGATTGTTGTTTACAAAACACGAAAGAAGAAACACGAAAGGAAGAGACCTAACATAGTTCACAAACAAATTATTCAGGTTCGATTGGAAGTTATTTTAAATCCTTGAGTTGGCGAAATTCACTTTAAATACTATTGAAAATTGAAACACTGGCTATTGCAAGCTCGGCGTATTTTTGTTCCACTTTTTCACTATTACACTACTGACTACTGTATAAGCCTACTACGACTGCTAACTAAAAACGGTGTTGACTCTACGACGTCTGAACTAGAACTGAAATTAAGAGTGTCAAGATTTTTTTGGTGATCAATTGAGACCTTAAACTAAACTAAAATTCATATTTCATCACAATTCTGAAAAGTAAAATTTTTAAAAAAAGTTCAATTTTTGCTAAATTCTTCAAACTTTGATGCCTTTGGGGCACCTGAAGATGTTATATCTCTGAACCCAAATTTTGAGGGTCTCATTTACTCCCAATTTGGCAACTACTCCCGGGTATTCCATCACGATTATCAAAAATTTCCATTTTTCACTCCACCCTACTCACCCCCCAGAAACGCTTTACAATGGATAACAATGGCGGAAAATTGACATATTTCGAAAAATATTAACTTTTTCTAATTTTTAAAGGCTCCATTTGGGTTCTACGATTGTTAAATGTAGAATTAGCTGCGGAATTCAATGAAACCTGTTAGAAGTTTGTAACTTCAACGGTTAGTGAAATAATTGGGAAAATATTCTAAAAAGACACAATATTTCAACAATTAAGGGTATAACTGGATATAAAATAATAAATTTGTAATTTTAATAGATTGAAGTGGTTTCTTCAAATAAAAACCTTTTTAAATTACTAATCACAAAACGAGACTTCAGAAATTGTACAAAATAATTTAATTAACATCTATATGAGAGACAGGATGTTGATGCGACGATTGCTTACTCATCAAGTATTCATTTATTTTACATTCACTATTACAAGTTGTTCAAATCTAAAAATGGGGAAAAAATTTACGGGGAAAATTTATGGGGATTTTTTATGGGGAAAAATTTGCCGAGGCGCCCCCAGGCCGCGGCGCCCAAGGCGATCGCCTCGGTCGCCTCACCCACAAGACGGCCCTGCATATAGAATGTAGTAATAGGTCTATCTAAACACATTGGTACACTTGGTACAAGAGAACAAGACTCACTTCAAGTTATTCAGGTACTTATTCACAAGATTCGAAGAACATATTTAATATGGTTTCATTATTAGCATGTAATTTTTCTGTTCAAAATAACACGATTCAATTGTTCTAGACAGTAAATTTTCCCAATTCAAGTGAAATAACATAGCTTACATTATTCACTCCTTTTATTCATCACATGAGTAACATCATAGCTACCTTTAAACCTAAATGGAGCTATTATATAATTATATATATTATTATATAATAAATGGCAACATTTTATACTCTTCTCAATTTGAAAGTTCTAAACTGTTATCTTGAGTCTTCAATTAACATGAAAAAGTAATTACATTCTAAGGTGAAACGTGCTTTTCATAAATGAAGTTAGATCAGCTATACAGCAGTTTTGAAATTTATGCGTTGAATCCTTCAATAGGATATTCACCTAGAAACATTTTATTGGCTGACAGCTATCTAACCATATATACCTCGAAACATTTAACACTTTTCGCTTTCCTCCTGCCTTGAGAAAACTTTCCAATGTTTTTCATTCCTTATTATCAACCAGATCAACCTATTAAATCAAAAGGCTTATTCAAGAGTATCAAATCTCATGACACTATCAAGTAGCCTATTCATCAAGTCTTCTTCTATCCATGAACTATTCATAATTATTCCATCTTGATAAATTCAGCACATTGAATTCTCCATTTTTATCAATGTTCATCTTAAATTTCTTTAGTAGGCTATAAACAGGGTGGCCCACGATATGATGAAACATTTAGTTTTGTCATAGAAAGTTTATTGTGAAAGCAATACTGAAAAATGAGTTATAATTTAATTTGTCTACTGTGTTCCTGGAGATTAGTTCAGGCCATTACATATTCAACCGAGGATAAGTGTCGCCGAATCACCAATAATGTAGGCGTTCGTGTTGAAGCAGTTATCAGACCAGATATGTGATGGCCAGAAACTAATCTCCAGGAATACAGAAGACAAATTTTATCTCATTTTTCTGTATTGCTTTCACAATAAACTTTCTATGACAAAACTACTGTTTTGAACTAATACAAAACTAAATGTTTCATTATATCGTGCACCAACCTGTAGTATCTAGTATTCTATAGATACCGTATAATAAGATTATACAGTCTGATTAATCTGATTATACAGGCTCTATATAGTATAAAGACTGGAGTTTTGTAATTTATGAATGTACATAGATTTTCATCAGTTGGACAGCTGGAAACTTGAGGACCACTCTTATCATTGGAATAGACTCAATTATATCTCGTCCAGAAATGCTCGTATAAATAGGCATTCCAAACGTGACTGACAAGTTCATTGCAGTCGCGTCGCGTCGCGGAGCAGCATAGCAGCATTCATTATGTTTCTAATAGCCTGATCATCGTTTGACGCTATGGAACATGAAGAGGCCAAATGCATTGACCTGCCGTCCGAAGAAGCTAGCTAATAGAGCTAGCTGTTAAAAGTATTGACACAACACTTAGGAAGGAATCTTAAAATCATTCCGAATAACTTGTCACTCCCATTTGCAGCACATTATAACCAGAGAGAATAGAATGTTCTCTCTGATTAAAACTTCATTGGAATGAATGGCAGCGAGAGCTGTCTATTGACGAATTGAACATATTTGTGTGTGCCGCATGAACTCTTATTGGGACTCTTCATCTTTATTGGTTTAAACTTAGCCTTGATGAATAAGCACCTTCGAATACCGTGCATAAACAAGCAGATGAAGCAAGTATGATGGCTTGTTATACAACTTGAGTAAACAGTTCGAAAATCAAACAAACTCTTCAAAATGTATGCAATCAGTTTCAATGACTAACGAATTTTATTTGTCAAGAACCTCTGAAACGGACGTTGGCTTTCAACTGTCGTGTCTAACAGTTGACTGATCAGCTCTTGACGCTCATTTCATGAATAATCAACATTTTTTCCACTTTATGACGGGAGGCATGGCACATCGACTATAATTCCTTGCATCCAGGAACTATTTAGTGAAAAATTCTTGAACGTTGGCAATGTTATTACTGGTTCGTGTAACAATCTGCAATGTGGATAGAACACAATGAATACTGCACAGATATCCAGGATCATTCCGTAGTATTCGTACTAAGTATCAAATTCCACCACAAAGCATAATTCCTCAAAGTTCCAACCAATTAAAACTCACCATTGCTGAGCCGCAAGAGAAAGTCATACTAGGAAGGAAACAGAGTCGTTCAATTATTGCTAGAGCTTCGTGCAACGCTCATAGAAATGCTTGTCTTGAAAAATAAATCCTTACTTCGTATCAAACAACGAATAAGTTTAACGTTGTATTGTTTAGAGGACGTTTGCCTCGGTAGTATTAGATGAGAGTGTTGTAGCAGAGTGGAGAGTACCGGTCGACGCACGTGGTCCAAAGCAGACAAGACTTCTTTCCGTCAGGAGGGCAATGAACACAACAAGAAAAAAAACGAGGAATGAGAAGAAGAGGCAGCGACTGTCTCGCACCAACTTGTTGACTTAGTTCTGTTCGTAGCAGCGGCAAGATTATCATTCGTGCAAACGTTGGATTTTTCAAGAATTTCAGGATCGGAATAAAGTAAAGCCAAACTAAACACCACCCGCGCTCAAAGCAGGTGGGCGGAGGACGGCTGGCTATTTGCATTGCATTCTCACAGTACAGGAGGAGAGCTTCGGCTTGGTCATTAATTAACACCGGATCGCGACGAACATCCCGGGCCGCGCCCTTCTGGCAAGCGAGTGCCTCCTCCGAATTTCAACCTCCTCACTAATCATAATAAATCACCTGTCTCCCCCTCCCCCTCCCACTACCTCATGACTGTCATCGACAACCTTCGTGTCGCACCAGCACCAGCATCCCAAGACAGCATCCCGTTCCAACAGATTCTCAACAATCACGAACGGTTTTCCTTTTTTTAAACTCATCCTACCTCCATGAAAAAACACTCTCCAGCTTCCAAATATTTTCATTCGGCTTCCACTTCTTCCCTTCTTTTGTCCTGAATTCAACCAACTACTGCACTTTTTCTCCAACCCCTGTAAAAAGAACAACGCAAAGTATTCCAATCCGTGTCTCTTTCTTAACGTTCTATTTGTGTCGTCGTTTTTGCAGGCTCTTTGTGCTCCCACTTCCTAATAACCCAATCAATTCGTACACTTTACGGTCCTCTCATTTTTCTCACTATTGTTCATTCAGTCACGTACTCAGCGAACAATCAACTTTTTCAAGAATTCTCAACTTGTCTCAGTCAACTGATGAAGATTTAATGGGCAGAAACTGGAGGAAGAGTCACAATATAATGGAGAGGAGAGTAGAAACGTCTCAGTTTCACATAAATAGTCATTCAAATGAAAGAACGGAACAAACATTAAGCAAGTGGAATAAAGAAGAACAGTGATGATACCTCCCAGATAGCACATAAGCTTATTTCAAGCTTAAAATTTCGTGGATTTTGAATTGAAAGTTACAGTTTGATCATATCAGCTTGATTCAAACTTGTAACAGGCTGTGAGTGATCAAGTTGTAAGTTTCAAACTTGTAAAAAAGCTGTAATTTTCAATCTTATAATCAACCTTTAATGTTCCAGCTACAGTCCAGCTTATTTCAAGCTGTAAATTTAGTGGGGTTTGAATTGGAATTCACAGTTTGATCAAACTAGCTTGGTTCAGGCTGTAAGTAATCTAGCTGGAAGTTTTGAGCTTGCAACAAGCTAGATTTTTTAATCTTAAATAATCAGCATTGAATGATCCAGCTACAGTCCAGCTTGTTTCAAGCTGTCTTTCTGGAGACAAAGTCCTTTGCACTATCACGTGACTAACATAGTTCATTCAACTACCACGAGTAGCGCTGTGTCAACTTTCAACTTTGAAGCATATGTTTACCAAATTCATTTTCGCATCATTTATTTTGATCAACCAACTTATGGATTTTCTATTACGAAAACTTTACATTATTTATAAACACGCAAAGGTAAGTGGAATACGTTCATTTGATTTCATTGTACATGGGATATTATTTTAGTATTGTCCAAAAGTAAATGAATTCCAAATTGGGATTTACATCTCAAATAACTTAAATTATACAAGTTAGATGTTAACCCTAAATTTTCTTTAGCCTATGCCTATCAATCCATCACCTATAATGGCTACTCTAATAGGCCTATATAGTAATTTTATTTTAATTTTGCTTCATAAATTCCAAATATTGATAGATGTCAAAGTTGAATACAAAATTATTTCTTCTTGTTCGGTTGTAGTTAGCCTATTTATATTTTGATTTCTATATACTTTGCTCGCTATATTCCTCTCCTATTTCTTATCCAAAATTACTGTGATATTTGAAATGTATAATCATGTACTTTATTACGATTTGTTATTTTTTCTTTCAGAGCCACTCGATTAGTGTAACAAGTAATCATTGTTGACGTTAGGGATGCGGCGGTGCTTTATGATCGATAATACTATTCAAAGAAAAGAAATTAAATTTTGTCATCAAAAAATACATACAGGAATACATCATGCAGCTTTCAAATAAATGTTATGTTTAACAAAGTGAAATAGGCGGACGGACAGAACAATTCATTTTTGTTTGTCAGATTTGTATTTTTCTTCCAATATATATCAACATTTTGTTCACTGTATTCTCTTTTGTATTCTTTCCCTTATCCATAATTGGTCAAAATTTTGTGTTTAATATAATAACAGCTTTTCTCTAACTGGATCTATCAAGCTTGTATGATTAGACTTGATTCCAGCTTGAACTTTCAAGCTTTGAAAACAGCTTGAAACGTGGTAACTTTTTAACTTGAATTCAGCTGTATTACAGCTTAAAGACTGTACGTTCCAAGCTTAAATCCAGCTCTTGTTGATTCAACTTGATTCCAGCTTGAACTATCAAGCTTGGATCATTAAACTTAATTCCAGCTTGAGTTCTCAAGCTTGGGTCATTTAACTTGATTCCAGCTTGAACTTCCAAGCTTTGTAAACAGTTTGAAACGTGGTAACTTCTTAACTTGAATTCAGCTTTATTACAGCTTAATGGCTGTAAATTTCAAGCTTGAATCCAGTTTGTTAAATTGAAAATTCCAGCAGGAAACCAGCTTGATTCCAGCTTTTTGTTCTATCTGGGCTAGTATCTATTTCCAATAGTCGAAAAAAGGGTAGATTGAACAATTGTTTTTCCAGTTGCATTTTTTCGAGACATGATAAAACTTGATGAATAATATCTTGTAGTTTTCCAAGTGAGGAAAATAAATAATGATTCTCTAGTTTCTTGGATTATGAAAACTAATTAATAGTTATAATTCTTCCGTTATTAAATAGTCCACTAGGGTTAGTTTAGCAGTCTTTATCTGTTATTAAACTAAGCAAGACCCGATTGTGAAGCGTCAAATCAGTCTTTATTTGTATAGTCGAAGATTGACGATGGATGAGGAGCTAGGCCTAAAACATAATTTCAAAAGAGCAATATAAAACGACAAAGAAAGCTCTTCTAATCTCCGATCTAAGCTCGTTTTGGAGTGCTATTGTTGAAGGTATGCAAGTCATTCCGGCTCCTTTAAATACTTCAGCACTTTCTTTCATTAGCTGTTGAGACTATCATCTGTTGGCTCTGATCGACCATGATATAATTACTATCAACAGAATCAATAAATCTTATTTCAATTCGTAGCCGATGAAAAGTGAATCATGACTTCCATTCTTGAACCATCAAGTGATCACTTCAAACGAGAACTTCAATAGCCTACCCCGAATTATCGGACTCAATTCGATCATCTTCTAGGTAAGGAGAAAAGTATTCGCATTTTATTCAGCTGGAATTTATTATCATTGACTGTGAACCAACAATCACAGAAAACAAATTGGTATTGACTATCGAAGCACGTGGACTATTATCGAATAGTATATGAATGCTACTAGCCGGCAGGCTCGCTTCGCTCGCCTTCTCCGCCTAGCCAGGGGGCTCCGCCCCCTGGACCCCCGACAGTATCAGCAGTGTCAGTGAGTCAAACAGGCTCGCTTTGCTCGCCTGCATAACCTCTGTCAGTGTAAGCTGAGACAAACAAGCTCGCTTCGCTCGCCTACAAATTCCCTTCAGAAGGGATTCAAAACTTATTGAACACAGCATTTCTAGACCTAATCTGGACCTGTTCACCAAATTTCGACTTTTTCTGTCAATTTATTCTCGAAAAATCCAAGAAAAACTCCGAAAATTCCGAAAAATAGAAACACGCTAATATTGAGCGTAACCTTGGGAACTATATCGGACATAGTTTGAAACTTGATTCAATATCTTCCAAATTATTTTTTCTATAATCTCGCTGAACCATTGTATTTACGGTCGTATCAAGGCGGAAGATATGCAACCTGCAATACATCTACAATTTTGAAAACCCTGATTACTGGCGTAATCTTGAACGGAATTCAAAAATATCTTAACACAACATTTTTATACCTTATCTGAACCTACCTACCAGATATCAACATTTTCTACTGATTGTTTTTCGAAAAAATTGAGAAAACGCTGAAAAACTATTATAAAAACTTAAATATTTGGCGTATCCTTGGAAAGTTCCTAAAATCCGTTCTTAGCGCGCGTCTAAACGTCCAACTGAACATACCTGCCATATTTGAACGCATTCGGTTCAGCGGATTTCTATAATTTATAGTTCTGGTGATGAATGAATGAATGAATCAGTCAGTCAGTCAGTGCCATTTCGCTTTTATAGATATAGAAGATATAATGTTTGTGTTTAATTCATCCTATCGAGTAGAAGTGAATCCTTCACTTGCGAATTGAATGAATTCACTATTCAGGATAGAACCATATCATAACGTAATTCAAGTACCTACTAAGAGTTATAAATTTCAGGTAACTCAGTTGAATTGATTACCTTACTTAATTGAAAAACTCTGATAGGCATTTAACAAAACTCTATACTTTCGTAACATAAACCTAGAAGACGAAAATTCCACATTTTCTCAATTGGGATTTGAAAAAGCTTCGTTCCAATTCAGAAGTTAATGCCTGAACATCTGGTCCAATATTAATACCAGTTAATATTTGAAAGAAAATTCTACAACTGAAATAAAAGCATCATCACTTTTCTTTGGTTTGTATTGTAATTTTATGATGTCAGTGTGATGAAATTCATTGTTGTAAACATAATGGTGTCCAAATTTTGCAATCCCAGCATGAAGTGGGTTATTCCTCAATAATAGCGACATTTAGCTTCGTCTAGTATATGTTTAGTGCTTCATACAAAAATATTGTCTGCTCTTTATGATTTCATGACTTGCATCAAATGATTTATGATTGGCGTAGAAGGTTTCAATAACACCTTTTAGAAATGGTATTGCCATTCTTAGAATCATTTAACACCTCATCGAATTTGCCTGACGTACCCATATGTTGAGTAATCCACTTTGAATCTTGTTGGTAATTGGAGCTGTTTACAGAGTACTCGACCCTAATATTTAGAAACGCATGCGCTCTCTGCGAATTCATCTGAAGAGCAGCACATATGCATCATACGATCTTGGGACCTCTCCCTAATTCGAGCACACTGAAGAATCAACCTGTTACTAACTTAAGTTATTATCAATTATCACAGTTCGAGTTATTGCTTCTATATTCCATGAATATACCAGTAGAGTTTTCTAAACAATTTTGACAGTTTTGGGTAAATAGACATTTTCATTCATTACATAATCAATCTTGATCGATCAAGTCACAGTTCAAATAGTCGTAATCCATTAACTCACTGTTTCCTACTAACAGGAGTTTTGAAACTATTTCATTAGTTGGGATAAGATTACACTGATCAGGATAGAGCAGTTTTATTATTTTCTAGGATTATTATTATTGGCGTATGATTGCTATTAATAGCAGGGAGGCCCAAGGCTTGTTTCACTTCGCCATATTATAACCTATTTTTTCCGAGATGGAAACACGGAGAACCATGCAGGTTGTTACAGTTCTTTTACACTTTAAAACAGTCATTTTTTTGAAGAACAGAGTATTCGATTTCAAAACATTATTAACTAATGAAATCGAAACAATTCACAAAATAACTCTCCATGGTCGAAAATATTGAATTTAGAGCATATACCCTAGTTACTACGAGTAATTATGGCGTGTAGAAATAGTGTTGTATATAGTTATACGCCATCTTGTTTCTCATCGATACACAGTTTTTACTAACCGACTGCTCTCCTAATACGACTGATTATTGATAATGATAGCGTGAGTGTTACATCGATAAAGAATTGTATAATTCTAAAAATTGATGCATCGTTCAAAATTCTATCAATTCTAGAAGGCTCTGAGATGTAAGGTATCCTCAAAAAGTTTGATAGAGCATCTAATCAATACAATTGGAATTTGTGAATTTTTTGAATTTTCGTGAATAAACACGAATTCTCCAGTTCATGGTCCATGAAAATAATACAAAATTATTATATATTTACGACAATTGCTGACAATTGAGATACACTCACGATAATTATAAAATACAAACAAAAAATAGACCACTTTTTCAATCTTGTTTGTTGCATACATTGAGCTGGACTACACGTGCGATCTGAGGTGATGACAAAGTAATGTGACTGGTGAATAAAGTAGCTGACAGGTATTGTGGGTGTGTGCTGGAAGGTCGCCTATGGTTAGCGGCGATCAGCAAAGCGACCAACCAAACAACAGCTTTGGCTGAGAGGGTTGGTAGAGAGTCAAACCAGCAATTGATGGAGATTTCCTCATCCGTTGGCTCTCTGTAATATAATCAAATCATTATTGATGAAAGTGCCTTTAAAGCGGTCAAGAGCCTGCTAGTAACAAGGAGGATGAATATTAGGCACAATACTTCATCAAGCAGCGGCCGCTCTTACCGCTCTGTACTGCCCGGCTCCGTTTGATCTCCTACTCAGAGCATACACGAAAACACACCGCCGTCCCAAGAAGGTCTCCTTCTATTCGTCATTATTGCGTAACATTCTCCCTCCCCACCCTCTCTCTCATAACCACAAGCATTTTTCGGTCTGTTCATTTCCATTCACAGAGAAGTGGTAGCATTCCTCATTTTCCCTTCTTATCTCGAGCAAGGGCAAATTTCGTTGAGAAAAACTTGAAGAGATAAGCAGGGGATAGCATAAAAACACTTCAATACGATAGCCTTGCTATTCATTCGTTGAGAGGTTCCTACAGGTGTGTTATGATTTCTGGAGAATCAGGGAACTCTCGTATATGCAAACTTGTGTTGAAAAGGTTCTATTTTGAACACTGTATCAATTACAAACTGTAGGAAGCTCACAAATCCAATAAACTGTCACAAGAAAGGGGAAATAGGAATGAAAGTTATATGTATGAATACATAGCCACCTCCAATAGGGGTCCATTTGAAAAGCATATTTTGTAACTATAGTATATCAATAGTATATATTTGAAAAGCATGCACGTTTGTAACTATAGTTGTTTCTGAAGCAGTAGCCTATGTGAGAAATATTCCAATCATTTCAGGAGCTGAGAGCATAGAAGAACTTTTATGCTACTTCTAGTTGAATATATTTTATGTTGAAGAGTAAGTTGAAAAGATAATTTGAAAAAAAGTTCTTATCGGTGATACGAAAATAATGAGGGTTAATCGAAGGAAAGTGTGGAAAAATAGGTATAATAACTTATAAGGTGAAGGAAATATTGAATAGGTGATTGATTTATGATTAGCTTATAAGGTATGGAATTTCACATTATGAAGTTAAGATGTCAATAGATGTGAATGGCTCTGTCCTCAAGACAGAGAGGAAAAAACTGAATTTTCTTTTCTATAATTCGATTTTCATACGTAATCTTATTATTATAAAACCCTTCGTCAATACACCTCGGTAAATATCTAAAAAAATTCTGGGGGTGATGCTTATTTGAATCTTTAAGCTTGTGCAATGGTATATGATGGTAATATACGTTGAAGACAACCTTTTTTTAGTAGAAGGGACCGAATGCAAAACATTTACTCTGAAAAGCAAAGATCAGTGACCCCAATTATTAATGCCTCAATCAATGATTGAACGTTCACCTTTTTCTTCAATAATAATTTCATTTTCATATTAGGCTTCTACTACTACTACTACTACTACTACTAGAGTGTAGAACATGAGTGACACCATCACGATATAATTAATTAAATTTACTGTGGTGATTTTTTCAGAGTTAAATTTGAGTGTGTCTATTATGATATGGGACATAATCTTTATAACTAGATTTAATAGATTTTAATATAACTAGAAACTATTCTTGATTTTTTTATTCTACTTTATATCTTATAAATTACATATAAACAATTTTTCTGTATGAATTGTAAAGGAGACATATCTGGGGCAACTTGTTGTCTCCATTGAGAAAAAAAATAATTATTTTGTTATCATTTATTCAATCTTACTGGACATCTCAATCTAGATTGAAGTTGAATAAGTTTAGGACTAACGACTGTTTCTTCATTCCTTTTATTGTATCATTGTAATCAAATAAATATACACGATACGCGTTCAAAAAACACGATAGGGCACAGCCTCATTAAATAATAATAAGTAATAAATAATACAGAATTCCAATAAACACTAAAAGTTAACGTGCATCAATAGTTGGCGATTGCAAGCAGACTGTTCGCGTGACAGCAAATTGAATGCAGTCGATTTTATGAATGGAGAATTACGACAAGCATTTAGCAAGAGATCAATGAGAGACGAAAATTCATGACGTGTTGACCAGTTTAAAATTATATAGTGACGAACGACATCCAGTGTGTGGTGCAGACGGGGTGGTATATTTTTACGGTAGCATGAATTTTGAGTGCGCCCGCGCGCATTTGTGTGTGGGCGCGTGCGAGAGCCTGCGCGTGGTGAAGACGGACCAGAGTGAGGATTCCGCGCCGCCAAGCCAACCGAGTCAGTTGCCCGCGTAACCTCGAACAATGTTCACTGTCCACTGCCTTGTGCTTCGGTCTTCTCCAGCTTCACTCACGTGCTCACAAATAAACTTGATTTCCATCGTGCGCTCCCTGTAAGTCGAAAGTATGCTCCTTATACATGGCCACACTCACTTTATTATGTCCTTCACTTATTCATACTTCCTTAAAACTCCTGATATTCCATCAGGCTTTAACTACAAAAAGTTCTGAACCAACAAAGTGCAATAACTTGATTCCAGCCTTGATTACTGTAACTGCAATGTGCCCAATATTTGTGAATTGGACACCATACAATACAATATTAAATGTTGGGGATGAATTTTTCGCCGATTTTTCTGTTGTCGACGTGTAAACGGTATGTAAGAGTTGAGAAAATTCAAATGTATGCAACTAACACTCTAACAAGAGTTAATATCAGAATGTTATTATTATCAAAGAAGTAACTCTTCATGGAGAGGTGATGGTGGAAGAGTGTTCTAAGCTAAATGAGGATATTATCTTGATATTATAATAAGCTCTTGAGAATGGATTGGAACTGTTAATTGAAATAAAAAAAGAGAATGAATAACTAAAATGTGATCAAGTTGAATAATAAATATACATAATTGAATAATCATAAATTTCATGGTTGAAGAAAGAGAAATCGAGTATTGAAGCTATTATAAAAATTCATGCATAAGAAACCTTAACAGCCTATGACAGTTTAATCAATTTAACACCAAGTGCATTATTAGTAACGTAGAATTCTTGAATGTTTCTTTCAGAAAAAAACATGTATCCTTGTTTTTTATGTCAATAAAGGAAAATTGGAGCCCAACGTTCCTTGCAAAGAGTGCACTGAACAAGTTCGTGTTCGTGGGCTCCAATTTTCCCTTGAATTTTTTATTGACATAAAAAATTAGGATACAGTTTGAGTATCGAGTAAAGAGTGCACTCTTTGCAAGGAACAAGTTCGTTGGGCTCCAATCTTCCCTTATTGACATAAAAAACTAGGATACATGTTTTTCTGGCAGAAACATTCAATCAACTCAATTCACTCAATCGATTTTCAAAGAGATTCATTTCAAGATCAAAATTTTTTAATATTGAAGTTAAATATATGGTCTTTAATGAGGGGAAACCCCTCTCGATAATAATGATGAAACTGTTCTTCCTTCTGAGAAAAATAAATCGGATAGATGGGTGAAGGATATAATATAAAAAAATTTTCTTCGGATGCTATAGGTGAGATTCCGTATAACAGGAATATTTCAATAAATTATTTATTTACGTATGTCAGTGACCATAGAATGAATATTATTTGTATGAAGTGTATCAGTTCTTTAGTAGCTACATAATATATATTATACGATTTATCATTGTTCAACATAATAATAATAATAATTATTATTATTATAAAAAAATAATTCAATGGATAGGCTATGTTTATCAAACTTTCACACAATATTTGAGTAGTGAAAAATAGTAGGATCAACCTTTCTTTCATTATAAAAATTCTTTTGGCTAGTATTTTTCTATTTCTGTTAAGTGTTGTGTACACGGTGAAGCATTCTCTTTACGTTAGTAAATTGTGCTGTATATACATACTGCAAAGGTCTACCTTGATCATTACTTGAAATATAATAACTTTATTACTTACAGTTTTTCCGATGATCATAAATAAATTTTCTTTACTGTTGCCCCGTGCACGGGTATCCCACGTTCACGTTGTCGCGGTGAAAAAATCACAATCACTTTCTTTTAATGATTAAAAGGGGGTCCTCGAAACTCTAATCGGTATTATCACAGCCCTCATTAAACAATTAAAAAAACAATCAAAATTTATGGTGAAGAAAAAATAGGAACTTTAACGTTAATTCTTGATTTAATATTTCATGGATTATGCAATTTGTTTTTGGTAAGGCAAAAAGGGAAGTATCGTCGTCTTCTCGGAAGTGAGAAAGAAGAGGGTAGTGGCGTAATTTCCACCCTCGAAAAAGCAAACTATAGCAAATTTTGAATTCATCAAAACTTACTGAAATAATTCATTGGCACAAGAGTGTATTATTACATTTTATAAAAATAAATCACAGACAATCCAAAAAGAAACAATTTATAATAATTTTATTCAATCAGTAAGCCTGCCGGTTTTGGCATTCAATTCTTATCAGTAGTTTATCTGTCAGCTGAGATGACAGCTTTCACCGACAAAAATAATAACAATATTACATGAGAGTAGGTTATGTTCTATTACGAATTAATTATTGATTTATTGTTGAATAGAATAAAAACTATTTCTGGTGAGTACCATCTTAATAATTTTTCCAACTTCTATGGAAATTTGGGACTGTTTTGTTACAATACATACACTCCACACCGCTTGTGGAACATAAAGAATTCATTGTGGAATATTTGAGGAAGAAATAAGTTTATGCTGATATATAATGAAGCAAGAACGTTTGCAGGAGGAAGAAAGTAGATATAATATTATCAAAACTTTGAGAAAACCCCTTTTCTGATCCAGGTTGTTTGCAGGAAGGTGTAATTAATCTTTGAAACAGTGTCTCAAATTGAAAAGTGATGCACTATTAAAATTTGTTCCTCCAACTATGAGGAATAGGCGTTTCAATGTACAAGTACAACCTTTCTTTGAGCAAAATGCAATCAGTCCCCAGTCAGAAATTTCTCTTTAGAAGCTTCTCAAAGTCAAGAAGCAAGGTTGATGAGAAATTCCCTAATGATAGCTTTTCACAGCATACTACTAATACCAGCTTAGCAGACTCTTACGACCAGTCTTCATCTAACTGGCAGGATTCAAGTAATAATCGATTGAACACTTGGGATAATTTGTAGATTATGGAAATACTCGATTGATTATTGAAATTTCTGTAATTATATGTTTATTAAAAAGTAGAAATTGACTTGCATTGAATTGAATTGTACTGATCGTTCAACGATCGACCTGCCGGTTTACGATAATTTTGAACTGCCATTTTTCCCATCCACTAACATTTTTTGACTTCCATAGTCCGAACTGACAGTGAATGTGGACCCTAATAACCAAATTTGAAAACGCTGGATACTGTCAAAATGCTGGATATTTGTCTGTTTGAATTGGTATGAAATTTCCTACCTGAGAAGTCACTCGCTAATCAGTTGAGTATCTATCATAATAAACTCTCAAGTACCAAGATCGAGTTTCAAGATTGATTTGATCAAGCTAGTCTGAGTTTGCTCTCATCAATGCAGAAAATTTAAAGCATAATCATCTTAGCACAAGTAAACTCATCTCTATTTCAATCGATACTATTTTATGATAATCAAGCTCTTTGGCTACTCAGGCCTATACAGTGTAGGTCTATAATGAAGATCTAAATTTCTAAAATTTTCTAAATTTAGTTTTTGCTCGGGAAATTACTACAAGGATATACTAGGCTGATGTACTTTCCGTGATCAGAGCCATAACACAAATTTTATACTCTTTTCCCATCCAGACTCATTATAGGTCTTATTTACTGCTTCTTTGCATTGCGGGAAGGTAACAGAAAGAATTATTATTCTCGTATACAGTTTTGCAGTAACGAATAAATTTGTTGAGTCACGTCAAAATTGAGCCCAGTTTAGGAGTGGGACGACGATAATATTTTGTCGACAGGATCAGCGAAATGAGTGGGGACTATTAGTGAACAAATGTCATTCGTTAGAAGAAGACTGGCACACAAGTGTTAGCGTGTCTTCTCACTGAGAATATACGAGCTATTTTCGTAGAACGCGAATTCATTGTCTTGGTAATGGGTCTGCGAATCGATCTGCAAGAGGCACTAAATCCTCCTCGTCTTGCAAACTACGACATGAATAAATACTGATAAATCAACGATGACGTCTCTCTCTGCAAATGAATAAATCTTTCCAATCACTTGTCGGATTTATGATGTCTCTTGGCCGAGAAACCTGCTCTCTGCTTGTAATCCTCCAGCTCGACAATATTCTTTTCTCTTCTTCCTTTTTCATTTGCTCTTGCATTATACTCTCTCCAATTGCTGAGCTCATAATTTATAAATACGTTCAATTTAAATTTCTCCGTGTGGAAAGAAAGATAAATTCTATAATATTTTGGTTCAATTAACAATATTTATGCAAAGGTCGGAGAGACTATCAGAACAATCACATTCGTTAGATCGTCACCTGTGCAGAAGCCAATATCATGAAAACAAATGAAAAACCCAACAATATAATATAAGACAATAGAACAAATGGGGATTATACATAGTCAATGTATAATAGTTTGATGGTATACAAAACACGATATCACTTGTATTATTTTCACTTTCTACCATACTCTATTCAAGATCAAGGTTATTATACATAATGTCTGTTCTGTAATAAACTTGATTCGAGATAACTTCGAGATAAGCGAACGTCCTGCGTATGTATATGCGTGTTAAAGATGGCTAATAGATGGAGTAGCCACCACAAGACATAACCAATACGCGATATATATAATATATAATGCTTTAAATTTTCTGCATTGATGAGAGCAAACTCAGACTAGCTCGATCAAATCAATCTTGAAACTCGATCTTGGTACTTGAGAGTTTATTATGATAGATACTCAACTGATTAGCGAGTGACTTCTCAGGTAGGAAATTTCATACCAATTCAAACAGACAAATATCCAGCATTTTGACAGTATCCAGCGTTTTCAAATTTGGTTATTAGGGTCCACATTCACTGTCAGTTCGGACTATGGAAGTCAAAAAATGTTAGTGGATGGGAAAAATGGCAGTTCAAAATTATCGTAAACTGGCAGGTCGATCGTTGAACGATCAGTACAATTCAATTCAATGCAAGTCAATTTCTACTTTTTAATAAACATATAATTACAGAAATTTCAATAATCAATCGAGTATTTCCATAATCTACAAATTATCCCAAGTGTTCAATCGATTATTACTTGAATCCTGCCAGTTAGATGAAGACTGGTCGTAAGAGTCTGCTAAGCTGGTATTAGTAGTATGCTGTGAAAAGCTATCATTAGGGAATTTCTCATCAACCTTGCTTCTTGACTTTGAGAAGCTTCTAAAGAGAAATTTCTGACTGGGGACTGATTGCATTTTGCTCAAAGAAAGGTTGTACTTGTACATTGAAACGCCTATTCCTCATAGTTGGAGGAACAAATTTTAATAGTGCATCACTTTTCAATTTGAGACACTGTTTCAAAGATTAATTACACCTTCCTGCAAACAACCTGGATCAGAAAAGGGGTTTTCTCAAAGTTTTGATAATATTATATCTACTTTCTTCCTCCTGCAAACGTTCTTGCTTCATTATATATCAGCATAAACTTATTTCTTCCTCAAATATTCCACAATGAATTCTTTATGTTCCACAAGCGGTGTGGAGTGTATGTATTGTAACAAAACAGTCCCAAATTTCCATAGAAGTTGGAAAAATTATTAAGATGGTACTCACCAGAAATAGTTTTTATTCTATTCAACAATAAATCAATAATTAATTCGTAATAGAACATAACCTACTCTCATGTAATATTGTTATTATTTTTGTCGGTGAAAGCTGTCATCTCAGCTGACAGATAAACTACTGATAAGAATTGAATGCCAAAACCGGCAGGCTTACTGATTGAATAAAATTATTATAAATTGTTTCTTTTTGGATTGTCTGTGATTTATTTTTATAAAATGTAATAATACACTCTTGTGCCAATGAATTATTTCAGTAAGTTTTGATGAATTCAAAATTTGCTATAGTTTGCTTTTTCGAGGGTGGAAATTACGCCACTACCCTCTTCTTTCTCACTTCCGAGAAGACGACGATACTTCCCTTTTTGCCTTACCAAAAACAAATTGCATAATCCATGAAATATTAAATCAAGAATTAACGTTAAAGTTCCTATTTTTTCTTCACCATAAATTTTGATTAGAATGGCCAACAGTAAAAATAATACGTTATTTACATTTTTGCTTTATTGAGCTTAAAACAGTCTTCCCAATATAATAAGCTCAAACAACATCCTGTGAACAAGATGTTTCATTCAATAGAAACCATTTGGGAAATTACCCAGATGAAGAAGTATTTTGAAAAGTCTTGTAGTCAAAAGAATGTCCAAGGGCACTCTCTCCATCACAAAATGATATTTCACGACAAGCTCTAAGGCACAAACCATTTTTCTGAGATAGTACCTTCTTGTTTACCAGGAGTTCTCATAAAATCTTTCAAAGAGAAAACATCTTTTTCAAATATCCGGCAGTGGAAAACTTTTTTCGAGAAACACAGGCCAAAGCCAAACAAATAAAGCTTGAATTTTATTATCTAGATCGCCAGAGAAACCATTCTTCCAATTACTTTGAGTGTGAGTTCAAGACCAAAAGTCACTGATTGATGCGGATCGTGCATGAGTTTAGATTCTGGCATCCATAAAGTTTCATTTCCAAAAGAAGTCTCTTCAATCGTATTCTATTCCGACTTAGAATCTTGCAATATTTGGCATTCATAATTTTACTCTTGTGTGTAACTTGTTATCAGAAAAATTCGAGCAATTGTAGTTGAGGATCATTAATTATCATTAGTGAAATGAAAAAAAATAAATAAAAGAGGTAATCTAATGTTAGTTTGTTTAATCAGCGATATGAGAGGATCATTGATAATTATTTATCACTAAATAAATCATGTTATCATTGTGCCTTTAATACAGCAACCAAGGTATTTTCCAATTCATAGCTAACTTGCACTTGTATCACACAACTAAAAGAAAGCATTGCTGACTTATTAATGAATGAACATGTGAATGAACTATTTATGAATGAACATATTCAAGATTTCTAAACTCAACAGGTTACAATGTTTAACTTCAATTAAAATAATAGGAGTATCAACTTCAAACTCCAATACTTAGTATCGTATCTACCTAGATACCGTAATACTTAGTATAGGTATCTACCTCTTGATTTGATAAGAAACCATTTTCATCCAATAATAATTATGTAATTATTATGAGCACCATAATATCAATAGTGAGCTATGTTGGATTACTTTCTACATGCGATGTAAATGAAATGAAATTTTCAAGGGACATTGATCCGGTTGCAGTTATCGGAGCGGTAACACATCGTTTCGCGAATTGATCGCGCGTTTCCGTCGCCAGAATGTCAACCTTCTTGCCAGAACAGAGAGCACGATAATGTTCAAGTCACCGCATGCACGAGAAAACCAGTTCCTAATCTCAGCTGAATAAAGAAATACCCCTGTCTTTGTCGTTCTACGGAACCAATAGTTACAGGTGTACGGAACCGGTTTTTTGTACCTAAATGTTTTCCTAATGTATAAAAGCCTACTGGAACGTCTGTGGAACGGAATCTAGCAATAAGACTATTGAAGTGTAGGATCTTCATTGAGAAAAAAAGCTCAATGTTTTTGATACTATTAATTTGGAGATTAGACAACAGAAATGAATTAAATAGATATACAATACAATGGAAAATAACTAGAATGTTTTTTGTTTGTGATGGAATTGAAATTTTATTTATTCTTTGTACAGTTCACATCGTTTATGAATATTGTTAATACTCATGAGATTCAAAAATGATTTAATTATAATCAGATTCTATCTTTGAAGTCAAGGAGGAGAGGTTAAGAGTGGGAGGATAACGACAAGAAGGAGGAATTGTAGATGGAAGAGAAAGAAGAGGAAGGCGAAAAATAAAGATAGAAGAGGGAGAAGAAAAATTAGAGGGAGAAAAAGGGTAGTGGGAGGATGAATGAGGAGAGAAAAAAAAGAAGGAGGAGGATATTCAAGTGGAGAATTGGAAGGAGAGACATCTATAAAGTGTGTCGAGGAAAGATTCATGCAGTGATCTGTGATTGGAATGCAGAATTAAAAGCATTAAGAGAAGCTGACATTAATTTGTCATGATCAATTTAGAGACTATATGATCTGTTTTAATTGTTTTTTTGTTTCGAGTTCTAGACCAAAACAAATCTATTACATTGTGGTTAGAGCTTGAGCTCTTAAACAACTTGCATTTTCACAAATCGTCTTGAATTCAGAAAATTGCAATAAAGTGATCTTATTTCATCAGAACAAATAATAAAATACCGTATACTGATTACCAACTCTTAACCAAAAATCAATCCAATTCGAAGATATTTTGAAAATATTCTCCAAATGAATAGAAAATTTGGAGACTGGATAGACCGAGTAACTCTTCAACATTTTAGAATCTAACACTGCAAGTGACTTTGTTGCTCGTTGAGGGTATTAGAAATAAACTCGGGCTAGAAAAGTTGATTTATTTTGAAATTATATCAATACACAATGATAGCTGTCCTGTTCCACAATAATTACAAAAGAATTCTATAGAAACTTCCAATCCAATTTTATGCCCTTTGACAATCCATTACAACATGATTTAATGTTATATTTTGGTTATGTAGGCGACAAAGACTATACTACCACTTCAGGCTGAATTCGATGTTGTTAAGGGTTGTAGTGTCGAGGTCTTCATAAACAAAGTAAATCAGCCACAGGTGAATCGTGAATGAGTGGGTAGACTGTTTCATTCATGAGATGAGAGATTTTGTGAGCTGTTTGGAAGCAAACTAATGGCGAGTGACAAAGGGTGACAGTGATATGTACGTGTATGAAGTATAATAATTCTATTCAATGAAGTGCAGTTTCCCACTGTGAAATTATAAGTACTGCTCCAAATCCCCGAACAATATTCGGGTAGGCCTATATGGAAATAAGATTCACCGTAGTAATTCGACTGGTATCGGCTTTCTCCTGAAAGAGCTACAGTATATTGATAAACAAAGTAAATCAATGTTAATTCTGATCTTGCATTGTTTTCCACAGTATGAGAATGAATCTATCCCTAAACTGTAAATGGATCACCATTAATGAATCTCAAAGGAAACGTCCTGAATGAGGATAGAAGAATATGAGAGCAGAACTAAGAAAAATTGCTTAAGAATCGTCAGCCAGAAAATTAATTAATAAATGTATCAGATTATTAAAAAAAAATTTTAAGTTCTGATTGAACAATTTCCACATGTGCTATGTCGTGCTGAAGTCATTTGGTTGATTGCTTCTGATAGATTTTTCACTGTTTTTAACCCAAGACGCATTTGAACATGAACATTGTATTAAAAATTACATATTTTATGATTGATGGAAGTCCAATTTTGAACACCTCCCAGTTTTACAAGAAAATCCTTAGAGAGTCACAAAAAAACCAGCCACCATAAAATATTACATCTTGGATTAGAAAAAAATGGAAGCTGGATTATATTATTATGTAGTTGAGATAGGAATGCATAAATTGTGGAGGTAGAACTGAAGTGCTTTTTCCAAGTACGTTGAGTAGCAATGACATAAATAGAAGTCTTCCCAAATGTTATTTTTACGCTCCATTGTTACGTAATATGATCACAAGGAGAGAATTTTACAGCTTTCGGAAAAAACAATGGAAAGCTCTAAGCTCTTGACGAAGAAAAAACCATATCCCAACGGCTATGACTCATGCTAGCAGAGATTACTTTTTATTATTCTACCAATTCTAGTCAATTTCTTATCTGGAACAACTGCGATAATTTGGAAAAATAGTGTGATTTGATAATAATTGAGTAATACCTAAGGGTCCCCATCCACATCTATATCGGACTGAGAACTCGATTGTTCACAGAAAATGACGGTTCATAGCTATTTTGGACTGCTGGTTTCTTCATCCAGTCATGCAGGTTAGGCTTATAGTTTTTGACTGTCACACTAAGAATTGACAGAGGGATGTAGCCTAGACCCAAACAGCTCAGCCTTTAAAAACTAACAAGCTATTTGATAAGATTGTTCAGTTAATCAATCCGTAATCAGAACTTCACTCATTGTTTAAATAATAAGTAATAGCCTATTAAGGTGTACTTGATGAGCAATAAGCTTTTATGTGTTGACTAACCTGATTGGAGTGGTAAATTCACTCCGTGGATTTCAACATAACTCCTCCATATTCATTTTATAGATAGAATTTATGTTATTGGGCCCATATACAATTGGAAATCGTATTATTCTTACTAGGTACTCAATTCATAAATTGGAGGATATAAAATATATCACAGATATGACAGAGTAATACAGTTTTTAATATAATTACATAGAATTTATATATTATTCACATAGAATTTTGAATGGTTTTCCTCCCAGTGTTTTGAGCCCACACATCACACATCACATATATGTAATACCAACAAACCAATTTCATCTTACTGTAGTCTAAAATCTAACTTACTACAGTGGTTAAATTCGAACCCGATGTCGTATGAATTGATAGGAGTTTGAAAATTTCAAGTTGCTATTCAATTGAAATTACAATAATCATTATAGTGATAGTTGTTCATTCTGTGATTGTTTAATATTCGGGAATCGGGAGGTTTGAAAACATTACTCGATCGTTAGAAATTGAAGAGAAACCAAACTCTTCCTCAACGAATTTTATTTGAATCCTCTGAAGTTCTTTCCAACTCGAGTGGGTGATTCACAGAGCAATTCTCAGTAGGATTGAGATCGTATCAGCTACGATATATTTCAAGATACGGTAAGCTGAAGGAATTTGAGTGACTACCACAACCCAACTCCGCTTGTCTTTTCAGTTAATCGCGTTATTAACGGCTATCCAACTCACCTGTCAAGGCAGTAAATCACCAATATTCAGGCGATAATTTCAACTCGATTAGATTATGGCAAGCGTTTAAATCTGGAAGAGTGACTTCCCGAGATGCGCTCGAGATTATTACGAGGTCATTGAATAATATAAGTTTTCCCGAGCCCAGGCCACATGTGATTGAGCGGCTTGTTGAGATGCCAGTGATGTACGACTACGAACGTAGAACTTGCCGGACAGATTCCCCTGTCAGATTACAACCGCTAATCCTGTTCAATGTGCACTTCACTTCGCTAACTTACAACCGTTCCATTATTTCAACCAGTAGCTTGCAATTTGTGATGCCGGTGGGGGATGATCTGACTCCATCATCTCAGCCATCTTCTCGATATTACAAGTTGATAATTGGATCAGCTGGAGCTCCTGAAACGTCATTGCAACTTCTAAGCTTCATCCTTGATAAGCTTGTTCAAGGAGCGGTAATGGGGTTAAGTAGTTTGGTGAATTATGATCTTGATATTGGGTGTATTGGATTTCCTGATATTGTGAGTTCATTCCTTCCTTTTTACTCTTTTATTCCAGTGTCAATGATGTGCTGTCAATGAGGAGGTAAGAAAGTGTGAAAACAATTCAACTACAGGAAAAAGAATAAGACTAGAAACCTGGAATCATGAAACCTGTAATAAACAAAACTATAAGATTGACAAGCCATAAATGATTCGTCCAATGTCCATTATTATCTATGACCCTTTTTTTAAGTTCACAAAGCTTCACATGATCAAGATTCAGGAATTTTCACATACGTGTAGGCTATCAATATAGGCTATTTTCAATTTTCAAAACAATTTTTTAATTTCATATCCTCATCAACCGAGGATACCAGATAGGGGAAATTAGAGTTAATTTTTTTCTTTGTAAATCTGAAACGATAAATTCGGAACAGAAGGCAAAATTTTATAGCTGTAACTCTTCGTTTTCAATATCCATCAATTAGGAGATATAATGAGCTTCCATAATTATGATCATCAAAGTACTGTTTCTGGTGACTTTTGATCAGATACAACATGTGTATACAACTGGTGATATTATGGATCTATAAATACTGATTATCATGAAATTTTTAGAGGACCCATAGAGCCCTAATCGGAAAACCAATTCAATAGTCAATCTGAATATAAATAATACTGTTTGATAATCAAGGCTCATCCATAAAATATATAGACTAGAAATTGAAAATATGGATTCCTAATGGAATATTAATCGATCAATATCTTCTAAGATTGCAATAGCTCAATTCAAATGATGTGATTCAAGTTCCCTACTACAATATTCTGAACATTTTTGTTGAGCTCCTCCAATTCAATTTCCGTTGTTTTAATTCAGAATTCGGCATTCCCATTCTTGGCTTCAACCAGCACAGTTACCTCAGAAGAACTTGTTTATTTATAATATGAACAAAATTCACTACTTCAAGATTCCTTCGTAGTACATGTTTTGCATGTACAATATAACGAAGATAGGCTATCTCTGAATGTAGGCTCATATTTCATTTAGAATGTGGGAGGGATAAAAAGCTTCTAATTTGAATATTCATATTGCATTGTTTGACATTTCGCACAGATAAAGAAGTGTATTGGGAGATTGAGGAAGGCGACTTGACAGCTTGTCACTTGTCTTATGATTTATAACTACTCTTCCTCCTCTATTCATAGTTGAAGAATCTTTATCGATACTATCACTGTCGGCATGAGTCAGTGCACTTTGCAGACTATTCTTACGTTTTTGCATCCAATCTGTTCTTGTTAAAGTAACATGTCTCTTGTCACTCCTTGTTCCTATTATTTCTTGGACAATGATATTTGTCCTCAACTTTAATAGAACCATTCTCGCATTTTTCATTTGTCCTACAGCACATATTTTTGCAAAGTAGAATTTTATTTCCTGATATAAATTATTATATGGTTCATTGTTCGTGCGGCCGTGCGGGTTCCCTGATGAAATATTCACTATTAAAACTTCCTTCAAGGATGTTAAATGAACTATACTGAACTGTTTATTCCCATTATAATATAACAAGGATGAAAGGAATTTTAAAATGACTGAGATTCTCAAATGATTTCCTCAGCACAACAATGAGTTTCCCACTCATCAATTCATGAGAGAGCTGATCTATCATTTTTTATTGACTAATTGGATTATTCAGAATGACAAATGACTGTGGATATCTGTACGTTTCCAAAGATAGGAACCGTTTGAATTAAACCTATCCAGCAAAATAATGTCATTAGTAACTTCCCTCAATGGAAACCAGGATTAAATGTAAAAGATACTGAACAGTGATATTGTTGGTCCATTTGTAAGAAATGAATAGAAATAAAATGGATAATTGATTGTTCTTCAAACTCGACAGAGTTGTATTGGAAGAGAGCCGGAAAAGGAGCGTTCCATGGAGTAAAGAAAACAGCTATTCGATTGTAGAGATGCTGGCCACAATATAATGGGCAGAAGGCGGCTGTCGTTTTCGTGTCAGTGTTGATATATATTTTCACCCCTTGGCCTATGAGGCGAACCTCGTCCTTTGTCTTAAGGATATTTGACACTTCGAAGGGAGCTTGACCTGATTCTGTATTGCCACGTGGCCATGGGGCTGTCGGCCCATCGCCATGGAAAACAATTATTCCATAAGCACGACAATAAAATAAGGTCGGGTCATTTGGAGAGCGATGAGGGATGTCGAGCCTGAACATTCATAACAACTTCAAGAAAGTGCCAATCTTCATTAATTCCAATTCTTATTCTCATTATCAGATATTCTCTATTCAACAAGTGATTGTAGAAGATTCAATATTTCATGTGTTATCATATGGCTGTGTTATCTTATACCTTGCTTGGATTGAGGTTTTTTTGGGAGAAACTGTGTGAGGAATTACTGCCTTAGAATTTTGAAAAACGCAATTGAAATAGGGATAAGAGAATAATACCTACAAGATTGAATTTGCTACAATCACTCGGTGGAGAGAGTGTAGTCAAAATATTGCCAATATCAATCCTTGGAGTCAATAAAATTCAATTGATTTCTAAAAATCTGGATGCTCAACCAAAACACGTGTCAGCTTGAAAATGTGACCTGTGTGGACTTGAAAATTTTGGTTCTTTACCAAAATAAACTGTCGAATATTAACAATACAATGTTTTTTTCTACGAAACACTTGTATTAGATGTCTTTTGATCTTCCATCAGCTTCTCACAGAAAAGTTTGTTTCCATATTCTTTAAATATTCATCAATATTTATTTTATATTTCTAACCTCATCATTGAGGTTATTCCATGATTCTTTAATCTTATAAATTATCAATCACCGAATAGGATGGACTGTGCATTGACCTTCTTACTCCATCAATGTGGGTTTGACTCGAAATAAGATTTCAATTTGCCTCTTCGGAAATACAATGAGATATTTCAGTTATTGTTCTAGTGAAAAAGTGTGGGCTGCCTTGATGATTTATCATCAAGTTCATTTTGAAGGTTCAATGATCTTGGCCCACCTTGTAATTTGACTTCTAATTTATAACTTTGTTTAATAGTTAAGGGTTATGCTATTGACATTCTTGGATGAGATATTGAGCCTAATCTACAATAAATACAGAATCATTCTAGCATAACTTCGAATCTGAACTCACTAAAACTAGAGTTATGAAGTGATTTAAAATATTTGAGAAGTAATCGTCGAAGCTTCTTTAGAAGCTACTTATAATTCAAGCTACTTTGAATTGAATGAAATTAATTTCATGCTTCACTAGTAAGAGTGGAAAGATAGTATTTATAAGACAGTAAATTATTATTGGAAAGGAGATGTTTTGATCCTGATTTACACGATTATATTCTACATTCTTTCGTTCATAATATTATATTTGAAGAAAGTATCTGATATCTTTCTTGTCTAATCCGGGAGTGTCTGGTGTCAAATTATTCCGAATCGATTCTAATTTCAGACTTATATTTATTATGTATGGTCATGAAATTCACAGAGAATTAATTTGTTCTGAATTCTCCTCGATACACAGTAATTTATTGTTGTTCAATCTTACTCATTCCATTATTCTGCTCTTATTTCTCCTAAATAGGTTCAGGTGCATGTAAAGAAAAGCTTGCGAGTCAAGAATAAACATAATTAATTATTTATTGAGAGGAAGACATTAATGTGCGTGATATGTGTAGCAAGGTAGCGTGTTCAGTGTTGGTCCAACCCATACAAGTCGAAAGGTGTGCGAAGAACATTCTGAAATATTCAGTTACCTTTTTACCTTTAAAACAAATCCTCTCCCCAGATAAAAACCAAAGGAACTGGCCACATTTACAATGATCTCACTGTTTATAATTATTCCATGAATGAACTCAATTTCTTGGGACTTTGTGAGCTTTAGAGGAAGTCTCAGCTTTTTGAAATTATTCAAGTTCGTGAATGATTTTTCCTTCGTTGTTCCTTCCTGGAACACAATACCTACTTGATGATTATAAGTATTTAAAGTATCCTCTGAACTATAGAACTCCTCATGAATGAACAGAATAAAGACAACAAAACAAAAGGTTCATGACTCTTCATTTCCAATATTTTGTATCTGATGAAAGAACTTCAAAACTTTTTGACCAGAATATTATACTCCTACTCTATTCATTTCAAGATCATCGCTTGATCAAATACTCATGATCATATAAATCCAATATATTATAATTATTCAATAGATATTTCCTGGAGTCTTGACTGTTTTGATCCATTATGACTGATATTGATCCAGCTTCATTGATATTTGGAGCTGGGTGGAATTTTTTTCAATTCGAGGATAGTACTTATTCCTTGAGTGGGTTAAAAGCTTGTTAAAATTTTTATGAGAGCTTGCTAGTAGCCCACATTATCTCAACCTTTAAAAAAATTACAAGTGATATTGTTATTAAGTCACCTCCTCATATCACCAAAACAGCTTCAGAAATATTAAGAATCGGAAGTTATTTGTATTGATCAATTTTCACTCAAAACCAAAGATTTCAGTTATAGTATTTGACAATTTCCACTCGAAATCAAAAGATGTCAGTTATAGTATTTGACAATTTCCACTCGAAATCAAAAGATGTCAGTTATAGTATTTGACAATTCCCACTCGAAATCAAAAGATGTCAGTTATAGTATTTGACAATTTCCACTCGAAATCAAAAGATGTCAGTTCTGATTTGTGTTTGTTTATTTGTTACAAACCGATAGATTCCGAAGATGGCAAGTGAAGATTGTCATTCGATGATGAGTGTCTCATAAAGTCAATACAAGACCATTACAAACAGTTATGGTATGGTTTCAGTTGAACTTCTTCTTGTTTCTTTAGAACAAGTTTTTGTCGTCCATATAGTTTAGTGCTGACACTAGTTTTTCTTCAAGTAGCACGAAGAAAGTTTGACGGTTGTGAGACAAACAAAATAAATAACAAATTGTGGTACTCATAAGTATCGGAATCAGTATAGGGGAATACAAACACACCTTTGTGTGGACCGAATAGTTGGAAAGTATTAATAATAATAATTCAGGTAATGATTAGATGAGAGTGAAAGATGATTTTTTTCCTCAATTGAAGGTGAACTTTAGATTAGTCCTTGATAACTCTTTCCGATTTAATTGGATAGAGGAAGATTAATGATTTCAAGATCCTAGATTTATCAACCCGAATTTCGACTTGGGAGCATTAATGAACTTGGTAACTATCTAACAGATTCATCTGAATAGTAGGATATAATTTCCATTCGAGGAACACGAATGAAACCAATGTGAAACGATCAGTACAAATGATCTACTATTTATAGCTGAGCACGAAGGAAAGGCTGATTGGAAACACGCGTTCATAGTAGCTCCTCAAAATTGTATATTTTGTTTGAAAAGTAGAATATCGATAGCTCTTAATCTTATCAATATGAAATTGATTAGCATTGTTATCAATAGAAATCTTAGCGAGATTGTTGTTTTTGGTTTGAGTTTTATTCTCTTATAAAACAATAATAATCCAAATGTTCGAAACCCTATAGATCATATAATCTATTGTAGACAAAGTAGACTCATTCAACTGTACTATTAATTGAACTTCTTGAAACTTATGCATGAATAGTCTTGAACTTGAATACCTATTAATTTTTAATCTTCACTTCATAATTATTACAATTATCCATGGAGAAAATATTTCAACTCAGTTCACATTACTAATAAAGTAACGCTAAAGTTTAAAGTAGAATAAAGTTTCCTTCCAAGAAAACTGTCAATTTCCCAACAAGCCTTTTTTGTACAAATCTATGGCTTGCTATCTAACCCATTTTCATAAGATTACCATGTAAATGATGCAATTCTCGTCATCTAACGTGCTTTCATTAAGAACAAGCACTGAATGTGACTATTCTGTACGATTATCATGCAAATCGAAGGACCAACCTAATTAGTAAATAACACTCATGCTCACAGAACTAATCCAGTGTTACGGTTGTGCTACAGCTAGATTGTTGAGCTCTAGCTGTAAAAATACAGATGATTGAATATTTGAAAAATCTCTCTTTTTTGGAACGAGATACCTTCCTCCATTAAAAATAATACTTTTTCGCTGATATTCAGCTACCTTAATTGAAATTTTCCCCCCCATCAACAATTTATTTCATAATTTCCAACGAGCTCTTATAAATAACTATATAGCAATAATCAATCATCGCCATCAAGTCTTGTCTTCAAACAATTGAAGGTCAGTAGGGCGTAGGCTTTTAGGAAAAAGTTCGAGCTTGAATTTATGGAGCTCTAATTTGGATTTATATAATTTTTATTAAAGTGTTTATCCAATTCTTTTTTCAATTGCCCTGTGAATATCTTCACAGAATGAGATTCTCTTTGGAAATGGGTTTTCTATGTTGATCTTGATACTTTCATGTGTATGAAAGTGATTAAATAAGCCATATAAGCGCGCTTCAAGATTCTACCTAATTCATGACTTTACTCATTATTCTACCAAAAGCCTTGCATTATTATACTCCAATAATATTCGAGATTCAAAAATTCATCATGAACTCAAGTCGAGCAAAAAGCAGTTTGTTTCAACTGCATCATATACATTATGTGGGCCTGGCTGGATGAATTGAAAAATATGAGCTATAGCATAGAATTGGATAGTACTAATAGTACAGTACTATCATATTCTATCATGATATTCACAGAAAATAGTTATACTTTTGACCCTTTTATAGGAGATCAATGCAACTCCCCGCTATGATCACCTCATTCAAGATTCTCGAGGCCATAAATATTTATACACACGTCTCGGCTGAACTGTATGCAATAACCACTGCGGCGTGTACATTTAATGATGGCCACAAGCTTATAGAGGAATGTCCGTTCTCAAGTTCGTCTCAAATCTGGAAATGTAGAATCTGATGAGCGTTGAGTCCCTTATTTCTTAATATGGTACCGGCAGTTCTCTCCAGGGGTCGAGTGACAGATGCTCATAGTCATCCGCTAATGATATCCCTCAGGGCGATCAAATGAGAATACTGTCGTACATGAAAAGTCGAATCGCTCGTGATAAACGGGATGACAATAAATTGTTATATACTGTTTTGTGAGATTTTTCGCCACTATTCTGTGGGATGGATAAGGCGAATCACGTGAAATAAGGATCAAGCTTTATAGCCGGATGTGTGAGGCTAATATACGCTACATTCTCGTGTAGCCTACCATTACCTCACGTATGTGTGGACAAGATTACTGAGAGATAGGTGAAACTTATAACACTTCTTTCACCAGCTTGTAATATGCTCAAAACACAAATTTTGCATTGGAAACTCTCAGGATTTTCTTCCTCTATCCATATAGTGTAATACAGAAAATACGAATGCAAGCAAGTTATTGGAAAGTTACTCGTACATCTTTTGCTAGATACGGAGAAGTTGAGTTTTTGATGTTTTGCTTCCAATGTCTAACACGAAAAACCACTAAAGCATGTTGAAACTTGGACCTGATGATGGCCACGAACATGCACTCTTTTGTATTGGTAATTTATCAATAGGCCGCACTCTAAAAAGATAGAGCTCTATTCGATTAGCGTCCTTGTGTATTCCAAAGAGATCCAATCTTGTTTGGTGATGAAAGCGTATTAAATTTGCAAGAGAAGTGAATTCATGTTCTATCTCTTATATCAGGAATCCTTACAGCGGATCCGTCAGACTAGCTGTCATGATTAGACTAGAACCATGATTTATATCAGCTAGCATTCCTCTGTACTTTAAACAGTGAATACTTGGATTGAAATATACATGAAAATGTGAATAACCCTTGAGGAACTAAACTTGAGCCGACTTGAAAATATAAATAGTAATAATATTATGTATTTCAATACATTGTTATTGGAAGTATCACGAGGTAATTTCAGATCCAGTTAGCCTGATTCACTGTAAAATCACTACAATTCTATTGTAGCCTGCTTGGCCGAAAACGATAAAATATCTCATTAATATGATTATGATTCAATAGTAATATTAGGTCTTAGAGCTCAAAGAGACGATTACTTGGAAAAGGATATTCTATAAATTCTGTTATACTTCTAAATGATTCAGCTCCTACTTCATGAGATGTCGATAAGTAAGCAAATTCCATTTTAAAAAGCGATAATCATGATTTTCCCTCGTTTTTCATATACTTAAAGAGGATCATATAGAAGCAATGAATGTGCTTATTTCTATCAGATTATGATTATAACAAGCTAGCCAAGAGCTTCTTTAAAAGCGTTAGAGTCATGGGAAGATGGAATTCGGATTGTAATCGAGATCGACAATACGAGAATGCAACACTGGCCTGTCATATATCAATGGAATTAGGGAAGTCAATGCATTATCAATGAAACGAGACATGACAACATTCAATGTTACCCTACTCTTCAACGTGCCAAAACTTCGTTGATTCCAAACGCGAATACGGGTTTGAAAAGTATAATCTGCTGATTGCATATTCTTATAGTGATTTAGAGAGATATAATCGTGCACACAATGATGCTAATAAATCTTGGGCTTCGTTTCTGATCGCTTCAGCAGGGAGGGAACAAGAGGATGAGGGAGAGGGTGATTAGAAGTGTGTGAGAGATAGGAAGTGGAAGGATTTGAGAGAGCGTTGGTTTATGTGTTTGTGAGAGAAAAAGAAGAGAAGGATTTAGTGAGTGAGAGAGGGTATGAGTGGGAAATTTATGTGTGTTAGAAAGGAATAGAAGGCGGATTTTGTGGGTGAGAGAGAAAGAGTGTATGGGAGAAGGAAAGAGATGAGCCAAAACCAAAAGTCTGATCCTGGACGTTGCCCGTGGAACGTTGATTGTGCACAGGGAATCATAATTGAAATCGACGAATCGGAAGAGTGCGATGAGCGGCCAAGTCCGCGGCGGCGGTGGCGGCAATCGATATCGGCGCTCGTTCTGTGTGTGATGAATGCCCTGTCGCGCGCGCGACTCTGGCGGCAGCGTCTCATCGCCAGCCAATCGTCGACAGCTAGCTATATAGATTGCCACACTATCACGTACCTGATTATAATCATCTTCAGCTCCTGCCTTCTGCCACCGGAATCAACAGATGGATCCTGTTTCGCTTTTCCACTCCTTGGATCATCATCTTTCTAGCGCCTGCTGCACGCAGTTATGTGCTGCTGATTGTCTCGTATGGGTTTCCACTGTCTTAGATTTGAGAAGCAGTCTGTCTCACATATCCTTGCAGAATTACATGATGAGAAGGGGTGGAATTTGTCGGGAAGTTGTGTATTTCCGATTTAGAGACTGTGTGTCAAGATAATATCATGAATGTGGAAGCAGATAAATTAATATTGTCACACTTTACTATGTCAATTTCTGCTCTCCTGATGTCTTTCTCTGCACTATTAGTGCATTTCATTCGAAAAAATGCACTATTGGTCTTGCCCTGACAATTGAAAATATATGATATGTGATATATTTTTTACACGTTTCCGAGCCCCTAGAACACGAATTTGATGTCCGTTCAAATTTATATATCTCTATATATATATATATATAGAGATATATGTACAGATTCTTGTGAACACGTTAACTTCCGAAGGGCTTGTCGGAGAGCGACCAAATTTTGCACAAAAATCATGAGTATTAATATCTCGGTCAAGTTCGTTAAACAGCCAAATTGGTCCAAGGGAAGGGGGTGAAATTGGGGGATGAAAGTTTCGAAAATCACTACAAATCGACCAATAACTTGATCGTTTTGAAAATTGGTGTGTATAATACCCTTATTATGCCCTACAATTTCAGCCATCAACAAAAAAAATCCATTAAAAAATGACGGAGAAAATGGCGAATAATATGCCAAAAATGGTGTTTTCATGGGTTTTTCGAAAACTGCACTTTTGAATTCATACCCTGTAGCTCATTATAAGTCATATGATTGAGGCTATCATAGAAATGCATTTGAAATGCACTCTTTCCGACCGCCAGCTGCCGGAGCGAAGATTTTTAATGTTTAGAATTGATACCACAGGTTCAATATACAAATTCAAATTTTTAACTCATATTTAAAATTGGTATTCTATAAAATGTATATTATTAAAACTTCTAGATATTGATAAAAATACTGTATGTTACAAGTTCATATAAACTGGAGGGAGATTACTAGCATTGGTTATAGGATTTCAAAAGTAGACGATTCTCATCAGAATATGAAACTTTCATAAGAAAGTTATTTTTCGATTGTGTCTAATTGAGCAATCGCGAATGGGTAACACTTGAAAAATTATTCAGATTCAACTAGCCAAACTGTTAACAACTGGAGCTCTAAACTTTTGGAGAGATTTTTTTGAGAGACCTGTTTAAGTTCATACTTACCTCAGACAAGACTATTATTTTATTACAGAGGTGAAATTTCGATTCCTGAGGTATCAAATGGAGGAATTATACAAACAATTCGGTATGAAATAGATTATTTTTTTGCAAACGGAAATACACTAAAACCATACCAAACCATACAAGCCTCACTGAATTTTTTCACAGAAAAATAATAAACCTTGTTAAACCAAAGAACGAAGCAGTGAGTAGCCTCAAGTGGCAGATAGGAAGAGTCCCATATTATGGCGCAGTGTATGTGCTGCGTAAAGCCTAGAATAAACACTGGGAAATGCCTATGTGGTCAATCATGTGCATCGAGGCCAGAAAAGATTTATGTTCCTTGGAAACATTGAGTAAATAACGTTCTACTACTGGGAAAGAATTCTCTCTTTTTTAAACTTGCTTCATTCTTCATATGGTATAGATACCATACAGGTCTTTTTTCAAGTGAGCCAAGAAAATGTTGCAGAAAAATAAAGTACTTTTAATTACTTCTCTAGGCTGTTACCTGGAAGACAGTTGGACGCATTCCGATTATAATGAGACCTGAACTATTCCAATGATTTTTTGCAGAGTGATTAGATAGAATCTGTAACTTTTCTTATCATCCAATGATCTATTCAAAACATTTTACTGATACTAACGCAGCAGCTGCCTTCAGGGAGCTGGAGCTCCAGAATAGCTTCTCTATAATAATTTAATATTATAATTTCTTCAAATTAAATTATTGAAAGGTGATTTCCAATACACTTATAACGTTACCTGAATACATGGATATAATTTATTTTGGTATTCGAGTTTTATACTCACTTATTTTTATTGATATAGTGTGTAGTTTGGCTCATATAAACTACACAAAATTTGAAAAACTTTCCATTTAGTGAAATCACTTTCTGGAAAACACTTAGAGTACTAGAAAATGGATCAGATGTTGATGATAATATAAGCACAAATATTATATAGATAAATAAAAATTGTTCATTTGTTGTTCCAGCATAAATGAATGATAACTTACAATGCCTTCTCTATAGTTATTTCATACTAATCCTCTTTTCAAGCTCTCATTGATTGTTGGAGAAAAGCAGATAAGTAAAATATTCACTGGGAGAACTTATCGTGTCGTCATTCGTGATAAATTAGCATATCCATATATACACACTTATTCCTCTGTGGATTCTCCCAACTTCAAGAATTTATAGCTACATGGTGTTTACGGATTCTGCTCTGTCTTGGCTGGAGCTAATTGTTCGTGCCTCAGGCAGAGTAGAAAGCATCGTTTAGAGAAATTGATGAGGAATGCATTGTCTTGTGATGTTGCAGCCAAATATTTCCATCATAATTGAGGTGGACGAGTAGAGAGAAAAATGTAGTTTATTGTTGCTTGTCATGCGGAGCCTGCCTATTCGCAGTGAGACTAATGCGCCCGTATTTTTAGAACGAATACGAGAATAAACATTACATCCACCACCACCAACTACCTTTTCACAATGTCCTGGCTCTGGCGGGTCCTATACTGTACTGAACAGGCAGGCATTCCGTCCCACCCGTCGTTTACGACCTACGCGCGAAATCCTGCCTTACACCTGACAGCACGCATGATTAATTGCGATTTATATCTCTTTCTCGGAGAGCAAGCGCCTTGCGCGATTCCAAGGAATCTACTCGTCTCACGATATGAGTAAGGCACGACTGGTTAGTTAGCCACTATCATCTGCCAACTGTGTCTTCACAAACACTAATAGACACTTGTCGAAAAAAATTCTAATCTGGATTATCACACAAATATGTATTCTGTACAATAATATGAAGAATATCTACATTCTATTTAGATTATGTATTATCTTATTGTGTTATCTCAATTATTAGAATTTAATTGTAAAAGGAATGAAAAATTTTTATTTCCTGGAGACGGTTCAGAAAAAGTATTGTGGAACAGGAAACGAGTTAGACACAATAGACATTCATTACACATGGATAGGAACTCAGCAATAAGCTTGAAATTCTGATCTACAGTCACCTTATGGATTGATTATAGATTCTGGACTTTCTAAATTATTTTGAAAAATTTCCTTGATTTTAGATTTTCAGTTTTTATTTGACTATCAAAAACGATTGTGTGAAGTAGATGTTTAATTTCTTGATGGCTTTTTCCCATATCAAAATTGCTAGAATACAAGCTTGTGATTAGAAAAAGAGAATCTCTCCGATAATGTGCCTTTAGAAAAATGAAATCTGGAATAAATGTGAAGTTTTCCTGAATTTCTCATGAAATACACCTGATTATGTACTCGAACAGGTTACTATGTTGATAAAAGTACTCGTAGCTCTATCATCATCGATAAGAACAGCACATTTTGTTCAGTTGAATGATGCATTGAATAAATTTAGGATCCTCCATAGTTGAAGTAATAAAGAATGATATTGTTCCTTCTGAATGTGACTGAATGTGTCTTGAACGATCCTTCACTGGCAAAATGTGAGACGGTTCATCTATTTTAACCCTTGATGAATGCCTATGGATGATTCCATTGGAATCATTGGATCAATACCACTTCCTAGCTAACAATTCTATTTGTACGATGCAGTTTTTGTTAAGAATAACAGATTGGATGTGTACATTTGGTGAGGGATAAATTAGACGAGTTGAGCCCCCGTAGTGATCCAATGATAGCAATTACTGGGTCCACCCTCTCTTATACTATCTGCTATCTGCTGATATTGTCTCTATGTCTTATTGCCTAGGAGCCAGTCGATTCCATCATGGATTTCTCTTGTTATTTCTGAGTTCAACGCTCTCAATATTACATCCATTTGTCCGAACACCAGATAGGGCTAAATGAGCTTATTCCTTTCCTATTCAATGTTTATTTTGCAATAACTGATCTATTGCTATTGTAGAGAACTCAATTATACCAATAATGTAAACATTAGCAAAAAATATTCTATTTAACGGATGATTGAAGTTTGTTTATACTTTCACTAGCTCTCTTCATGAGACGCACTTGAAATAGAAAATGAAGTCTTGAACACTAGAATGAAGCTGATCACTGAATAGTTTAGTGAGAGAAAGTGAACGAAAAATGGCATCTGATAGATAATTGATGCATAATCCAAAAAAATTATTTTATTCAATAATAATAATTATTATTATTAATCCAAAAAAGTTGAGAATAGATTCTCAACTAAGCTTACTGTGATGCGTTTATCGACAACTGAATAATTGATTGATAACTTTCGGGTCGACAGCCTATCCTAATCAATGAATGCTGTTTCACAATTATTTTGATTCCTATGGATGGCAAGGATTCAAGCTATTGTTCTAAATTATAAATCACTGAATGAGAACAGTAATGTATAATTGATAATTTATCTATACATGTATGTATTGCATGTATTACATGTAATACATGTATTAATCATGTTAAATTTTAAAAGATTACGCCTTACAAGAGATAATTATAATGAGCGTCAATTTTTTATTGTTCTAGGACTGACAAAATCACAGTGTAAGAAGCGGAATGCACATGCTGAGTGGAGAATAGTGAGCGAAGATGTGAAGATGGATTACGAGATGATGAAGCCATTTTTCAAGCGAGTCAAAACAGAAGCGACGATCTGCAAACGAACACGTATTTGGCGCACGACTTAATCGGCCGGTTTAACACGCCGGAATCCGGATAACCGGAGGATAAAGATGCTTCTTAGCAGCCATGTGACCTGCCACATCGTCGAACGCTGCTGTAGTTGCTTTATATCCCTCTCCTATGATGAACATTTTTCGTGCAACCAGACAAAAACTGTATTGCTCTATGGATTGCATTCGATATTGTGAGTTCGAAGTATGGCTATCAATCTAGTGGAAAATATAATAGAATGGCTGCCTTAATTTGATAGCCTTGGAGAGCAAAGTTAGGGCGCAGCCGGACCTCTCTTACACAACCCTCCATTACATTCTCGTACAAATACCTATTATCCATTAAGTAGAATAAAAATAATAATGAGGGATAAAATACAATAGAGTAAGGACAATGTTTATAGATAAATAACAAAAGATATTCAGGAGAATTAATTCTTAATATTGTAGAATAAACTAACAGAAATAAAATAGAAATGAAAAAATTGATTGAATAGATAATAGATAAAATATAACAAAAATGGAATATACTAGACCTAATGATTCAAGGAACATCCATTTCGTAAATCATACCTCATGGAATCATTTCCCCCTATTAAACTATATCATTTCCTTTCTACTGAATAATTTCATTCTATTGTGACTTACTACTGCACTTGAAGAGTGTTTGAACGTTTGAACCAAATAGTAAGATACAGTAATCCAACAAAATACTAAAGCTCTGTTTTAAAACATTTACACATCTTACATCCGTACACATCTTGATCCTTGTATACATTGATTTCAAAGAGTCAATAGTTTGAACTTCATTGATATAATTTTGTAGTTGAAGTTCTTGATATAATTTTGGTTTAAAATGTGGATTTTAGTTTCAACTATTGTTGAGTTTCACTCATTCCAATCGATGATTGTCTATAAGGGCCTAAACTACCTTATAAGATATATTGCTTTAAAAATTCAAATTGATGACGTAACCCTCTGAAAATTCAACGATTTCACACGATAAGTAAGTAGGTCCTATGGGCGAGAATAAACAATCGATTGTTATAGGAACATAACAAAGAGTACAAAATCAATTGCTTAAATCGAATCAATGAATCCAATTCATTATCAATCATTGATGAAATCAGAAGATTCAAATGTTTAGAGCTCGTTTGAAATAATAGCTGGAAGGCAAATGATACCAATAGGAACCTGGGGTGGTTTATAAGAAACTCAGCTTATAGGCCTTCATTGCTATCGTGATTGTTCGGAGAGAAGGTATAAGAAGTTGATTATCAGATATCAGTGTTTTTAATGAGGCTCCTCCAATTAGATTATGTTGTAATGCTGTAAAAACTAAAAAGTATCTTATTGGAAGAAAACCTTGAATAATATAAGGATTCATCCATGTTAATCTTATCGAAATTATCAGAACAGCAGATAATTTTCTATCCAATCACAAGCTTAAAATTAATTTTTAATGCAGTATATTCTCTCTCTCATTAATTATCTTCAGATAAGGATAGATGGAGACGATAAATAAATTATGACTCTACTTTCACAGAGCTCTATATTCCCAGAAAGAAATAATCCGTATTCCTTTCCATAAAGTTCCTGTGCAAAAATGATCTCCATTCAACCCCTTCTGTTCAACTGACATAAGAAATTATAGCCGATCAAGAGAAAAATTAAACCTACTCTCATTCTCTAAAGCTATGTAGGGTAAATAATTTGAAAAATTATCTACGTTTAGATAAAAATTTATCCGGGACATTCTAAAATTACCAACTGTTTATTGCAAATCTATCTACGATTGTATCCAATCAAATATTTAATACAAAAAATTTGATTGATTTCTTGTGGAACTCACAACCCCAGAATAATCCATCCCTTATAACTTTACAAGATTTATAACCATCTAAATTGCTCTTCAAAATCGTAATGTTCAGTAGAGAGCTACCTGTTATGTGCTTGAAAATGTGGCACACCAGCACAAAATAATTATTGTCGCATCCATAATCACGAGTAAATTAAATTTTATTCAACTCTACTCAAGTTAGATATTTCATCTACTATAAAATTTCTATCATTATCATAAATTAAAGATAAAAGAATTCCAATAATAATTAGAATCTCTATATATTGCTATGTAAATAGTCAAAGGACTTTTGCAACTGCAAATATTGATCAATGTACTAAATAGCAAGCAAGATCCATTGAAGAATTCCATCAGAAGAATTTTGATCCATCATTTTTTGCTGTTTTTTTAATAGTCTTATTCAACAAATTTTACCAGCTATTCAGTACTTGTTCAATATTTGCAATTTGCAGTAGCAAAGTCCTTTGTTCATTCTACTTTCATTATTATATAGCTATAATTGGAGATTAGAATTAATAATTATCATTATAAATAGAATCCATCCCAACTTAATCCTATAAACAGTTATGAATGAATAAATGCACATCCTGTAGTAGATAACTCTTTCCAGAAACCAATAATAATTATAATGAATTTCTTGATTGATACCAATACTCAGTGCAAAAATGGTGTTTGTGTTCTAGCTTGAAGCGAAACAAGTGTGGAACAATGTGAGTGGTAGTGACAGTGAGTGCAAAATGAGTTAGCCAATAGGTGGAAACGGCACTTATGATTTCTGCATTGGCCTCCGAGTTGAACAGCAGCAGCTTGAACCCCTTCAGCGTGAATCAGACGGCCAACCAGAGCCTCGACTACAATGCCGCCTCCGCCGCCGCCAACTACACCGAGATCCCCGTCTTCCCCAGCTACATCCGCACCACTTCCATGGTCTTCTGCATCGTCATCCTTGGCATCGGCGTGGTCGGCAATGTCATGGTGCCCATTGTCATTCTAAAGACGAAAGACATGCGCAACAGCACCAACATTTTCCTAATGAACTTGAGCATAGCCGACCTGATGGTGCTCCTGGTGTGTACACCGACCGTTCTAGTAGAGGTCAACTCAAAGCCTGAGACCTGGGTGCTTGGAGAGGAGATGTGTGAGTACAAAATCATACTATTCAATATGTTTTCAAATTATTTCTGAAATGAAACTCTCAGTTCTATTTATATCATGAGAAATTCTTTATATCAAGAATATAAAGCCTGTTGAACACTGCGTCCGATTGAAGTGCGATTGGTCAATAATTGACAATTGACTGTTGTTGTTAGGAATGAAAAATCCTTTCAATGGAATCGTTCAATTCATATAGGCTATCACATTAATTATAAGGTTCAGTTGTTCAAATTCTCTTCTATTTTATTGCGACAAATAGTATACAATAGTACCCCTCATCCATGAACATCAATCTCATAAATAATTCCTATTCTGAGAAAGATTACAACAGTGTCTAATAATAACTCTCTTGCTATGAAATTATCACAAATATGATAATATCAATATTAGAGAGTCATTTTTTTTATTTAATCATTTTCGACGAAGAATGGGTTCACTTAACCCTCTATTTACTTGGGAAGTCTCAGTTCAATGGTATCTTCAAAACCAAGAAAAAGGAAATTTCTAGGCTCCTTGATTATGTTCTTCACAATATTATCACCATGAAGTGCTTGATAGAAGTTTTATTAGCTCCAATGACATCGAAATTTGAAAAGGAATATCAATTCATTTTGCAAATTATGTTTTCTCCCAAACAGTTATAAGGTATTTGAATCCACGATTCAATCATTGTATACTTTCTAATGTGAGAGATGGAGTCTATGCTATAAAAATTGCTTGATTGTGGAAAACAAAAAGATACTGCGATTATTGGAGGAAACGACTTTGAGGTATTTGAATAAATAATAGAAAAAGAATATGGATTACAAGGTGTTCAAGATCTTAAAATACCCAATTCATTGGTTACTTAATCAAAACAACATAATCCTTCAATAATTATGCTCCTCAGATTTATTATCTGTGTTTCAAACACTTTTTCCATGTATCTTCCACAACTGGAAACCGACTTCACAACGAATTTCAAAAATAAGTTAGTGGAATATCGTCTGCTAATTTATAGCATAGCTCAGATAACAAATAAATGCTATTTGTATTCGCCGTGTATCGCCTAATCCGATTATTGGAATTGGGCTCTAAAAGCAGTAACTTGACCTGGACGGCAATATCAGCTACAACATTGGTAGGAAGAAGCATGCTACAGAATATTGAAGAGTACCTGGTCTAACAGTTGATTGATGCTGTTGGGGCTGCAATACGAATGAGGGTCGGTGCTCAGAAATGGCTTTTAGATGCCTGGGAAAAATTGAGGAGATTTCTTCCCCGAGTCAATTCGGAGAGGCGGATAGTAACAGACGATTGATTGCAGATTGCCGATTGTCAAAGTGAATCTTCTTTTCCGTGGCAGTTGAAGAAACCGTAGCAACAAAACATCACAGTATTTATCTGAATAATGAGTTTATATTTATTCTGAAGGAGGATGTCTCTGGATTCAGAAAATATTCTCAATGAGGAGAAATTCTTTAGATTTATTGTGAATGAGAAAGTGAAGAAAATGAATTTTAAATGTAAAAACTGTTTAGAAAAGCTGAATCAGTGAATAAGTAACGAATTCTTTTCATGCCATCAGGGTATTGAACCATGATTCAAGATAAGGATTTCTCAATAACAAGCTCTATTGATAGGAATCTCATTAAATATTGATTATCAATCTCTTTTTTAATAACACTTTTCAGAATTTTTATAATAACACTTCACTCTTTATACCCCCTAAACCAAGGAACTTTCATTCTCTCAAAGCTGAGCTTCTCTTCCGGTCTCTATATTGAACTGAAGAACTAACGATCCAAGATCGTCCAATCAAGAATACAGACTCGCCTTAAACAGGGCAATCTAATTTTGGAAGGAACCAGAAGCAAGCAACCATTATTAAGGGAAATCTTTTTGCTCATCGAAGTGGGGTAATGTTAATAGACGGGTAAGAATCGGCCAAAGACAGTACGGTTGTCAGCGTTGCCATGACAACGGAGGACTTACACCCTTGACACGTGTACACGGTCGGCCGGGGTGCTTGCCTCAGCATTTTACAGACTCTGGGGAAGAGGACTGCGATGCGGTGCGGGTAGAGATGACGAGTTGTTTTGGTTTTTACGTTTGGAGTTAAATGAACCAGCCACTGTCCCTCTCAGTATGTCTCACTTGTCTCTATTTTTGGAGATAACATGCGTCAGCATGAAGAGAACTAATTTGCAACGCTGAGAGCTGATATGCTGGAAATGTTTTTACAGAGTGACACTGGGTAATGTAGCCTTATTTATTCAAGGAAGCCTTGACACCTAATTTTAGCAAAATTCTAACAGCTTGAATTATCATCCTGATGTTGGCGAAATACTAACAGATCGAGAATTACTAATCCAGACGACTTTGCATGGCTGAAATAGGATTATAGTAATATGGACACAAAAAAAGTTAATTCGTTATGCACAATTTCTCATCGTCAGCATTATTCAATGATAAAAGCCAATGTTAACATATTAATGACAGCTCTTATATTACTGGACATCATTATTTCGAGAATAAAAGTTCTCCAACATCGCAAAACAGGGTGGATTACTTAATAGATGAACAGATCTTTCTTGAAGAATACTGTATTTCGAGATTCCAGGACTTATAGCAATTATTATCATCAGAGTTTCTCATATGAATGTGGAAATTATTCAATAAAGTAGGTTTTTAAGAGAAATAAGTAAGACGATCTCAGATGAATCAGGAAAATAATAATTTATTTCAAGCTGGAACCATATTCTTGTAACAAATAGAAGTTTCGGGATTTTTTTTTAATAATTTGTGGCCTAGGAATGTGCTGAATGTTTGCCTCAAACTACGGTTATTATTACTTGGTAATACGGTAATTATACTATTATACTTGAGTATAATATTATTTTAATATTATGATTGCAGTAACTGTTCGCAAATATAATTCATTGAAGCTTGAATACGAGGCCTTATGATGATTATTATCCACCAAAGGCGTTCAGATATTCTATAGAAATAAGACGTGAACCATTAAATTTCAGTTCAATTCATTCAGGGAGAATTGAATATGTCACAAGCTACAGGTCTGAAGCATGTGCTGCAAATTATACGTTCAATCTAACAATCAACAAATCCCGATTAATCGTGCATTCGTGATCACTGTGTGTCTAGGTGTTCATGAAAAGATGAATTGTCAAATACAGAACGTGTTTCAAATGGCGGGAGAATTTTATTTATTCATTTATTAGTATTATTTTATTTTATTTTATAATGTGGTAGGATTTTTCAATGCTCATGAAAGTTTTTAGTATCGATAAGCCTTATCAGTGAGGACTATATTCATCCTTCTCATGAATATTATCATATTCGCAACTGAGTGATGGTATAAAGATAAGTTTCTCCATTGGTTGAAAAATATACAGTACATATTCTCGATTTGAAGAACTAATAGTTTCCTCATCTTGAGAGTCATGAACTGTGTGAATATTTTCCCACGTTCTGCTTAGTGGGAGCCTGCTAAGTCAAAAATCACACTTGGATCTGAGAACTAATCAGATTTCTTGAGAGAAATATTCACGCATCTGGTAAAGATCAAATAGGCTACTATTTGAACACCCACCATAGAAACTGTTTACAAGAAAGCATGCAATATTATATTAATATGATGAAACGGCACACTCTCATGTTTTCTAACTGGTGATCCGCGAGAATTATGGGAAAGTGACGGTACGTTTAACGTGTAATGGATGAGACAAGCGTTGGAATTGTGTGATAGCTGTTAATATATTGGGAGGAGAATCGGCATCGGCAGCAGTTGTGGTGTTGACGTGGAGGGTAAGTGGAACAGGCCTGCTGCCAAACCCAACACAAAGTGCTCGTGGAATTCGGCGAACGTCGAATCGGACGCGCCTCGCTCGCATGGTGAGGGGGGAGGGATCCGAATATTCGCACCACTTCCGGGAAAGATTAAGTCGACAACTCATTTCACTGAGCTCCCTGTCCCCCACCCCTCTCTTGCCAGTGCACAACTCTTTGATCTCCAGACGAAGAAAAATGAAGTCCTTTGACAAAGTTTCAGCGACAGAAATCCGATTTGTGAATGGCTCAACTTTCATAATATCACCTAAAACAGTTTTAATTTTCACCATTTTAACACTGATCACCCAGAAGCCAACCTAGCTGCTTTCCAAGAAATGAACATTAATTCCCTCATGATTGGGTTGTATACTGAGAAAACGTTTAGACATATGGCACTCCTTATGTGTTGACTCTCAAAGTATTTTGAGTTTTTGGTTATTCAAAAAACACCATTATGAATATTTGGTACGGAACAGCTTTCAGAAAATGAATTGAGAAGCTGATAGTGTTGTGTTTGATCTTGAAGCGGCCTCACCTTTCAAAATTATGACATACTGATGCTATTCATGTTTTGGATGTAGTAAATTGGTGCTGACTTTGTGTACGACGATGTTAAAATACTGTAATGACACTTTTGATTCAAATACCTAATACTTTGGGGGCTTTGATTCCACACTGATGCCTGAAGTTCACCTGATGCTGACGCTGTTGCTTTGATATCGTCTTATTCATGAATATGGAATATAGTCCTTTGACACATAGTACATAATAAAGGAAATTGAGTGATATAACGGCAGAGAGAAATTTTAACATTATTCTATGTTATAAAAACTATTACAACATGATACTTCAGCTCTTTATGAATCTGTGAGAACATGATACATGGATGAGAAAGAAGAATAAACTCTTTTAGATTGACTTTATAATCACGAATATTCAGAAGAGACTCATAATAAGACTTATTCAATGAGGCTTATGAGTCTTCATAGGCTACTGAGTTCTATAACTCGTTTCATACCAAAAGTTCACTCGTTACTGGTTACAGAGTAATTTATTAGTCTCAAATGAATGAGATTTGGAAAGTCTCAATACTAAACTCTGTCATTAGATTCAGTTAAAATATAAAATAAACTTACACTGGGATAATAAACTTACCTGGATGGAATTCATGAAACTACATTCCAAGAAAAAAATCATAGAACGATATCCGTTATAATCTCCAATATTCCAGTTTTTAAAATTCTTACTGAATGAAAATCCTGAGCCATGTAAATTGGAGTTGGAGGAGTATTTACTTTGCGAATTTTCTACAATTTTTATCGCGAAGAATGCTTTCCATTTGACAGAAATTAGTTTTTATTCATTTCCAGAGCAATAAAGTGTATCACATCACGATTCCGGGTGGATGATTATTGAATTTACCGAGATGATATGAAAAATGAGAAATGCAAGAATTTCCTAATAGGCTCATCTCATTTATCTGAGTGACTTGAACTCAGGAATTTCTCCCATTTTTAGTTCTCTCTCACAATAACCTGCTGGCTACTGATATTTCTCTGGTTTTTCTCGCGCAGCAGGTCTGTAATATCACACTCGGTTGAGCTTCTCAACAAAATGAAAAGCTTTACAAAGCGCTATTGTTCGGAAGGATTTTTCAGAAATTCCAAAAGAATAATTGAATAGAAGAGCTGCTCTCATTTAATTTGAAGTTGAGTTCGAGCTTAGAAAGGTTTAAATCCATTCATTTGAATCAAATGGAAGATCTCCAGTCCTGATTGATGATTACATCTATTATTTCAAATATCTATTAGCATCATTTTGTGAATTTGAGATTAAAATGTAGAATTTCTCAATTTGGAAAAAAACAAAAGACCAATGTCTATGTAAAATTATCGATAAGTGAAAAAGAGTAAAATCGATGTTTGGTGTTGAAACACCCATGTTTTCAAATCGATTTGAAAGTTTCTCAAAATAACACAATATGGCTATAATATGCAACAGAGATCAATTGATAAAGTACTTCTGAAATATTCCAATATTGGCAAATATCGCTTTCAACCGCAGAGGCAGCTAAAATCTTCAATCATTATGTGTACTCCCTAGAGAGATGAAGACGAAGACCATAATCTATAAAAAGTTCAATATGATTAACAAAAAATCATGAACCTAAATTAATAATAAGTGAGGGATAATGAGGCAGCAAAAGATCTTCTCAAATGAAGCTCTCTTGAAAGATTCAATAGCCTACATCTTTGAACATTGACCCTTGAAATATTTGAGCAGGCGCGTGCGTATGAGCCTACGTCAGATGAGCCCCGAAGTGTATCGTAAAGTACTAGATTCTATAAAGCGAGTTCACCTAACGAGCTTCAAAAGAGAATCGATGACCAATGGAAGTGGAGCATGGAAGCGTATGTAAACGCTTGCGTTTGAGCGTGAATAAAGCAATATTTATTATTTTTCTTGCACGAATCCGGTTGGATAAGAAGCAGCCGACATGACAGCCCACTCATTTTCAATATTTTCGCCTCGATATGAATTATTCACATCCGCTAAGTGTATTTATATATCGTTGGCGTATTTGATCTCGGAGAATTTGAATTTAATATCGCCACTTAATGATGTGTTACGTCATCCAGTCTGGCTAGTATCAAATTTGAACATCAAAACTACCATTTTTAAAGATGAATGACGGTAATTTGCGTATTTTAATGATCAAATTTAGAGCTTCACCTCATCAATTAATAAAATAATATACCTTATCACTATTCAAGAAATAATTCCACTCTAGTCTCAATCAGTATTAGTGAATTTCGTCTGAATTGAATTGACTGTTGAATGTAATTCACGCAAGAGTGATGAAGAGGGTAGGTTCTAACGGTGATTAACACATCGAAATAATAAATATACTACATATGAATGAGTTACTTTTAATTATAGTATTATTCAAATCATTAAAATCAATATTGTCTCTATATCTGTCAATTGACCTATTATTATCATATCCATAATAATTCTTATCCATGTGAACTAGCATACATTTTTTTATCAATTGAATATGGAGCGTGTCTTGAACGCTAAGTGACATAATCGCTTCCATAGAAACCACGACCATAGCATTAGTGACGAATTCCTATCATTTTATAGTGTAACTGGAGCTGGAAACTATAGATGTTAATGGTTATCCAAAGTTTTTTCTGTTTTTATTTTGGTGAACAACAATAATTTGGGTATAAGCTTCTATTCCCAACTCGAGCTCTGATATTGTAATCACAGGAAAAATCAGTCTAACAGTATTGCAGATTCAGAAGATGGATAAGGTTGGTGGGAAAGACAATCGCTGAACTTTTTCAATGGAAGACAGACGTTTCTGAATCGGATAAATAGACTAAGATGCGGAAAAATCCATGAAGTTTTCTAGAGTGAAAAGTGAATTCGAGGCCTCCAATCCAACTAGATGTGATGGGATCTGTTGTGTTGAGACCCAGCAATGCTTTCCACGTTTTCTTGCTATGTTGTTGGAGGAGCAATCAATATCTTTTTCCGCTTTTTCCTGTCTTCGACAATCACATTTGCATAGAGCAAGTCTCTCCGAACGGTGACCATCGCTCGAGAAAATTCAATACGCGGGCCGAGCTTTAGTATGTATTATTCTATTCTTCCATGCGCTCAGTGCATACAATCGAAATCGCGATAATTTCCATATTCAAACGGAACAGCACTCTGGTTCCATCGTTTCGGATTGGAAAGCTCTCAATTGTTGTGCACTGCGTGAGCCGAGCACCATTCATTGCTCGATTTCAAATCAGATTATTTGACCATTGTAACACAGCTTTGATAGCTTGATAGCTTGAATAATTTTGATAGCTTGAATGGCAGTTTTTTATATCAAAAGTTTACTTGCGTTCACCAATTATACCCTAGAAGGAACAAAAATTTGAACTGAAATTTCATAGTTGGAATCAAATTGAGAGTGTTTGAAGATTAATAATTCATATTTTATACTCAAAAATAAATAGATATAATGTCGATGACTACATTATTATACACCCAAGAAATCAATCCAAGAATCAATGAAATAAAATTATCAAACATTTTGATGATAACCAAAGAAAATTATTGTGCTTACTTCCGTTCATACTACCATGATAATGAAAACTATGTCGTAGACTAGTCCGAGGGCTGCACTTGGCCCGTGGGCTGTACTTAGCTCATTCTCACTCTCCAGATATAAAGAGTCAACTCACTCCAGGTTCTCCTTGTTCATGGTCACGGACGATTAGTTCTTTGAAGACACTTCATCATTTTTTATTGAAAAACTTCCCAATAATAACTTAAAGTTGAAAACTCTTCAGAAATTTCTTGCTCAACTAAGAGACATTTTGTCTTCAGAGTAAGCAGCAGCTGAGCTGAGATAAGTTTGGTATCGTAAAGAAACTCGACTTCTTTTTTGTTGCTTGAGATAATTCATTGCACTGTGTAATTTACTGACACTTTCAGCTGAATGATTCTCCGGAATTCGCCATTTCATGGATAATTTCTCTTTATCCTGCAGAGATGTATGGATTGAGTAGGCCAAAATTATGAAAAAGTTGGTGAATTATACCAGAGTTCTCTTTTTATTAAGGATGTATTTATGTATAATATTAATATTGTTCACAGTAGTTCCTACTCAAGATATGATAAAAATATGAAGTTTTGAGTGCAAGCTTCACGGATTACTATACCATCAGGTATCATTCACACATTACTAGCGAATATGATGATTGATTATTAGCGAATAGGATTAATTATTTGCAATTGAATTATAATGAAATGGATATAGCTAATTCGTAATATCATCCCATAAACAAAGCATTAGGCTATCCCAAAATTGTGTTCCATCATAAATTGAAGTAAGTTACAGATAATTGGGAGTGAAGAGGTGAAGAATCCATTTAGATTTATTCTCAGAATCTATATGTCTATAATAATATCATCCCATAGAACAGAACTATCATAGAATTATTCATTATTATTGCATGA